>VXAC01004349.1:644355-706460 GCA_013399225.1 Rhipidura dahli
AAAAAAAGGGAAAGCAGCTTTGAGAGAATTCAAGACTGCCTTTTAATAAGACCTCACTGCCTTTAGATTGTATATTGGTATGGGTCTTCCAGTTAAGGAAATCCCAGTTTTGGATGACCACTTGAGCAATCCCTGCTGTTTCCCCCAGTGGCAGCTCCCTGGGGGCAGCACCTCAGGCTGCATGCTCCAAGGGACCACTGCCATCAGCAGACACTGGAAGCTTGACACTGATCCCTCTCCTGATGTGAAGGAGATTCTGAGTCATGCTGGGCCCTGCTTGGAGCTGGCTCTGGCAGCAGTGCTTTGTGAAGAGTGGGGAACAGATTGCTGGATGGGCTGCCATCAGGCTCAGCCCATTATGGGGTCTGAAGGACTGTGTGGATAAAGTAATGAGTAGGTCTGGTTTATGCTTTCCAGATGGCTCAGCTGGACAAGCTTGTCTTGACTCCTCTCTCAGCACTGCAAGCCCTGTTTCCAGGCCCTCAGAAACTCATCCAGAAGCGCTATGACAAGTTGCTGGACTACAACAGCTGCCTTCAGAGGTCAGCTGGAGAAGAGCTGGACCTGGCAAAGAAAGAGTATGAGGCTCTAAATGCACAGCTCGTGGAAGAACTGCAGGTATTCAACAGAGCAGCCAAAAAGATTGTGTTGAACTGCCTACATTGCTTCATCACCCTCCTCGGGAATATTACATTTGCAGCACTTCAATCAAACTCTGCTGTCGTGGTGCCTGTTCCAGTAAGTACATTAGAAAGAGGTGTAGCTGTGCCTTGATTTGTCTTTTTATCTTTGTTTGCTTTGGCTGAAGTTATGTAGGCCACATATCTACAAAGCTACTCTGATTTACTGATTTTGTGATTTTGTTTGTTCTGCTGAGCCCAGTCAGATTTGTGGGTTTTTTTTTCTTTGCAAGCTCAGTGAAGATGAAGTTCATGGAATCACAATGGTTTGGTTGTAAGGGACCTTAAAGCCCATCTAGTTCCAGTTCCCCTGCCATTAACAAGGACATCTTCCACTAGACCAGGTTGCTTAAAGCCCCATCCAATCTGACCTTTAATGCTTCCAGGGATAAGCAACCCACAGCTTCTCTGCAGGAGCCGTTTCAGTGCCTCACCATGGTCACAATGAACTGATCGAAACCTGCCCTCTTTCAGTTTAAAGCCATTCCCCCTTGTCTTGTCACTACCTGTCCTTGTAAAATATCCCTCTCCAGCTTTCCTGTAGGCCCCCTTTAGGTACTGAAGGCCACAATAAAGTCACTCTGGAGTGCTTTCTGACAAACTTATGTTCTGAACTTTTGTCAGACCCGGACTTTTTGAGAACAATTCTAATGGAACTGTTCCAGCTGTTACAGTGATAGTAATGGCAAGAATATTACAGGAAGGCAAAAAGAAGGCAGCTGCTGGCATTTCTTAGCATCTACCCTGACTAGCCCAGAAAACACAGGAAATTATAAGAAAATGCATGAACACTTCCTTTGCTGCTAGACCTGCAGATTCACAGATGACTGCAAAAGAGAACCAAGTTAGGAGATATGATTAAATAATTTTTATGGAAATCAAACTGCTTTTAAACCCCAATATGATGCAGAAGCTCCTGCAGACATTTCTAGGCAGTAAGGAACAGCCTTGCATGGAAGACTTGAGCCCCCTGAGAAACACAACTGCAACAATGCCTTCCACACATACAAATACACTCACCTGGGCAGAAGCAAGGCTATTGGGAAACACCCTGTAGTGAGGCAATTCTGGAGTATTCCTTTCCATTAAGGCTCGAACAGAGCACATTGTGGTAAAGGGCAGGGTCAAAACATAGAGCTATGGTGTTTAATGGGAAAATGAAGGCTTTTTCCACATGAAGAAATTTCGTCCCTGTAATTTGACATTTTCATGTTTTTAAAGCTGTTGTGTTGGGCATTGTTTCCTGTGAGGGTCTGACTACAAAATTATCTTCTTATTTTTCTGTTTACATCAGCAAATGTATTTTGTATTAGGGACAGACCAAAAGCACTTAGCCAGGGCCACAGACAGAGACTCAGTTACCCAACAATTTTTAAACCTGTTGGCAGCACTCAGTTGCACAAACACACAGCTGTGGAGTAAGCTACTCCAAGCCTTGCAGCACATTGGCCACTCTGATAGCTGCTGAGATGCACATTTGCATCTGAAAGCAGGTGGCTCAGTAGTGTAAAGGCAAGGCTCTTCATTTTCATCACCATTTAGAATATTTTTAATGATTTAACTTCAATTGCTATGTTTTTAAATGTAATACCATTTATTAGAAACTTTCTTTAAGCAAGGACCTTTCTTCTCTTTACATCTCATACACAGAGAGTACACTGCTTATGGGCTCTGCAGAAAATAGGCATAACTTTTCAGATTTCCTGACTCCTAGCATTCAGCCAATTAAACCAAATCCGCTCTCTCCAATCTCCCTACCATTTTGTACATGAGATCTAACCCACATTTGTGTTTGCAGCTGTCCTCCTCAAGCATCTGTGAAGTGCAGAATCAATTGATAGAGGAGGTTCACAAGCTGAATTTTGTAAAAGAAAACAGCAGTGCAACCTTTATTGAGAGAAAATTGAGCTTGGAAAAAAAGAAACCTGTTCCTTCTCCGGTGAGTACCATACATCCAAACTGTGTATGAAGCATCCTCTTTTGATCACTTTTGAAACAAACCCATTTTTATGCTGCCTAAAGGTTTGGGCTTTGTCTCTTCACTGTGACTCTGAATGAAGTTGTTGGAGTGAAGCTTTCATTGACCAGTAGCTTCTGAAGATTTTTCACTTTTTTTTCATGTTAATATCTTGAAAATCAAGTTGAAATTACCTCTGATTGCCCTTAGGCCTTTAAGCACATATTAAGGCTAAGGTATATGTTAACTTTGATTACTTCTTTTGTTAAATACTCTTATAGTGCATCTTAGTCTTCTAATTCAGAAGATTTTTTTTCCTTGTGCTCAGCTGTGGTTAATATGTACTGGTTCTTACACATACATGCACAAACATACACACCCACAGCAGAAGATTCAGAAAATCCACCAGGAGATCTGCGTTCCCAATCTTATCAGATGTTTCTGGAGGTTTCAGGAGTCTAGTTTAGAGTTAGATAAAGACTTGAGTGCAGGTTTACAGGAGAAGCTGGGGCAGTTGTAGAATTCCTTTTACCATCAGTGAAGGCACATGTGCTTTTGCTTCTGTGGTATGTTCAGATCCCATTGATGTGCAGCACCCCCTCCCTGCCCTCTGACCAAACCCTGAAATGAATATACTTCCAGCTGCTAATGCATCTTGCCCTCATTTAGAGAGGTAATTTCACACAAAAAGCAGCCAGCTTGGGTACCACTGATTATTTTTTTTTTGCCTAATGCCTTATCATGCAAGTTGTTATGTGGTCTTAGCACACCTCAGCCCACTTTTGCACTATGCTTTTTTTGTGATATTACATAGGAAAACAAAGGCCATGGCTACCCAAAAGCAGTTAAGCAGGAGACACTTCACATACAAAACACCAGCTCTCTGAGAGCAGAGGACAGACTAAGAGGTCTTTAATTAGTGAAAATCCATTTGTTTAAAATGTGCCCCTTATTGCTCACCTGTTACTATAGCAGTGGGATGGGTCTTTCCTGCACACGCAAAAGAGATTTGATCCCTGTGCAAGTAACTCCTTGGTCTGTGTGTAGAAACACTGGGTTGGTTGTCACATGCAGCACATCCAGAAATGGCCTCAGCATTACTGAGGATGAATATTGTTTGCTTTTCAGCTGGAGTCCCCACGCCAAACAGAAGACCACAGGTCCAAGCTGCTGTCCATGTACAGCCCCGAGTCGCTGTACCAGGCTAAGCGCAAGTGCAACGCCGTGCAGGAATTCGACATTGACTTGCACGAGGGAGAACTGGTGGCTGTTGTGGAGCAAAAGGACTCCTTTGGAAGCACAAGCAGATGGCTTGTTGACAAAGGAAGTAAGTTCTCTGCACAAATATCCCAATAACAGCTTCCCTTTGGGATATGGATTTCTTTTCATTCTGGCCCCATCTGTTTGCTTCTGTCATACTGACAGCTGTGTAAAATGGTTTTAAAATTATTTTAGCAGTGTTTTGCTGTTTACTTTCTGTCTCTTTATTCTGGTTTCTAGTCCTCACGGGGTACGTGTATTCCTCCTTCCTGAGGCCTTACAATCCAGCCAAAGTGCAGAAGGACATAGCAGAAAATGGCTTTGGTGATGATGATTTTGATGACATCAGCCTCTTTGTCTCTTCACGGCCCTCTACTGACAGCAGCACAAGAAGTCCAGGGTACAAGAAGAGTGACAGCAGCTCATCTCTTCACTTATGTGAAAATCCCACATTTGAGATTTATAGCACAGGGACTGGTGCTCTTCAGGGTACGGATGATCAGGGTGTGGATGTAAGTATGATACGCACTGTGCCTGTCTTCTTGTTGTTCCTATTTCAAATCTAGAATTGCGCCGTTTGTAATTTAAATGGCTTCCTTTTACACCAGAGAAGGGTGGCACGGATCTGTCAGTGTGATTTGGGAATTTGGTATCCTCTGCTCTTAAATACCACGAGGTAGGAAAAGAAAATCAGTTAAACTGTGAATTGCAGTCCTGCACCACAGAAAACATACTGTTGCCTTATCCCACCCTGTGTATGCCTCAACGTTCTCTTATAGAGCAAGAACCTGCAAAATAGCTCAGTTTTGGGGATATTCCAACTTACTGTTGACAAGAAAGCTGTGACAAGAATGCTGATCAGCAAGGCACAGAAATGACCCATGTGCCACATTTAAGTACAGGAGCTTTAGGAAAGGTGATTCCCCACAAAGAAACCTTGCTGAAAAATTCTTCATCCAATCCATGGCTGCTTGGTGTGAGATGAAAACCTTACCAGTGTAGTAGGTGATGAGGTCTTGGAGCTTGGTTTGTTCCTCGTGCAGAATTCCCCAGATCCTTAAATTTTACTTTTTATTTTGGTCCTGTCTAGAAATTGCAGGCCATGTGGTTGAACACTGGTTTGTACATGTTATTACATGTTTTCTGTATACAGAACTCCCACTCATACAGAGCTACATGGTAAGATGTGGCTACATTTTTCAATTCTTATTTTGGTTTATGTGGCTTTCCTTTTTCAGATCTTCTATGCTGTTTATGCATTTCAAGCTAGAAGTGATCACGAACTCAGCCTTCAGGAGTACCAGAGGGTGAGGATACTTCGCTTTTCCGACCTGAGTGGCAATAAGGAATGGTGGCTGGCTGAAGCAAAAGGTCAGAAGGGATATGTGCCATCTAATTATCTAGGGAAGATGACATATGCTTAGGAGGGGAAGGGCCTGTTGAGCCAGACTCTCTGAAGCAGACAGAATAATCATCTGTTAGGTTTGCAGCAAGCAAAGCAAGCTCACAAGTGATTGACAGAAGCCATGGTATCCAGCACACAGATGATACTGAGAACCTCCATCCTCCAAAAGCCATCACCTTGTCAAGACCTGAGGGAGGAAACATTTAACAGGAAGACTGATTCTGATTAACATCCTGAAGAGCTTGCTTTTCTATTACCCCATAATTTTCTCTTTTGTCAAAGCGTCGTACATCAAGACTCAACCTACAAGTACAAATCACAGATGAAATTACATTTTTCTTCCATGATATTTAGCAAATAATATTCAAGATGAAGAGAATTAGCCTTGAAAAAGGACAAATTCAGTCATCAGGGATACTGTAGGCTAAGTTGTTCCTGAACTGTTATCTCAGTGAACACAGATACATCTTAAAATTTTTCATTGAGCTTTTTTTGATTGTCTGTTTTTATCCTCAGCCACTTTAGTGAAGAACCTTTTTTCTCAGTGGAGATTATTGGAGTGGGAAAAGAAAAAGGGCTTCATTTTTAAGGAAACATTTCAACTTAAAACATACCAGGTGTGGTGGTACCAGTGACTGGTCCCAGGGAAGAAAGTATGTTTAGTTAAATATGGAAATACAGGAAGGAAAAGAGGGGACAAGAAACAGGTGCTGTGAGATAAAGAAGTAATAACTTTCAAATGAATTACACAACTGCTTCATATGGTAGAAACAGTTTGTAGCAATATGGAAGTGCCCCAGGTTTGAAATCCACATATGTCTCCACACTAACTGCTTTAGTGCAAGATCTGTGTAGTGAGATGAAACCTGTGTTATTAGTCTTGGGAAATTTACTGGTTGGGAAAAAAAAGGGAAAAAAAAGAAGAAGTCTGTAAAAGTGGCACCTTTCAATGAATATTTAGTGCCTCACTGATTCTTTAAGTCAGATGCAAGGGATCATAATATCTAGTGAATAAGTTTCTTTAGGTTCACTGACTACAGTGATTCCTAGGTCAGGCTGGTGCCCTGCACTTAAGACAGTCTGAATGCTGGCAGAAAACTCTTCCTTGTGATTCCCATTGATATCCAAGTGCTCCTCACAAGGTATTTCACCACAGCAATGCCAAGGTCCTCTAGTGGTAAGCAAAGACCTTCTTGTGCAAAGCACTGCAAAAAGGAAACAAGAAAGTGATAATATCTGCAGCAAATAGTGCAATTGCAAGTGAACTCCTGTCAGGTATTTTCTGTATTGCATAATTGCTTGTATTGATGACAAGACATTGACAACATTGTTAAAATCAAGGGCGGGGGGCAGGTAGTGGTGCTGATCCAGGGTACACAGAAATTGCTCTAAAGCTTTTGTCTAAGTTTCTACTTCTCATAGTTGAAGAGTGGGGTTTGAAGATAAAATGATTTAAAATGCTTAGTGACATGTAATAGAAAACAGCCTGTCAGCAAAGAAAGGATGAGAAAAATTAGGGCAGGTGCTACATACAATAGTTTCTGCTATGCTAATGAACCTGGTTTCATTTTCTTCAATGCCCTCAATTTTTCAGATTATTTTCAAAAAAGGGCAGAAAAAGTTGTCAATCTTGCTCAGAGACTGAATGCAGTGACTCACAGAGATTAAACCTGAAATTTGTGCTGGATTAAATCATATGACAGAGAAACTTTTAGCGTTCTCAGCGATGGATATCCAGAATCTGGTGTGGGAATCTCTGTGAACTGCTGCTATCCAGTGAGTAGTAACAATACATAAAGCATTGTTATTTTGTCTTATTGTACATCACCTCAGGCACTTAAATCTTGCTGTCCCCATAACAAGCAAAAAGGGTTTTCAATCATTTTTTGCATGGATGTAGCTGCTTTTATGGAAAGCTTCACCTTGTTTAAATGAAGAAAATAAAGTGGAGAGGGAGTATCAGCTTGGAAGAATGGACTCAAAGACTCACCCCTACCCTTTTACTGCTCTGCCTTTTGTATTTTGACATTATGGGGAAGACACACACGAGAAGGTTTTCAGCTCTGTCTTACAATTTAGAGTATTTTATTTGGAGGTGATCTATATTTTGCAATAGTTGGAACAGTTTTAGAAATGACTGAATTGTACTTAATAGGCTTAATGCAGTCATGTAAGCACAATGATGAAGTTTTGTATTTCAGACAGTGAAATTAATTAGGGGAAAGAGCCAAGAAAAGTAAGATTTCTGAAGTCTTAGAGCTGAGAACTCAGCTTGAGTCACAGGGAGAGCTCTGGTTTTGAATGTTAGGCACATTGCCCATGAAAAATCAGACTCTGTGAAGGTGTCTCAAAGTGTATTCAAATGCTGCTCTCCAAAATATTCACCAGGTATCCTGATCCTGGAATAACAAGGAATGAAGGATGAAATATGCTGGATCTGAGCACCTAAATGTCATTGAATTTCTGGAGGACTTGGTAACTCCTTGTAGGCCAAATGAAATCCCAGTGTATGATTAGGACCCATAATAATTTTTATATTGTGGGACAATTATACGACTTTATTATAGCCTTATAACTTGGGATCCAGAAATAGTACTTAATTAGGTACCCAGGTGGGTTGGCTTACTCCATGTCAGAAATTCGAAGTTTTAGCCATTATCATTAGATGTTATGACTATATTACAAACTTTTATTTTTGTTTAAAACAGATGAATGCAAACAGCAGTTGTAGAAAATTAAGAGATGTTCCTTCAATCTAAAGCCTTCAAAATTAAGCAGATTTACAACAATTCATATTAAACTTGCTCAGTCACATTCTTGTTAAGACAGTGCTTTAAATACTAGGAACTGAGCTGTGTTGGGGCTCCAGAAATTCGTAAGAATATGCAATGGTTTTGCCACTGGATTTTTTTTAGTATAGGGAAGGTTACAGTATTCTAAGAGCTTTCTTCTTCTCATTAATGACAAAACTAATTTATTTTGACTGAAGCAGTTTACTGGATTGATCTTGCATTTGTTCAAATGTGTGTTTTACTTGAGCCATTGTGATAATAAATATGTGCAAGTACTTCCAAGATTGGGTCCACTCAAACTGAAGTGCTTCTCCATCCAGGGAATCTTTTTATGTGTTGCCATTGGTAACCTGGAACCCAGACAAAGGCCAAGCCAGTGAACAGCAGCTCTGACCTCTGGTACCTCTGTGCTTCACCACCTTCCCTTTGGCTGGATGCTACTTGTGATCTTCGAGCAGGGGTTCAGCTTTTCAATGCAAACACAGATTGAGGGATTATTCCTTCTGTCTTTTCATCTTTGGAAGCTTCACTGAGTCATTACCCCTTCAAACATTAAAATACACTTTTGCTGTCATTTTAAGATAGCATTTAAAAATGAAGATAGATGAAGTGGACCTAACACCTGCACTAGGAAACACAGCCATGACAATCCCTGTTCCCATAGATCTGTTGCTGATAATTCCTATTACAATATCGTTTGTTCAGAAATAGTAAAAAAAAATCTTCTTTTAAATTATTGGAATAATAAAAATCTATTTTTGTAAAGATGTTTCTTCTTATTTATTTTTTTAAACATGGTATTTTCCAGAAGCAAAAAGCTTTATATGCTATCCAAGATCTGCCTGCAAAGTTAGCAGAAGAAATACAGGTACCTCAGCTAAAATGCTGCAGTTCTAGAATGCAGCCTGGCTTATTGATCAACTCATTAGAACTTTTCAAGCACTATCAAAATATGAAGCAAGTTTAAAAATACCCTGCAGGGTTCCAGATATCAGCATAGTTCTGTTCTTTTCCACCTGCTCCTGAGATTGTGACCAGTTCTTACTGCTGTGTCCAGCCCGAGGTCTGTCATGAGCTGTAGCAGATAAGTCTGTAAATCACAGAGCCTTTTGTTAGATCTCTTTCCTTTCAGACCCAGGTATCATCATCATCCCCTAGTCCAGCCAGAAGGAGCACTCGTGGAACCAGAGTAACTTATCATTTCACATTACTGAGCGTATCAGAATTTGGGCATCTATGAAAATCCATCATATTTAAGTGGCAATAAAATATCACCACACCAATTTCTAAAACATTTAAGGAAAGTCAGGTAGCTATTTTTATAGTAAACCACAGAGCAATGTAGTTTGGGGATAGAAAAATCACAGGACAATTTTCCATTTATTTTTACTAAATAAGAGGCATGCTTCTCAAAATTCAGGCGGGCATTCCTTCTTCCTGCCCTGCACTACATTCCTCAACCTGACACACGATTTCAGTCAAACAAGCCTGTAGAACAGACTCCTTTCCTGAAAATACAGCTGTTAATTCCGTCCTAACTATAACATCAAAGCAGAAAGCAACTGTTCCCTTCAATCTACCCTGTTTTTCAGCAGTGCCTATCTAACATATTCAAGCTAAACACTTGATTTAAAAGACCTGGTCTATGCTATAAATCCTTTCTGATATAATACTTCAAAGAATCACAATCCTAACTGACATTTTTATACCAACAGAAGAAGACTTTGTATTTAATTTAGGGAGCTAGGAAAGTTACAGTGGAAGAAAGTCTTTTGCTAATACAGACTGGGGCTGTATTGCAGATTTTGCTAATACAGTGCTATCGATAAGTGCAGCCAGACTTGGCCTTGCTAGAGGGAAATGAGAGGCACGCAAGAAAAGCACAGCATCACTTACCTCATTCTGAATGGAGGGACCCTACAGTCAATCCATGCCCAAGTTATGGATGTAAAGACATCAGGACACATTTGAGTCAGGTCTCAGGAGTATTCTAAGTGGCACTAGCTACCACAATTTAAAAACAAGGACAATTCTTGTTCTGCCTGTGTTCGCCCCATTGGTGGTACCTCAAGTAATCTGCACAGCTGAGATGTAAGCTCCTGCACTCTCACAAGCAAAGCTTTATGTATGTTCAGAGGCAAGGCAGAGGCACCTTGAACGTTCCTCTGGGAGCAGGCTTTAGTACTGGAATGAACACTTCACATAGGAGCACTCAGCCATTTAAAGAATCTATCTTCACACTACTTAGTGTAGGCAACAGTCTTCTGATTAACACTTAGGAAGAAAATATGCCTTCTGTTTGCTAATGGAAACTGCTTCGGTGTCTTTTCCTACTATGCTACCATTAAAAACCCTCTGTGCTGGAAAGGAAGAAGGATGGGCTGATCAAAAAGCTGTAAAAGTTCTGGATTCCTCCTCCTCATGCTGTTATTTTTACATAGCCCTGGAAGCCACAGGCACTACAAAGATAAAACCTTTCTTTTTTTTCCCTCCACAGGAAATAATAGCTGCAAAAAAATGCAAATTTTCCAGGCAGATGAGGCAATCCTGAGTAAATGAAACTATTCCTTTGGATGTTTAGGGAACCTTAGCCTAAATCTTAATTGTAGAGAAGGGAAATGAGGTATGGGAAATAGCTGCCACGTATCAAGCTTTACACACACTAAAAATACAGGATGGCAAAGAAAACCAGTAGCTTTCACCTACCTATACCAGTCTCTGTGGTGAGTTGACCATGGACAAATGCCAGAGGTGCCCACCCCAGCTGCTCTGTCCCTCACTCCCCTCCTCAGCTGGGTGGGGGCCACAGAAAATAAGATGGAAGGTTTGTTCATCAAGGTAAGAGGAGTGAGAGATCACTCACCAATTACCATCATGGGCAAGACTCAGCTTTGGGAAGATTAATGTGACTTATTACCCATCAGATCAGAGTATGATAAGGAGAAAATTAAATTGGCCATCCAAATCCAATATAGTCCAACATGTTTTCATGTTTAAAGATGCTCCCCTCATCACAGAAGGAACAGAGTGAAATTGCCACGTGCTGGTGAAAGAGAGCAAGACTCAAAGTCATTTTCCAGTGCCCACCTTGAGCCAATTCTTAGCTGAACATACCCTGGAGCAGCTGGGATGGAGAGGGAGCACAAGCTGAAGAACAGCTCAGGAGTATCAGTGGAGAGCTGAAGGACCTGATACTTCTCAAATATGGGGTGGTTCTCTACATTTTAAGAAAGCTTGAAGACTGATTTCACTCTCTTCTGTTCCTTCTAGACGAAGTTTCTCACTGCATAAAACCAAAATAGGCCAATTTAGCAAACTGCTAAATCAAAAATTTCAATTTAAATACACTGTTGTTGAACAGTTACTTTTTGAAATTAAAAGAAAATATTTTTTTTCGTAACAACCTTTCTATTTTGAGATCATTAACTCTGCACAATATAGACAACTCTGCACTTCTGAAGCATTTTAAGCATTTTGGAATATGGGATGAAAGAAAAGTGGCGAGGACTTCCCAGGTTAATAATCCTTTTATTAACATTTAAGAATGACAGTTTCAGCAAGTTAAATTTATTAAGTATCCACACAAATGTGGGGCTTTTAATATTAAAAAATACCCAGTTTTTATGATTTCAAGTTTCAGTGCTTTGAGATACAAAACCAGGAGCATGTGATAATGAATTCCTCTAACATATTCGATTCACAGATTTGCAAAGGCAGAAGGAATACCAGAATTATTAAAATTTGACCGCCTGTATAACACAGGGTTTGGGCTTCCCTGATTTAACCTCTTTCAGTCCAGTACCTGGAGGATTTTCTTCAAGAAAAACACCGACGCCGCCGTCTCGCGGAACGCGACCAACAAAATCCGCAAGCAGCCGGCCTACTTCTTGAGTTTCTTTTGAGCAGCCTTCTTCTTGACCATCTGCAGCCTTTTCATGGCGTTCAGCTGGGACTCCTGCGAGGTGGGGCCCTTGAGGGACGCTGGCTGCGTGCCGCTGTCGGGCGCGGCTTTGCCGGCGCTGCTGCCCGCGCCGGTGCCCGCGGNAAGCTATTTTGGACCCCAGTCCTGCTTTTGAAGTCGCCAGCCCCGACAAACCCACGGGTTTCTGGTTATTGGAAGAAGCTGCAGGTTTCCCGCTGGCGCTCTGTGCCGTCGATCCCAGTTTGGCAGTTGATGGGTTGGCAGAGGAGGTTTTGGCTGCAAAAGCAGCCCATCCTGTAAGGCCACTCGTTGCTGAAGAGGAAACGCTTGTACTGGCAGAGTTCCCCGAAACTGCTGCTGAGGTCTAAAATAAATAAGCAATCTTATTATAGAAGCATCTATTTGTGTAACACATCACAGCAGGAATACACTGAGCCTCTGCTTCAGTTCTTTTCCCAGGAACACCCAGTGGACAATATTTCATCACTGGTCACCACAGTTGAAAAGTACTAATAGGAGCAGGAAAGGATGCCAGGTGCAGCCAACTTTTAATCTCCCAGGCACACAGAACAAATAATACCTTTTCCCCCCTTTCTTCTGTACACTTAGCAGGCTACCACACAGCACTGTGATCCCTCCATAAACAACTAAAGCCCAAATTTGTGAGCTATATAAAAGGTGGTGGCTTGCCTTCCTTTTTTATGTTTACTGTTGTTACCTGGTGTCACTTTTTAACAAGCTGACAGATGGTCAGACAAAAACCAGACACTGAGCAATTAAGTATTGCATTTATTACAGTCTTATTGTCAAAGTAGCAGTATCTAAACTGTTTCCTTTCTTCTTGGTTCTTAGCAGCCTGTACCATAGATAGAATTAAAAAAAAAATTAAAAATCACTGGACATTTTTCCTGTTGCCTCTGCCCATTCTGTACTGCAAAAGACAAACTTTCTGCAAACATGTGTTCCCTTGCCTGCAAAGCACTGTGCTGTCCACACTGAGTTCCCCCACCTTAAACCTTTTAATCCCCAGGCTACAGATGAGGATGATACATTGAATTAAATCAGTTACACCACATGCAGAGTCAAAATGAAAACTAAACCCCTCTATTCAAGTAATATTCCTTTTATAGTATATCCAGACCATTTCTAAACAGATCCAGACTAGTTTCTAAACAGTAAACATAATGGAAGAAATCAGGCCCCAGGTCTTACAACCTGTTTATGCACATAAATAACTCTGCTGAGGTAAAAAGTCCATTACAAGTCTAAGTGCTACAGCAATACCCATCCTATTATTCGTCATGGTTTGCACCCAGGCAGAGCAATGGCTAACATAACTTTGAGCACATGAAAAATTGCTTTGATTTTGAATTAAAGCTGTGTTTTCCTAAGAAAGAGTCATGCTTCATTAGACTACTCTGTTATTTATTACACTGCTTCTGGTTTACAACCTTTGAGCAATTTTTGACAGTATTTTAACTTGGAAAAACAGAATCATGAGGCAACACAGAATCATGGAAGAGAATCACAGAATGGTTTGGGTTGGAAGGGACCTTAAAGATCATCTAGTTCCAACCCTCCTACCATGGGCAGGGATGCCACCCACTAGATCAGATTATACCTAAGAAGCTCCTACATTAAATCTCACAGAGTCAGCAACACTTTCCCTACTACAGAAACACGGAACTGTCTAGGCCACAAAAGACCTTCAAGAGATCAAACCCAAGTGTAAACCCAGCACTGTACAAGGCCACTGTTACCATGAGGAGAAGCCTTCCAAGTGTCAAAATACACATAAGTTACTTGACTAGAGAGAGCAAATAATGCTTTTTATACAACTCATAGAATGGTTCAGGTTGTGGAAAGGACTTTAGAGATCATTTGGTTCTCACTACCCTGCCACGGGCAGGAACACCTTCCACTAGACCAGGTTGCTCAGAGCCCCACCCAGCCTGGTCTTGAACACTGCCAGGGATGGGGCATCCACATGTGAAGTGAGGCTTTTCCTCCACTCTTTCAGTTTTCACGCACACCCACTGTGCTGTGGTGCTACTCAGTCCACATGGGGTGACAAACTATTTTCACTTATGGCTCTTGTGTGAAAAGACAGGTCTAATTGAAAAAAAAAACCATTATCCATGCAGTGAAACAAACTCTTCCTCTGGTAAATTTAAACTGCATTACCTCAGTAAATTTAAACTACATTACCTTGACTTCTGTCCTCTTGAATGCCAGAAAAGCTGGTGGGGTCTCAGGTTTTAACTTGATTTCTGGTTTCTTGACCAATGGGTCTTTCAAAGCTGGTGCAACTGAAACCACTGCAGGAGCTGGTTTTTGAGGTGGTTTTTGTGTCTTCTGAGCCTGTGTAAGTGGCAGGAAAAAACCACCACGAATTAGTTATGGACGATATAACATGGATGTTAACAAAAAGCATGAGCATTTTAAGATTGCAATCTAGCCTTTACAGTATCAGGTTTAAGGGTCCCTGAGAAATGAGGCAATAGGGGTTGTGGAGAGAGTGTTGGGTATGGTACTGGGGACAGGGCCCAGCCAAAAAGCATCCCGAATAGAACTCGCTATTTCAGTGTGGAAAGAGTGGCCGTGTTGATGCTGGGAGAACAGGAAAGCACTGGGCCTTTACAGGAATAAGTCAAAGACAGGTGAACTTGCAGAAGACAAGGACAAAGCCCAGCAGTACTGGGATGTAGGCTGCAAGAGCCTGCTAAGAAGTGGCAGGCAAAATGGCAGAATCCATGCCATAACAAAAAAAGGGAAGGTCATATTGAAGGCAACTGCTCAGTGGCTAAATTGGCTACCCTGTGCAGGAACTGACCTCAAGCAAACACTCCTCTGAGTTCAAAGGCCTGGTGATCATCAGAACAATCATGTATTTCAGTCAATGTTGGTACATCCTAGGCCAGGATCTTACTTTGCCTTCTTTTCTTGTTTCTTAGTAGAGCCATTTCAACAGGTAACACTTGCTAAGTTACCACACAACAGTTTCAAAACACATTTTCTGCTGTATAAAAGGGTGTGAATTTGAAACATCAGAACTAAAGTCACTACTGTTGCATGCACCCAAAGGTGCTGTCTTATGTTTCTCTCTCATAATGAGATGAGTGGGATTCTGGTTAGATCCTGTTCAGTCATGCAGGTAAATAAAAAAAAAGGCTTTTTTCTTTTTTTTTTTTTTCATTTAAACTGGAATGTGCTGCCCTCAGCTTATTTTTGACCCTAAGAACATTTAACACTTAAGATCTTGATTGAAATTTGCAGTCTTGTCCTACAGAGACACACATACAGGGATTCATATCTAAAGCTGAGAAGAGAACTAAAACTGCAGGGCTATTACTAAAAGCTGAGTATCACCTGAAAAAAGAAAAAGGTTTTACCTGCTGCTTGCCAAGTAGGAAACAATCCTATTTCACTTTTCTTCACTCACCTTCTGATTTTTAAAAAGCTTTGTTTAAGAAGCACATTACAGAACACTCTTTGAGATGCTACATTAAAAACCACAGCTGCAGCAAGGGAAGCGCTGCTGAGAAAAGTGGTTCTCCAACAAGCTTCTTAAGCCTTGTCTAACCCAGGAAATACTCTCACACAGTAGAAATAGCCTGCCATATTCAAACAGTGCTCACATGAGACAAAAAACTGACTCCTACCATTCTCTTCATCTGCCTGGTACAGCGGGCACAATACCAGACAAGTCGAGGATCATTCACTTCCTTGTCTGTCACCTGAGGTTTATGGCAATCCTGGTGGTAGAGATTATGGCACTCCTGACACTCCACTAGCTGATTCACAAAAGTAACTGTCATTTGCCTGCAGAGCAAATAGTTAAGAACAGATTATGGGACAAAGCACTTAGAGGATTATCCAATTGTTGAAAATTTTGCAAGGCTTAAGATAAAAAATAAAAATATTTTTGCTTTCACATATAATTTCTACCTGCGTCAAATTAAATTTATTCCTTTTCTTCCTGTGTCAGTTCTTCCTGTTTTAGAAATATGGTATTTTTTGCAGGTAATTTATTTTAAGAAATTTGAAGACTTCCAATCAATAAACATGTGTCTATGACAGTCCTGATTTCCCTGTTTGATTTTTAGGTTGGAAATGTAAGTCTTGCCCGCTTTGGTTCACCTGGGCATTTTAAGGATACATCACAGTATGCCAATTATGACTTCCTCATTATATTAGCATATGAAGGCCTAGTCTCCATTTGGGTAATTTTGCTGTCATCTGCAGAGCAATACAGTTCAAGAACAAATAATTTCTCAGTGACAAGCCTGTAGGAGCGCTTTCTGCTGCAGGATTTAAAAGCATCAGCACCCAAGCTCTATGTTACTTTGGAGATGTTTTATTAGCCATCCCTCTGGTCCCCACCACATAAACAGACACGTGGAATTTGAGATAATACCAGAATCACGGAGAGATGGAATAGAAAGGATTAATTGTGCAGTCCTGCCTTGAAGCAAACATGCAAGCTGGTGATGAGGGCTTCATTTTGCATGGGCCTTGCTGAAAGTAATCACGCTGTATAAATGACACATTAGTGATATATACATGGCTGGGAGCCTGCCTGTGAATTACCCAAATACCATTTTCCTAACGATTCCTTCTTTCAGATGACAAATCAAGCTATTTAATTGCTAAGCTGCTTTTGCTCATATCCCCGAGGAGCAGGTACCCAGGTAACCATGGAAACTCTATTTGTAGATACATGGGGAAAGGTAATCCCTCATTTCTTTATATAACAGAAAAACAAAGTCTGAAGGTATTGTCCATATAAGTACCAGAACATTTTCTAAGAAAGATTTCTCTTTTAAACAGGCTACTTAAAAACAGAGGAAGAAATCCTTCTGAAATTCTAGGGTCCATTATTTTACATGTAGGATATTTAAAAGACATTTAGTTTGTTTTTTATTCCTAAATAAGCTGGATCAGAAAAAATGGTCTCAGAGAGGGAGACTCTCCCTATTTTAAAATTACAAAAACCAATCCCAGACTGATTAAACACCCATGAACTCTTCATGCTCAGAAACAAGTTAAACCACTCACTTTTAAATTATAAGGCAACTAAGAAATAAACCTAATGATTTTTTACCTTCAAAAAGCAAATAAATAAACAATAATTCATAGAAAATTAAGTTGTTATTTCCAAACCAGACTTTTAAAAATAATTTTTTAGGAGGAAAACATCACTATTGTCTACAAACTGCATGTACTATTTCCTCTTCGTACAACTGAGGAGCCAGTGAGGAATCACCATAACAGGTGAGCTGTCCTGTTTTTCCAAGGCCTACAGGTAGTGGAGAGGATGAAGTTATTTTAATACTCCCCCCACTCCTTATGCCTTAGTATAAAAGAACAACTAACTTGATATAAAAGAACAAGAAGAACACCACAGGTATCAACATTAATTACTCCTAATCACTATGAAAATACATTTGACACTTGGCAAATCTTGAAGAAACATTTCATGCCTCTGCTTTAGTTTTTACACCTATAAAAAGGAATAGTTAATATTCAAATGCATTTTTTTGCATTTGTGAACCCACAGCTGGGTTCTTGCTAGCTTGTCTTCTTAAGCAATATAAACTCTTGCTATGAACTTCACCTACTCTGCAATTTGACATGTTTTCATTCCCAACTGGTTGAATAATTGATTGAATTATTAAAAGAAGAAATTTTAAAAAATGTACAGGGATGTTATTATTTTGGCTCAAGATGATTGCCCCAAAAAGGGTGAACATTTTGAAAGCAAGCAATAAATAGAGGAATGCTGTCTGACCAATGTGCTGGATTCAAAAGCTTAAAGCACAAGTCCTCTGAAAACCACCCAGTCCAGCGGGAACTGGAGATGGGGAACCATGTCACATCAGTTTCAGCAGGTTCCATGGAAAATGAAAACAATCCTGAGTGCTGGGGTGACTGCTGCCACTCTCTCTCTAGTGAGTTGTTTCATCCCCTGCAGTACTTCTCCCTCTGTCTGGCATCAGAGATATTTTAGTTAGCCAGGGTAGATACATCTTTTGCAAGCACACTCCAGTTGGTGACCACGAACAGATAGAAGCAATGCCTTCAGCAGCCAGGTGAAACAGCTAATGGAACCATGTGCTACACTGGGCACAGAAGCTGCATTTCCTTTCTTTAGTTTCTTTACTTTGCAGGCACTTCTCATTATCCCTGTAAGTGTTTTTCTTTGCCAGGGAAGACACACAATTAATCATCCACCGCAGGTCAAGACTGTCTAAACAATACTTTGTTATCCCCTCCTGCCAGATAAGGCAACACCTTACTATTTTTAGTAGCATTTTAACATATCACTGAATGGGGCTTTGCCTCTTTCAGGAGACAGCAAAAATGGAATTTGCAGGAAAAATGGTAAAGTTCAGATATTTATATACTTCTTAATTTTTCAATGTCTATAATAAGAATCTAAATATTTGAGCTAACACATGGAAATAACATGAAATCCCATCAGTCCCCAACTGGTCACCAGTATAATCAGCTGCAACTACAGAAATTTATCCTCCATGCACTGGCAACACCTCCCTATCTGCACAACAGGAACGACCATGGAAATGATGGGAGAACAGTTATAAGGCACCATTTCCCAAGGGACTCAAGCTGAGCTAAAATGTACACTGCAGCCAAAAGGCCTGTCCCACCCTCTTTTCTCTGCCCTGGCTCTACAGTCCTGCATCCACACACGTGCCAGCATAAGCATTTACTCTTACTGAGCTGACTGAAATCCAAACCTACTGAAAAACCCACGTGGAGAGGTGATCCAGGAGCTGATTCAGCTGATCACAAACTGTACTGGCAATACATGCCCCTGAACAGTCCAGGGAAGGAGGTACAACTGGGAGAGCCAAACTGTTCCTTTTGGCAGCAGTGAGGGCCTAACAAGGATATAAATGATCTGTGAAACCAAATCCTGATGTGAGTGATTTGATCCTAGAGTAGTTATTCAAAAGTATTTTATACATCTGTGAACACTAAATGTGCTGCTAGTGCCGTGTTACTAAAATCCAGTTTCAGAGTCCTTACTGGAATGTAAAAACAACCTGTCTTCACTGCAAGATATATTTACTGAAAAAACATGGCTATGTGTAAATTAATGTCAAATGATTAGGAAAAGAAGAGCAACACATACAGATCTCATACTAATGCCACTTAAAAGTGTTTTCAGATGAGAACTGATTTTTTAAAAATGCTTATCATTAGCCATTAATATTTTAATGTGTTTTCCAATGATTAAAAACTGGTATGTGTCATGACAGGTTTTGCATCATGTCTAGTTTTATTTCTCACTTGCCCTTTCCTGCAGAAGAAAAGCTGGTTCACTCTCCAAAGGTTCCATTTTCAAGACACCATTCTTATTCACGAAGGAGGCTTAAATCTATTACCACTTTTGGATATGTGCTTAAGTGATTTCTGGACTAAAAACTATGAGAAGCATTAATCAATGGTACACAGTTAAAAAAGTTAACTACACCCAGCTGCAATGAAGCAATGCTGACTTACCTGCAAACAACACAGGCTAATCCCATTTCCATAGCAAAGTCATCAGCACTGGTTTCCTCAAAGCTAGATAAATCAGGCATGGACAAATCCTTGCTCGTCTGAACTGTAATAGGAGAGGAACGAGCCTCTTGCTTCTCTACCCTGGGCTTCTTTGGTGCATCAGCTCCTTCAGCAGGATCCCCTTTTGTCTATTAAACACACACGTACACAGAGAATGTGAACATGCCAAAGGCTAACAGGTTATTAAAATGAATTAAAATGGAACAGTTAGATTAGCTGTATAAGAAGGGGTACTTTACACAGCATATTTTCTTTCATTACATATTTTCTTCAAAATATTTATGAACTAGAAGCTCAAGTCCACTTCTTGCACTTCGCCTCAAAATCCTTGAAAAAGCTTTGGGAATACCACATTTCAACTTCCTATATTTTCGTAATCTCTTATGAGATATCCTCTTATGATTTAAAACACTGAATGGTTTGGAAGGAGCCCCTTAAGTCCAGCCTCCCCACAAAGAGCAGGGAAAACAATCACAGAATAATTACAGGAAGACATTTGTTAGATTACCTAAATGGCAACATGACTGGCTAATGTAGCTCACAGGCTAGGAACCATAAGATGAGTTGAAAAGGGGAGCTTTTGTCTAAAACATCTTTAAGTTTACTAACCAAGTTATTTCATTAGAGAACAAAAATTAACTTACTTTATCTGCAGATCTCTTTTCTGTTTCTTTTTTCACCTTTTCTGATGTAGTGGGCTTGCCATTGTTGTTGCCAGAAGGCAAACTGGATGAAGCTTTAGGCTCTTGCTTAATAGGTTTGGTAACAGATACTTTTGGTTGCTCTACTTCCTAAAAACAGAAACAAAAACTGAAGCCAAACTCTACAATTGAGTTCCTACTAACTTGAAATTAGTGAGATAACAGGACAGGCAAACAATACGCCATACAACACTGATCATCTATGTACATGCTTTTTAAAAAAGCATTTCTTAAAATATTTTCATATCACATCAACAAATTAGTGTTTGACTTGCAGACAATTAATAAAATAACCCCTTACCACTCACCTTGCTAAGGAAAAGGTGCTCCTTTTCCAAAGACAGATCCTCCTTGGAACATTAATTAAAAAGGAAACATTTCTGCTTTTAAAACTCAAAGAGAGAATGAACACAAATTTTCAGATAGCTCTGAGGACAAAATTCAATATAAGCTAAAACCATAAGCTGACATCTGATGAAACCAGACATCAATACTTCATTCCTTCATGGAGAGAAATATTGACGTCCTTTTCATCTCAGTCCATATTTGTCAATCAGATTAATAAATTTAGATCTCAAAAGAGATCAGTGCTTCTCATTAATGACATATTAGTGGAAAATATCCAAGAGAGTCTGTAAATGAGTGACCAATCACACTGATGGGCATGAGCAAGGTATCCCCACCCAGCTGGTAAGGTGGGAGCCATTCTCTGCTGTATACGGGGACAGGTCCTAAGGCCTGAGCTTGAGCCCTCCAAAGTTTGTAGATTTGATTGTGGTAATCCTGTGCTCCCTACTCTGTTCTTGGATTTCATGGTCAACTACAAATTAACCCTGCAGCCTGCAAATGCAAGGAAAGGAATTCTTGGTTGGTTTTTTTTTTCATTTCTGACATTTGCAGTCCTGCTGATGTTGGAGATATACTGAAAAGAAGAGAATGAAAGATTTCTTCCTCTGGCCTGAGCCTCAGTTTCACCTGAGGGCAGGTGACTGACTGACAGCCAAGCTGTTATTAGATCTGGCTTCCCAAACCTCTCTGCACTGTTATTCTGTTCCCTGCTTCCCCTTTAAACCACACAACACTTCTTTGAGCTCTGACACAAGAGGGCACCTGAGAGGTTTGAGACCTGTGTTAGGTTTCAGGGAGTTAACAAGATGAACGGAAAGGAGTTAGACAACACAGTAAAGCCTGATGCAAGCTTAGCAGTACTAGTGCCTTTTAGTTACTTGGAACCACGTAAAAATGAAATATTACAAATGTATCAGCACACAGACCATCATTAGAACACACCAAGCTGACTTGTGAGCATCCTAGGGGAGAACAAGACCTTGTTATCCATATGGCAATACACAGCAGCATGAGGATGTCCCCGCTTGGCTATTTCCATACACTCATCTCAGATTCAAATATTCTCTCTAGCAGGTGTTCAGTGATTTTCAGTAGATGAAAAATAATGTTAGTCCATTGGCTAGCAATGGTTTCAGCCTGCAAATCATTTCTGCTTTGAACCATTTGGTGTTTTTCTCTTATGACTTCATCAACAGAATTTCAAGGAAAGAGAAACAGCTTTATAGGTAAATAGCTTATTTATTTCTTATTTATCTGTAGCAAAGCTAATCTATATTTTAAAGACATTTTAGCTCTGAAACGTAACTGAAGAAACAGGTATGTTTGGGTGCACCTTACACAGCATGTCTGGTACAATGCTGAATCTCTCTTTTAAGTCTTGGTGCATCACCAAGGTAAGGAGATTTTTTTCCCATTAACTTCCATTAATTGAATGGATTATGTTGTATGAAAAGGGGAATGACGAATATGATCACTCCATAATTACTTCTTCTTTTCCCTCAACTTTGGATTATCTTTGAACTTATCAGCTATGAAAGAGGAATCAGGAGGAGCAGGAGCTTTATTAAGGCACACAAAAAGGACCCAGCTCTCTAACACCAGTACCTTCTGAGAGGGACGATAGCTTGAGTCAGTTCCTCTGGCCAACGACTCGTCAAGAAGTGCTTTCAGCTTTTCAGCAGAGTCCTTACTCTTTGAGTGCAAAAATCCCAGGGCTTTCAGAAAAATGGGATCCAGCTCCAAGTTCACTGTAGCAGCCATAGTTGTGTCTTCGATGTGAGTTAAAAGAAAAGCAATGACAACTTTATTCATATGGAACATAATTCAAACAGCATGTGGCTAATAGAAGATTCCTTTTCTTTTTAAAATGAAATTATATTAAACCGCAGCATGGATTATATGTGAATTAATTATCATTAGAAGATGACTGTGAACTTCAGTACTGGGGAACTTTGAATATGAATGGACATCTGAAATGTCAAGCACATACTTTGGCATATATGATATTCAGAAACTAAACTCATCATACTTATGTAAATGAAAAAATACTTCATATTCTTGATATTTTACACATAAAATATATTGAAAAGTATGCAAAATAAATACTAACTTCAAGAAAAGCAATTACCACCCTTCTCCTAAACACTTTTTACACATAGTGATTGCTAACTCATTGCTCATTTAAGAGTAACTAGGAAAAATCTTACTTGTAGAAAAATTAACTTTTGAAACTTCTGAAAAGAACAGCTCATTGTAGCACATAAGACAAAACCAGCTAGTGTATTATTTTATATGTATATAATACCTGAAAAATATATTTTTAAATTTAGCTGAAGCAGTGAAAAAATTTACAGCTCAGATTGTGACTTATCCACATCCTCATGTGACAGTATAAGTTTAATGTCAGATAACGAGTACCCAGAGCTGCGAGATGCCACAGTGTCCATGTAAATGGAATAAACCAAGGAAAAGGTTACAAGGCCTTTATAAAAATGTTTGCCTCATAGCAATAAATTCCTGCAGTTCAGAGCATTCTGTGTTAATTTCCTTAAAAAAATTCTAAGCAACTGTATTTACATCAGAAATTGTACCTACAAAGACAACTAGCTAACTTAAATCAGTAAATAACAATTAATAATTAAATAAATCACGTGGGAAGTTTCCTGATCTTTTCAAAAAATGTATGAGAAACAATATTGTTAATAATCCCTTTAAGTCTCATTTAAACCACATCAGGATGTTTGTGGGTTTGGGGCATTTTCTACACTAATCTAGATGACATTCTTGAAAAGCCTTTCATCAGTTCTGCTCAAAAGCACTGCCTGGACAGCTTTTTCAGCTGAAGCTTCCAAGGTTTTGTCTGATGAATTCCTTTTGATATTCACAGCAGTGAACTTTTACCTCTCTGGCCAAAACACCAGCAGTGGCAGGCTGCTCCCTCAACACTTGCCTAGAAGTCCCCAGGAACCTTTATCTCCTGCTGAGCTTTCACGAGACACCAGAGAATCCCTTGACTGAGATCATCAAGGAGTTCAACATACAGAACTTCATAGGGATTTTATCAATGGACCCAGCAGAGAGTTAAGAAACCTCTTCAAGAGCCCCTTCTCTCTTCCTTAATCTTTGCTACTTGACAAATCATTTTCTGGTGGGCACAGAACTTCTGCTAGGAAGTGCTACACACCAGCTACTCGGCTGTATCACTGATCAAGCACAGACTGCAGTGCAAGCCCCATCGAGGCACAGAGCAGGGAAAGCACATGCCCTCTTTATTTTATGCATCTACCTCTGATAAATGTTCAGTCTGCTCTTGAGATCTGTGGGTAGGTTATGTCCTGCACTTCTTTGTTCTGTGAACATGCCTTCCAAGTGTCAGCACCCCATACTCTTAAACCAGGACTCTGCTAAACCCTCTGTTGAATGAAAATGGTAGAATTGAAACACTAATTCCAGAAATTTTGCAGCACTCCCTATTAAAAAAAAAAATCCTTTAAGTTCTTCTCTGAGGGAGAGAGGAATTCTACTACAAATATGCACTTGTGTACATGAGAGACAGGCAGCCTCAACCGCCATTCTCCAATATTTAGAGAACAAGCGTAAACATAATTCAATTTTCATCTCTCTGAGGGCACCACTCCCCAGATTTGTTTCTAGCTCTAGCTTTTTAAAGACATATATTGAAAGGAACTGTTCAACCCCAAATTTCAAAAGGGTCCTCTGTATTTATTCTTTCATTTGCAATGCAATTGCAGCAATTCTTTCCCTGTTCTTGAGGGTAATTATAATGTCACAGGCTACTACAGTTACAACTAACACATCTAAACATAACTAACAAGAAATTTCTCATAAGGAGAGAGGAAACTGGGCTTCGTAAACAGTTCAAGTATGCTCACTTTAGGCACGTATTTTCAAATTGAAAATAATCTATTTGTGACTTGCAGAAGGGAAGTATATTCAACAGAAAGATGAACACATCAATAACTGCCCTAAAAATAGCATCATTTGAAAAAAAGCAAATTGATAATTATGCTCTCCTTATGGGACCATAATAACAGAGCTGTCCAACAGGCTAACACCAATAACTGTCCTGGTCCAAAAGGCAAATTATTGTATCTGGTAGTGGCCCTTCCCAGCTGTTTACAGATCAAACAGTTTTTAAATATCAAACAGTGGTTTGACACTTCTAAACCTAAGATCCAATTTCATTCATTCATGTTTTCATTCACAAACTGCTCCTCTGGCAGTCAAGTCAGCACAGAGCAATGTGATAGCCTCGATAGCAGAGTGTTTTAATGATGATGCCATAGGCTATTCTGCAAGACAGACTTCCTTGACTTCCTTCTTGAAGTGGAATCTTTGCACAGGAAATAATTCAAATGCTGTTTGGGAAAAGAGTGAGTATGACACTCTCTTTTCTGTAGCAGCTTGATAATGCAGCTGTGAGATCAGAGGCCTGTGTTAAAACCCTTGAAGCCTGAGCAGAACTGGTTTTGCACAAAGCAAGCACACCCTCTTGCAACCCAGCATTCACCCATCAGCCTAAACCTAAAAGCACCCTCCTCAGCTTGTTACCTCCCAAGGTGGACTATTCTAAGTGGTTTAAATCCCTGGGGAAACAGATCTTAATCAGTGGGTTGTTATTCTTAAAACATCCTAGAAGTTTTGGATTCTTTCAGTTCTTGAGAATACTATTGTCTTCTGCCAAATATCATCAACCTTAACTGTGCACTCTACAGAACACGTGGTCTTCCAATTTAAGGCTTATCAGATTTATAGGCTGTAGGAGACCTCTTTTTTTTTGCATTTGCCATCTGTTTTGCATGCCTGCCCATGTATTATCTTATTCATCATAACTTGCAGCTAAATGGATCTCCTTCCTTTACATTTCCAAATATGGTCATATTTTCATCCATCTGTTTCTGAACTCCTATTCCTATTATTTTCTGAGGCATGTGTACTACTAAAGATATTCTTCCAAGAAGGCATACATATATTTATATTGCAACACTATTATCAAACCCATTATTTTATAGACTCATTAATATGTTTATTTTTTACTGCTACTGATGATTAAAAGGCCTTTCACTCACATTTCCTTTTCAGCTACCTTCAAAATCTGTAGCAGTTACCTTAAAACTCAGTCACATGAACCAACAGCTCATAATTCCTTCCAACACACTCACTGCACTGTTTTTCATTTACCACCACAAAATCAATTAACTTTTCCCCTATCCCTTTGGATCCTTCTGTTCCTCAGAATTTACCCTCTTCCTGACTGTATCTATTAACAGTGACAGTGGCAGATTTTGCTTATTTACCAATAATGCCTCTTCCAGGCCACTTCCTGATCTAATGAAAGTCTTAAGAAAGTAGCTCAAGGAAAATCTTAAAAGCAGGAAAGAATGAACTTCAATTTTCAGTTTTTGCTTTAGTATCTTAATCAGCACTTGGTTTATGACAGCATAATTTCGCTGTTACTTTCCACAAGGGACATTTCAAAACTCACACACTTCAGTAGTCTGGATAAGTGTATTAGTCAGTTCTAATTTCTTTGTCATCTTCTACAAAGAATCTTCTAAGACACACGTAAGATCTCCTGCTATGGAGTTACTAGTACTGGCATCCTTAATTTTACATTCTATTCTACAACATATTTTATAACATACTTCTAAATTAGTATTCCAATCAATACCACTGTACCCAGTTTATGCAAAATTTTTAAGAGTACATTACTGCCTTGTATTTGCTGATTTTTTCACAGAAACAGTGAACTATTTAGGAAAGACAGAATCATTCCTTGTGGAAGGGACCCCACAGAGTCCCATCCTGTGTAACCTCCTGTTCAGTGCAAAGTCAACACTGAATTCAGACCAGCTTGCCCAGGACTTTTACAGCAGGATCCTGAAAATCTCCAAGACAGGAAAGTGAAAATCCTTCAGGCAATCTGTCCCAATGCCTCACTGTCCTCATTTCCTTGCTTTGAATTAGAGGTTCTAACTTGTGCTCTCATTCTCCCACTGTGCCTCTGAATACAAAGAAAGGCTCTATCTTTCCAATAATATCTTCAGGTAAATTAAAGCTTCCATGATATCCCCCACAGTCCACTGCAGATGGTATCCAACACTCCATTCATCTTCAGATATAGCTATTTTGTCACAGAGGACAAGCCAATGGATCAGCATGATTTATCCTTAGTAGATCTGGCTTTTCCCAGTCTCCATCTGTTCTCTCTTATGCCACAACAGCTTCCTCCATGATCCTTCCACAGAAGGAAGGAATGAGGCTGACCAGCCTGTAGCTCTCTTGCTTGTCCTTCTCGCCCTCTTGGAAGATTGCCCTTCTCCAATCTTTGGGATCTCCCCTGCCCTCGTGGCCTTTAAGAGGTGACAGAAAGCAGCTTTTTGAAGACCCAGTCAGCTGCTGGCATCCTTGAATGCAGTCCACCTGGGCCCACGGACTTATCAGGGAAGCAATCCTGCTTCAGTCCCCTTCCATAACTTGTAGTTCCCTCTCTCCTTGAACTCTGCCTTGTGGCAAAAGGCCTTAGAGACCTTACAGACCAAGTCAGTGGCAAAGAAGACATCAACTATTTGACCCTTATCAGTGTCTGCTGTCACTATCACACTTGTTCCACCCAGCAGCAGATGAAAGGGACTCCTTTTCCTGATAAATGGCTCGATCCTTGTGGGTGCCTTTCAGCTCAGGACACTCTGTGACAATTGTACCTGCACAACTGAGATTTGCTAAGCCCTGCTGCCTCTGAGCTTCAATATTCTTCAATATTCTGGACCTGAAGTTGCTGTTTCAACACGTCACTGCTCACTGGCTCAAGCCACTGGTAAATTGTGTACACCTCCACTACTGCTTCCACCTTTCCCTTATTCGATATATACTGAAACTTATCAAGTGTACAAATCACTGGGTATCACTCTCCTGCTAATTTCTCATGTAGAGAAGCAAACTTTGGTTAGAACCGAATCTCTGAAGTAGTTACACCAAGCAGTGACATGACCCTCTGCAACCTACTTACTGCAAATATCTCCCTGGGATTTCTTTCTAAGAACGAAGGAAAGGCCTCTCATCTGAAAGCAACCCATTAAAATGCTTAAAAGAATAAAACACGACCCCACTACACCCATAATTGCCCCACACGGACTTCCCCTGGACACACGGCGTGCCCACAGGGCCCTCCCGGCATCCCAGGAGGCCCGGAGGTCACCAGGGTCCGAGGGCAAGAACCGCCAAGCGTGCCTGAGGGCTCCCCTCTTCCTCCCTCCTGCCGAACACCCTATTACTCCCACCCAAACTTACCCTTACTGTCCTCTTCCGAGCCCTTTTTTCTCGTTCCAAACCCCTCTTCCCGCTCCCAAACCCCCTCTGCCTCCCTCCTCTCAAACTCCTTTTTTCTCTTCCCCAGACCCCTCTTCCCTCTCCCCATCTCCCTCTTCCTCCCCCCTCCCAAACCCCTTTTGCCTCCTCTTAATCCCTCTTCCACCTCTCCTCCAAAATCCCTCTTCCCCTCCCAACCCCCAAATTCCCTCTTCCTGTTGCCAAATCCCCTCTCCCCTCTCTCAACTCCCCTCTTCCTCCCTTCTNGAAGGGGCGGAGCCGGGGCGGGAGCGGCCGGGCCGGGGTAAGGAAAAGGAGAGGGATGGAGGGGAGGTGGTGGCGGTGGTGGAGCTCTCTGGGGCTGGTTTGGCGGTCCTGCTGGGGCGCCGAGAGGAGCTGGGAGCAGAGGCTTTGGGGAGCGGGTCTGTGAGGGGGTTCTGGCTCGGCGGTGTCGCTCTCTGCAGTGGGGGAGCTCAGGCGTGTGGTGCTGTCCTGAGTCCTGGCTCTGCCCCTCGTGGTCCGGCTCTGTCCCTCATGACCCGCTCGCGTCTGGCTCTCCAGAACCATCCACAGTTTCCACTTTGTTTGTGGCCTTGCCTGAAACTCGGGTCCGAAGCTCTTCTGTGCTTCCCGCCGGGCTCCTTTAGGGTGTAGGGATGGCCCTGAACTCATCCAGCAAATGGATCGCCTGGATAGAAATACAACTCCAGCCTCCCAATTTATGTGCCTTACAGCACAAATATTACTCTGCACTACGTTAAATATTTGCTACGTTTTTAAATGACATTGTATTAAACATTCTTCTAATGTTAATGTGTCTGCTTAAGAAAAGTTCTGCTTTACCGTGTAGCAGTCAACAAATGGATGAGATCTTTTTCAGGGACTAAAAGGAAGAGGATGTTTATGGACTGATTTATTTGCCTTTTAATTTTTATGGTGAACACTTGTTTTTAAAGCAGCGGTTTTCTCTATTGCGTTGTTAACAGGGCAGCTGAATGAAACTAATTTAACTGTTGTTTAGTGCATGTTGAAAGACAAGAGAAAATGGTAGAAAAGAGCACAGCTAGTGAAAGTAACACTTAAATAATGTTTATAATTTTTAAGTAGGTGACTTATCCCAAAGGTGGGCAATGTTATTTGTCTTTGTCTTTTAAGTTACAGTACAAATCCTGCATTGATCATTGCTTCTCATTTTCCCTCTTTCAAAGAGTGGCCACTGTAAGTAGGGCCAATAGAATAAAAATCCGTCTCTTCCTACAGAATTTACAGTCTGATTAGAAAAAAAAGCACTGGGAAAAAGTACTGTGAGCAAACAGTGCAATGTCTTTTTAGGTTTGGTTAGCTCTGTATTGCACATTTCTTTTTATTGTGTATGTTTGCATCTGATTTTGTCTTAGTAAGCTGCCAAGGGATTAATAAACACATTTAATGGATGGGTGGTAGTTATGTGAAAATACTTAAGCGAGAGTGGGTAACCAGGTAGGCTATTAAGTCTTTGAATTGAAAATCTGTGCATAAATCCACAAGGAAAATGGACTCTGCAGAGCCAAAACAGTGCAGAAAAATGCCTGTCTTGGAAACAAAAAATACAGGAAGTGACTTTATAATGTCAGTGCTTAGAGATAAGATACTGAGAGGAATTGGAAGTGCATATGGGAGAGGGGTGGGGTGTGCCCTTGTAAGGGTGGGTGTACAGCTCAGTTGAGTGATGATTCAAAAAGGCCTTATCTTCTCACAGGCAACAGTGAGGAAATACAGGTGAAGTCACTTGTAGACATAATTCCTGGATGGATTATTTTAGTTTCTCTTTTGTGAGAGACTTGAGAATACAGTTAGCCTGATTGTAGTTTTCACTGTGATAGACTGACCTTAAAAAACCCCCCAAATCTCACAGTCAACCAAACAACAAAGCCCTTAAGGAAAAATGGCCAATTTTTTGGCTTGCCCTAGGACAGGCTTCCAGTGTGACACTAAACAAAAACTTCTCTGTGCTTTTGCTTTTTCACATGTGTTACAGGAACACAGGAAACTTCCACCTTGCAAGGCTCTTTGAGAGGAAAGTCTGTGAGATGTTCAGTTACTCGTGTGGTGGAGGGACATAGAAATTTTTTCAATTCAAATAAATACAGACTGAATGCTTTGATGGTCTAATGATCCATGTAACAGGTTGCAGTCATTACAGAAGGCCATTTAGTTAAAACTTTTAAGAAGTTTTTAAAAATAATTTGTAAGAGCAGGTGATTGAAAGTTGTAAACTGTAGAATAATATACTTGGGAAATAGAAACCTTGTCAGAATTTACAAAAATATTTAGAAGGCCCATGCAGCATGATAATGATCAAAATAGTTGATTGTCCAGGAAGCTCAACCAGAAGAGAAAACTCATTGATGAAGTGATTATTAAGGTCAATGTGTATGTCTGAGTGGCCAGGAAAAGATGGACTTGTGACTTCTTTGAGTTCCCAGAGAAACCAAAAATAATAACCCAAATAATAACACTGGAAGAGGTACTGTAGTCGACGATAGGAGTTCAAATGCCAGTAACTATGGATATGACCATGGTAAGAGTAACTCTTCTTGATTTACCTCTGTGGCAGTGCCTTCACTATATGATTTATACCACAGAGCTGTACTTAAGAAACTGAGCCTGTCTCAACTTCCATGCTGTCAAGATTTACCCAAATAAAGGATTTTCTGGTAAAGTAGGTATTGCATTGTGTATTGTCCTGTTTTTTGTGTGTCAGTGTATTAATTAAAGAAATGCCACACTATAAGCCACTGTTCTCTTGTTTATTTAATGGTTTAAAAATATTTGACTGTAACAGATGTTAATATGTTCTTAATGTCAGGTGGACTTGATTTTATTCTTCCACTGCCTCTTTTAGGGCAATTGATTTGGCCCTGTGGTGGATAGTATAAAGTAGTAAGCATGATGTACATGTCTACATGAAAAAAACCAAATTGAATAATTGAGATGTATCAAATGAAAACTTTTTTTAAAAAAATACTTGCATCGTGTTCATGTAATTGTGAAAGACCTTATTAATCTAGACAATTATGTGAAAGACTGATGCCGTTCCAGTGTCACTCGTGCTTTTTATATATGTATATAAAACCCCATTCTGGGCTTTCTTAGAAACATGTTTCTTGTCCTCACGGCGCTCGAGCTGTGGTCCGTGACGCTCGTTGTAAGAGGGCCATCTAGTGTCTAAAGCTTCTCAATGCCAGCTGTCATCTGTAAGGGAATGGGCAATTCTGCTGAGTGATGGAGCAGGAGAATTACTGCATCAGTGCCTTATGTTAAACTCCTTTGCAATATTATAGTAGAAAAAATGTAGCTTTCAACCCACTGTAAGGAAAATTAATTTTGGGTTTTTTGTATGGTGAGAAGATGCTAATCTCAGCTCTGCTGCTGTTGAAGTCTACTGCTTTAAAGTAGTTGGGTGTTTGAGGTGTTCATGTAATATCCTGAGATGAATGTTTATTTGCTTATGTGTCCTTCAGTTATTATCTCACTCAACTCCAGATTAATTTTCAATACTAAAACCAATATTATTTCCCATGGCCTAAATACCTGCTATAAATGCCTTTTGGCAGTTACAGAAAGACAGAGGTTTGTATTAGGGAGCTGACTGTTGTAGATATGTGCTCAGGAACTTGTTGTTTTCAGTAATACATGGTTAATGTTATGGGAGATTTTGATGTTAACAAAAAAGCCTTGCTCTAAAATGTGTATGCACTTAAAAATTGAAAATGAAATGTTTTCTTTTAATTTTGTTTGATGTCAGAAATGTGCTAAAATGTTAAAAAGAAAGTAAGATCATTTTCCTATCCATGATCTGTATGTGAAGAGAGTGGAGATGTGGAACCATTAATTTCTCTCAAAAAAGGGCCTGCCAATTATTCAGGCAGGATGTCTTTAGTCGTGTCTTATGTTAAAATCAGTTGTAGCAGATAATGGATGAAGCAGTGATATAATTTTTTTAAAATTCTATATACTTTTATAAATGGTGTGCTCTGATTTCTATTTCAGGAACTTCATCTCAGGAAGAAGATGAAAGATAGCGTCGCTGAAGAACATTTATATTTGGCTTTTTCTCATCAGTGCAGAGATAGCATCCTTCCTCTTCATACATCTATCTCACTGTTTTTGCTATCCTACTGTGACTGCAAATTATTTAAAGTTTTTTTAGTGCCGACTGGCGAAGATGTGGGTGATCAGTGTGTGACAAAAAACCTCGCTGGCGATCTTGAGGTCCATTTAATCTCCAGGTGTCAGCTTCCAGTGGTTGTGCAGAGCTGCAGTTTACCTGCTGTTGTGGTGAAAGATGACAAATTCTGCCGAGCTGGGCTTTCTGTGGTCTTAAGACATATAATACAGAAAACGTTTGAGGCGGATCCATCTAAAAAGGATGTTTTGGAACTCTTGGGCTTTAAGAAGACCTGCTTAAAAGCCTGTGCTGAAGTGAGTGTGTCTCTCTTAAATACATTAAATGTTTTTTTATAAGTGTTAAATGCTCTGAAGTACACTCTTAATATTGATGTCAAGTAAGTTCTTTTAGTAAAAAACTTCATTTGGTTAGAAAATGTGATTTCCTCTATGGAGAAGTACCTGTATTTTGGCACAAAGATAAAAAATTATTATTTTTGAAGATACCACTTTGTAGCAGCACAGAAAGAACCTTAATGTTGAAAAATAGGTCAGATCTTTGTTTCATGTCTAGCAGTATAAATGACTTATAAAGTTTGAAGTAAACTTAGAAATACCTAATATCTTGCTAATTTTGATTTCAAGAGCACCATATATTAGTCTTCACCGTCAAGGTGCACTGCTGGCATTTGTTTAGCTTGTCCTCACAGCTTATCTTCTAGTGCCTTTTCAGCAGAGTGGCTACCTGGCCACGTGGTCAGTCCCTAGCCTGTGTCATTCCAGGGTATAAGTCCCTCCTAGGTGTGGAATATTGTATTGAGTTTCACATCAGTTCCTCTCAGCCCATTCCCTAGTCTGTGCAGGCTCATGTGAATAGCAGTTCTGTCTTGGAGTTTGTTGGGAATTTGTTGTCTGCTCTGCTCAGTTCCCTGTCATCCTTGATGGGAGTATAGTCCATCTCCCCCCTCCAGGTAAAGATGATGAAATGGGATAGGCCTCAGGGTAGACCCTTAAAGATTTCCACTTCTAACTGCCCTTCAGGTAGAGAGTGAACCATTAACCAACACTACCCTTTGAGTTGAGATGTCAGCCCATTTATCACATCGCAGTTAACTCATCTGGCAGCTCATCCATCTGGACTTACCTTGCTCACTCCTCTCAAGAGGTTGAACTTCACCCTGTCATGATTGCTATTTCCATGGTTGCCATTGATTACTGTGCCTTCAACCGAGTTCACAGCTTTGCTTCTTATGAGTTGTGCAGCCACCCTAGTTTTATGTCAATAGTAAGGAAATAAAAATAGGCTATGCTGGTTAACTGTTCATTCTGTTATATATAAGGTTTAGCTTCCTAACTCTGCTGTTGCAAAAGTAATACAGAAATACCTGCATTTTAAGATTAACAAAGAATGTATTTAAAGCTGAAGTGGACCAAAAGTTACCCTGGATTTTGTTTCTGTAGAGACATTAATTATGTGAATTTGTTTGACAGGTTAGCCAGTGGACCAGACTCTGTGAGATCAGCATACCTCTGGCTGTTGAAAGATTTTTGACAGCCTCTCCTGAGCACTGCCAGGCTATTCCTCCTGACATTTTACTGTTAGAAAGGAAGCTTGGAGAACCTGTCCGAGTACATAATGATGACAAAATTCGAAGGCAAAAACTTCAACAACAGAAGGCAGGTGCCAAGGCTGCAGTGCCTGTGCTTGGTAAAGAAGCAACAGAGGAATCAAAACCAGGAGAAGTCCATGAACATCCACCCTCAAGTTTGGAACTGAGTGTAGCATTCTCTAAACTACTTGCCCAGGAAGCACCAGATGCAGTCAACAGAGAGGCCCCTCACATCAGGAGAACAAAAACCTCTGACCTTCCGCTCTTGGACCATGTTTTTGCAGAAGGGCTTTATTTTACTGTGGCAGACCTAGTGCTTTTGCCATGCATCCACCAGTTCTTGGTAAGGTGACAAACTCCGCAGATATTAACTAGTGTACATGTATGTTTTTTAAGAACCTAAAAGCTGTAAAATAGGTTAATTTGAAACATATTGTGGTGCTTACAATGTGACCTTAACTCGAAATCAAAGACTTGTCTCATTTTTGTACAAACACAAAAACCAGGGATTGGTGAGATCACTGAAATTACTTCTAAATACATAGCATATCGATGTTTAGTAAACACTGTTAACTGTTAAAATATACTGAAATATTTTGGTACCAATTCGCCCAGAAAATAATAATAATTTAAAAATACTAATACAGGTGACTTAAGCTCAACTTAAAAAATAGTTCTACAGTGGGAGAAACTTCTGTGGAAAGACTGCAAGAGCCTTGCTCAGCAAAATCTTTATACTTAGTTTTATGAGGATATATGCACAGGAAAGATTTAAGGGAATGACAGCTATGTCTTTATTTCCCATTACAGTAAAATGATACAATGAGTTTGCCTCCTGCCAGTATTCCTGCAGTTACTCTGTGAGATTTATGCCTAAGCTGGTGTCTGTTCCAGGAATATTTGCATTTTGATTTTGCAAGTTGGTTTGCCAAATTTCCCTGACAGTGTTTGAAAACAATCGGAATTCCTGGAGAAGATGCTGTTAGGAAGATTGAGAATAACAATCTCTAAAATCAAGAAAATGATTCAAATGTCCACTTTATAACTTCTTTAACTGGTATCATCATCCTCAGTGGATTTCTTTATGATGATAGCAGTATGCTGCCTTTGAATTAAGATGAAGAGTTATTTTTCAGAAATGCTTCTTAATTCACATCTGCTTTGTTTGTTTTGCAAATCACATAATTGGAGGTGAACAGCAACTTCTGTATGGATGATACTAAACAAAAATAAGACAAAATGCTTTCTTACTATTTAAAAAATGTTAATGCATTTCAGTCTTTGTTTTTACAAGTCCTTTTAAAATAAAGAGCGTAACTTTTTAGAGTAATGTTTGATTTAGTGGTGCTAGGTATGAGAAGATATTTCCATCAGATGCTTAATTGATTTCAGCAGTGTAGGTGCAATCATTCTGGAGAGGTCCTGTGAATAGCTGAGAATGCTGTATTTATTGACTTTTTGTGATTTACCCTTGAGCCATGGTGTTCTTATGAACTAGGTGTTTTACGGTACACTTTGTGTTAGCTCACACCAAGAATTGCCCTAAAAACCTGGCTTTCAGTTCAATTTTTACCTAACTTACAAGAGGTCTAGGATGATGTTTGTTTATTTCTGTTCCCTGGGGAATGATCATTTTCTAAGCAATTATACCTTGATGCCTACAGTTGTCATCAAAACTGAAAAACTTGCATCTGAAAGCTTCTTGCAGGAAGTGAGTTGAAAGTGCTCTTGTTGATGGAAGTGTCATAGTTTAATTCTGTATTAAAGTGTTATTTGTCACTTGTATAACTGGACTTCCTGGATTGTGTTTAAAGAAATCACTGTAGTTGCAGTTCAACTTTGAACTAAGGGTGTGAATAATAATGAAGTTTTCAGAGAGTATGCGTCTGGAAAATACCATCCTGTGAATATGAGGAGTCCTGACTAGCTGATTGTAACTATAATTACCAAAAGTAGGATAATGAAGCTGAAGGGTTGTTTTTCAATTACCTAATTTCATTTCTGTTATCATTCAGAGGTTACCTTTGTTTCATTTTCTATTAGTTGTAACATATGAAAATTAACAGAAGTATAATAAAAGCTCAGTTCCTCATCTGGGAGAAACCACTATCCGCTATTTAATTTTGTAAAATACAATTTAGAGCACTTGATAACAAGTGTAACCGTGCCTCTTAGAATTCCCTTCCAAAATAATTCTTCCTTAAGTGAATTAAGGTGTTTTTGCCCATGTTACTATTAGGATATTAAATTACGTACTAAAGTTGCACAGTTCATCCTTCTTTTGCTCCTTTAGCTATTGCTAATTACTTGTGGTTACCCTAAGCATGTCATAAACACAGCATGCAGGAGAGCTGTTGGAAATTTTGTGTCATTTCAAGTGTTCTTTACCAATTTCTATTTCCACACTGCGGACAGATCTGTGGAGGAATGCTGGTTTTGCATGGCCTTTCCTGCCTGTTCCTGTAATCATGATTTTTAATTTCCTGTTTAAAGCAGGCACAGCACCACAGAATGGTTGAAGTTGGAATAAGTGAGGTTGGAGGGCACCTCTGGAGCTCATCTTGTCTAACCCCCCTGCTCAGAGCAGGGTCAGCTAGAGCCGGTTGCCCAGGATCATGTCCAGTTGTATTTTGAGTGTCTCTAAGGAGACTTCACAACCTCTCCTTAAGAGGATGATCTCCATTGTTCTAGAACATTTGGGAATCTAAACAAAAGTTTTTTTAATTTCATCAAATGCATCCTTTTTAAAAGTAGCTGGACTTCATGTTAAAATGTAATTTGGGTATTTTTTTTTAAATATGTGCAACATAGTCTTACGTAAGAAATTTTTTAATTTCATATTTCACACTTAGAGTCCTAATTTCTCTTGGAGTCCACGTTAACTCATAATCACATACCCTTAATTCAGAAAGAAATACATTAGTTACCATTATTGTATAAAAATATGATCTTAATATTCTAAAAAAGTCAGAGTAAACACACAATTAAAAAAAAATCTGTGCTAATTAAAAAAAAAATTCCATACTAATTAAAAAAGATGTAGTGCAAAAACTTGAGTAAAGACTGGGGTAATGTATGTCTGTTACCACATAATCTAAGGTTTTTCAGGCTTGCAGTTCTCAGCAAAATAGCTGTTGGTGGATGAACTCTTAAGGGGTGCTTGTGGGAAAGAACATTCAGGTACCACAATGGCATGCTTGGAGTTCAGTATTCATTGCAAATTACTGCATTGGGGTTTTTTGTCTAACAACCAACCAGAAGTAATCATTCCTGTGTTAGCAAATGGCACACATTTAAGAGTATTATTTAAATGAAGTTTTCCTGTTAGTGACTGAAATTATGATTAAAATTGGTCATGTAAACCTTTTCATCCTATTAAGCAAATGGGAATTGCAGATAAAGTCTAAATGACCACCTGGCAATTCCACCTGGAGCTGTGAACCAGCTGATTTTTGTTTTACCATCATGCTGTGAGTGCATGTGCTTAGCATGGAGCTGGGCTCACTTCTGTAGTTTGTGCCTTTTGGTGGCTTGTTGCATGACATTTACACTGGCAAGTAACCTTCCCATCTTATTTTTCTAGGTTTCCAGCAAGAAACAAGGCAAAAATCTGGTAAACTTGCCACTGATATCCAGCTGGTATCGAAGAGTTCAAGAAGTACCTGGAGTAAAGAAAGCTGCTGGCAAATGCAACATGGAGCTTCTCCATCTGCCAGAGGTGATGTGTACCCCAGAGGAACAGCTACAGGACTCCTCTTCAGTTCCTGATGAGTTAGAAGAGGATAATGATGACAGTCACTTTATAGGTGGTCCAAGGCCAACCATGACTAAGTTATTGGTAATTTAAGTTTTTTAATGAATTATTTTTATAGCCATATTGACTTGATTTGGAGTAGGTAAAATTTATTTGAATTGTATGAGCTGATTTTGACAGCCTTGAACAGTTTAATACCCTTTGTTTGTGTTAAATCTGATACTCATTGACTTGGAAATGATTCTACATTTTTCTTCTCTTCCAGTATTTGATTCATTCAGGAATTGGGCAAAGATAGGACTGCTGGAGCCCTATCAATTATTCTGAATAATCAAAGTAACTTTTTGTTTGAATTGCAATATTGTATTTCTCTTTTAAAGATATTTATATAAAGAATGACAAAAAACTGTTGCTTTTCTGTTTGGCTTCGTTATCCAACCTTTTCAGTTGGGTTGGTTTTGGGTTTTCGTTTTGCTGTTTGATTAAAGATTTGAACATCTGGGAACCCTAATGAGTTTTGTTAAAGAAAACTGTCCATCATGTTCCATAATTTAGTAGTTTTTTGCATAGAAGCTGACAGCATTTCCTAAAAGAAATGAACACGGCTTTCTTGTGGGAACGAGAGAAATACCTAATTTGAGTGTTTTATAATGTAGAGTCATCTGCCTGTTCAGTTTCACTTAGGCTGACAGTGTTGCAGTTTGATCTGATGCCATTGAATTTAGTGAGAATTTTGATACCAACTTAAGTGGGTAAAGGGTCTTAATTTATTTTTTTTCCTTCTTTCTTGTAGGAAAATGGAATTGAAGCAAAATTTTCTCCTCATCCATGCCCCAGCTGGACCCTAGACTGGACCAGTCTACCATCTGCAGTCAGTCCTGGGGAAGGTGAGGGTTTGTATATTTGTGTATTTATCAGGGTTTTCTGCTGAAGCTGCTTAACTGTTTCACAGGGAAATAAGCCAGCTTTCAGTATGTTTGAGAGCTCTCTAAGACAGGTAAGCAATTTCAAATCTGTATTAAAATTCAGTCTGTTTGTGACACGCAGTGGTGTAACTTCCCTCAGGTCACCAACAGCTGATGACCAAACTGGGAACAGAAGATTGACCTTGATTTCAGTTGACACAAGCCAGAAATCCTAACCAAGCTCAGTACTTGGTTGTGTTGAGTTTTCCATAGAAGTAAAGGTTATCCTTAGATACCTTCCATAGAAATAAAGTTACTGTGGTTGTCAGTATATACAGACAGTAAAAAGAGGGTGGCAGGTCACAATATAAAATATAGGTGGTTGCAATGTGAGACAGAAGGAAAATGAAATACATCATGTGATTATTTCCCTGTACTGATGCATGTCATCATAGGAGATGTTTTCATTTTTTTCCCAGCAGGGGAGTGGTTGAAATTTTTGGGAAGGGGGCTTGTTGAAATAAGACTGTTGAATGGAAATAGTGTGCTACTGCTGATTTTATGTGAAGTTTGGGAAAGAGGAGATTATGTTTAATTTGTGATCAACAAAGAAATGCAACATCTTCTCTGTGGTTTTATTAGGCAGCAGGAGAAATGGGTTTTTAATCCTTTTTGGAACCCCTGTCAATCATGGAGTCCTTGCTTGTGTTCCTGGTCCTGTGTGTGTGAATGCATTCATTGTCTTCAGGTTCATTTCCTACTCACTGCTAAGGCTTTGTGGATATTTAGCTCAGTTTGGCTGGATATGATAAGAGGTGCTTCCTTTAGGCTCATCCAAAGCTCATTAAAGGGAGGGGGAAAGTGTGAATGTGGCATTGGACAGTGATAACCCTTGTTGCTACTTTATTACTTTGAGAATATATGGAGATAGAAGCCTTTGGTACTGTCATGTTTTTTCATCAAACATTGTGTTCATTGTGAAAGAGACAAAAAAAAAAGAGATTTTTTTAAAATCAAGTATCTATTTTTTTTCCTTGAAAGCATCTTTTTATATATTGAGTTTTTATCCAACTTTGAAATTCAAGAATGAGAAGTAACTGCCCCACAGTCTTACAAACCCTTACTACATTTCTCATGAAGTGAAATACTTGTTAAACAGGAAGTACTTAAAAGAAGTGCTTTATTTGTGGTATCTCATCTGAAATGAACCATCATTTCAGTCACAGTATGCATGAGATCATATTTACTTACAAAGGTAGCGGTTAGTTGTGAACAAATTTATACTGTTCTTTACAAAGAAATTGCTCAAAGAGTGAATGTAACAAGTAGCAACTGAATTCTGTAGGCTTGTAGATAGTGCCTTCTTCCTTATTCCTGAATGAAGGAATTGTATTAGGTCAGAAAAAACTCCTTAGCTGAAATATGACTTAGTGTCAGGTGAAACTGGGAAGACCCCTGTACATGCACAGTAGGAGACAGAGGGGTCACACAGAATGTGTGAAGAATTTGAGGTGAAGAAGGTCAGTCTAAAAATTAGATAAATAAAGCTAGATCAAAATAACTGCATTTTACAAGTGCAGCTTGCTTGCTCTTACCAATTAATGGAACACATGTAATCCTTTATAGCTGGCCCAAACAAATGTAATGGGTTGGATATGAACATAGTTCCTAGTGAATCATGTCAAGTATATAATATACTTTTTATTTCTAGTAAGAAATGGTTTCATAGTATTGAATTGACTGGGACAAATGTCTGATTTGTAGAGGTGAAATTTTCCATGCACAATTTTTATAAAGCCAATGTTGAAAATAAAAAGGCCTTTCACAGCCTCTGTGTTGGGCTCACAGGAGAGAGTGTTAATTTGTTGGAAGACAACGCATGCCTGCCTAGCTGAAGACAGAATGGCTCTGATTGTTTGATTTATGCTTGTTTTGTGATTGGTAGGGAGTTGATGGCCGAATTAAATTACTGTATAAAACTGTCACAGAAAGGTTGACTTGAATAAAATGATACCCTGATTGATACATGCCCTTTGTTTGTATTCTGGTGTTCAGACTTTCTCAAAAGTTGCTGGATTTTTAGAATGCTTAGCTTTTAAAATGAGACAAAATTTGAAAAGCCCAGCAACTACTGTTCAGTGGTAAGGCTGTTCTTAAATTGCTGTTGTGAAGAGACTTGTTACCTTGATTTATAAGCCACAGAATAATTAATACTATACTGTAAATGTGGCTTGGTTGTTGTTTTCCTTGGAGGGAGAGGGGAAATGAAGCAGCCTTCAGGATGTAGAGATAGATAATATTGAAAATGCTGCCTTTATGTTGTCTACTTTTTCTAAATAATTTAGGTCAGCTCAGAATTTGTTCTTCTGGTATTCATAACTTATGAATTAAGACATCAGCTGACTTGTCTACAAATGAGACAAAACCTCTGGTCTTTCTTTGAAAAATAAATCTGCAAATAGTTGTGAGGCTCTTTTAAGAATTCATTTACCTATTTACTAGGGTGTTGCTTTATAAAATGACTTCTCAATCCCCAAACAATCCTCAGCTCCTCCTGCCCTCCTGCCTTGCCCAGCAACTCTTATTTTCTTTTATTTGGACAGGATCTGAAATATTAATCTAGTTAGAAATGCCTCTGCACTCTGTTTCTTCATATCAGCAGCATTCTTTAAACTCAACAATTCGTAAATTTTAAAGCTAGATGGATGGTATGATCATCTGTGCCTGTCTCCTACCTGATTCTGGCTATAAACTAAGTTTGTAATTGCTTATGTCAAGAAGAATGTTTCATAGGAGAATAGTAATAATGCTAAAAAGATAGCTGGTTAAGGGAAGAGTGGCAGGTTCCCAGTATCATTTTATTTCTCCAGAATGGAGGTTAAAATAGATAAAATTAGATATTAGATTCTTAATCTAGATAAACTAGTTTAAATTAGATATTTTAAAGTGGAAGAATAACTTAGGAAGGACAGCAGTTTTTATGAAGAGGTTTTAAAAATGTGCTGTTAAACATATCAGGTGGACCAGCAAGAGTAGAACAACGTTTACATTTATTAATTTAGAAACATCTCTGAAACTTAAGTACCTTTGAATAACACAGGCTAGACCAATAACACAGAGCACAGTGTTCCAGTTCTGTGGAATTAACCTCTGTTTTGATTACGCAGGCTTGGTGCCTACCAAACAACAATCCCGAAGGGTCAGTGTTACCCTCAGCTTCCAGAACTGATATTAAGTAAAGGATACTTTAATTTAGTGTGGCCTCTCACAAAAAAGAAGGAAATTTTGAAAATTTCCTAACTCTCATCATAAACAAAATTAGTTTTAATGAAAGGAGCAGCACTTACTGATGTAATTATCTTCTAACCAATATAAAAGTTTGTGACTTCATGTCCATGTTAAAGTTGTTTGTAATTGCTCAAGAACTGAATAATATAATAATTGTGCAATAAATGGTATATTAGATGCAGAGTTACTTGAGTTGAAATTGTTGTCAAAATTGATTCGATATATCTGGCTTGTTTCTGGGATTTTTTTGTGAGGCTAGGTTGCTGTTATTTTGTTCTGCTTTTTATATCAGCATTGCCTTTTGAATATTTTCACTTGAAAAATGTTTTCCGAGTTGAGAATACATTATGCTTAAAAATCAAAGGTAGTTTAGGGAATCTGACATTTTATGAAAATTTTTGTTAATCAAGAGATGCAAATTGTATATTTTACTTGTTAAAAGCAAGTATTTTTAAAATTAAATCCAGACAGTCATTTATTCTGTAAAACAAAAAGAGTTAAAAGAAACACTTTAAAGTTCTTTATTTCCCGTTCAAGCCCGTCAGAACTTTTTGAAATAGTTTTTTAGCCTGTTTCACTGTCTCAGGCATCCTGAAGCAGGAACTCATCCTTCTTCTTTGACTGATTTTTCCATATCAGACAGCTCTTTGCCTGCAAGCCACATGGTGTAACAATCCAAGGGAAACTAAACTGAAGCTGCTTCTCATTAACCTTTCCTTAAAGTTACAGTTTTGCTGCACTCGTTGAAATAAGTTTAAACCACATTTATGTGTGCATAGTGTTTTGCACTTAAAGATCTGAAAAACCTGTGATGGCAATACAGCCAGGTTTCCTCATATTCTTGATAAATGCTTGAGAAGTAAATAATTTTCAGTAACAAAGAGAAAGGAAAAATGTTCATTTTTGTAGTATAAGCAACGCTAGTATATCTTCTTTTACTGACTTAAAAACTGTATTCTTGCAAAACTTTGTATTTCATCTGTATTTCTTAGAATCTTTTGACCATTCAGGGATATAACATTGTATAGTTGGCCTGAGGATAAATCTCATGGAAGTTTGCGTGCAATTACTAATTTTCAGATAAAAAATTCTTCAGGTTTAGCTGGAAATAATAACTTAGGCTTGTCACCAAACCAGAGAACTCATCCATGACAATGTACACTGTTGCTACTGTTACTGTGCTCTTCTTCCATTTCTCTTTTGTGATTGTCTTGGGTTACCAAACAAAACAAGGGAAGGGAATTAATTTTTTTATATTTTTAAGATGCCTATTTGGAGACAGAGGCAAAGCTATTATATGGCTAAGTTAAATTCGTATGTAGTAATGATTTTTCGGCACAATGATCTACTAAAATGAATACTCTTCTTTGAAAGCATAGCTGGTTTCTATGCCTTATGGAATCAATGCATATGCATTATGAGGGGTACAAGTTCAGTACATTTATGTTTGCTTGAAGTCTGTTGCATTTTCTTAAGTGATGTTTTGATCTAAATGACATGCCTATAGCTTCTGAAATATTCAAAATCTGCAAAGAAAAAACAACAGTTGCTAGTGTATCTTATTAAAAATCATACTGGAAAGAACAAACAGCTGCGTTTTGATTCAGTGAGGACACGTTCTCCTTGGTCTGTTCTGTGAAATCCCGTTGTGATGAGTGTGATTGATGGACTTTGATATGGCTGATAATCACCCTGGAAAGTGTCACCTTTGTTGTAGTGCCTTGCTTTGTGGAGTAAGTGTAAGCCCTCAGAGAATTACTGAAGCCTTAATGCTTCATGTTGAATGTCCCATACTACAGAAGTTCAGTTTTTGACGAGGTCTAATTCCTGGAGGTAAGATTTTTACAGTTCATGAGTCCTTGTTAATTGGGAGTTTATTAGGCTTCAGAGGGATTTGTTTTGTAGAGTACTGTACGTAAAGTTCAGTGTATGCTTTTTTTAGTCCAGTTGTGGTTTGTGTTTGTTTACTGAACATACCTAAAGAATTAAAACTATATACTGCAATTTGCCAGTTGAAATGTTTTACAGATTTATGGCTTGAACACTGAAGACAGTTCGTAATGATTTGTTTTTGTAAATTCACAGTAGGCTTAGTTCTGATGGTTGAAGCATGTTCTTGATTAATCCAGAGTGAACTTTTACGAAATGTCTGCACTTGACAGTCACTGGCCTAAACTGACTTTACCTATGTGGAATTTGTGGGTGATCTGCTCTATATAGAAAAATTAGTTTTTTTCATTAGACTGTGTCTTTTGTCTCTGAAGTTCTTAGACACATGGAAGGCCATAAACCTCAAAAATATTAACTCATAGGTGCCTAGCAGATATTTTTTAACAGAATGTTAAATTAATTTTTCATATCTTAATCAGAAATCTTTAATGAATGTTAAATAGCCTGCTAAGAAACTCTGTTCTTTGTTTCATTCAAGATATTTGGTCTTTCTTTTCATCCTGATGTAACTGTAATAAAGTTTAGTAGTTCCCTTCTCCCTTTTGTATTTCTATGTTCCCTGTTTATGGAATAGCAGAGCCCCAAAGTTCCATTATTTATCCCTTAAACCAGAGGTTTAGAGGTTGAGTTTGTGCCAAGTACTTCAAAGCATGGAGGTGCAGGTCATTTTTTTGTGCAAGATTACTATTGAGTAATGAAGGAATGCTGATCCATTCTAGTAGTTACAGTTTGGAACAATGTTCAGCAAATATCCAGATGATTACTATGATTCAAAAAGACATTTTCTTTTGAACGTAGCTCAAAATCATCATCAAAGGTATTTTTGGGGAATAGAAATATAGAAAATCATATCCTTTAATGATCAATAAGGTGTACTTAGAAGTGATGGCTGTGCTACGGTGTCACTTCGTTGAGAAGACAGTGATGACGTATTTATCACATTTGTATTAATTAGAAAGATTTGGGTGGAGGAGGAGTTAACACTTTTCAATCTCCAGATATTCTAGATATGCTATTGGATAAAATGTTAACTTGTTGTTGACATAACTTTGTAATCTTTTTCAAGAATATACCAATATCTTAGTATTTCAAGTTGCTGTAAAATGTAAATGGATTTTCTGTAGCAGCAATCTTGACTTTAAAAGGGATGTTTAATCTGCTTCAGTATTCTGATATTTCTCGCTGTAAAATGCCTTCACTGCTTATTTGAAGATTGTTCTGTAAGTTTCGTCATTAGACTTAAATCCCAACTACATCAATGGTAGGGTGAACAGCTTGTGTCCTTTAGCTCCTTCCTGTCACCCTTTTGCCATATCCCAGAGTGTGGGGATTCATAATTAACTTAGCTATGTAGCATAATCAACAGAAGGATTTAAACTCCGGAGGTTTTTAGCTGTCTTGGCAATAATTTTTGTATGTCATTTACAGTGCTGTTTTCTACACATTGTAACTGGGGGACAGCTGAGTTTTAACATGACTGTTCTTAGTGTTTCCTCTTCAAAGCCTAAGCAGTCCTTCCAGGCAGAGGTGTCAGGAGACCTTTGATACCCCTGCAGCAGCATTTTGGCTTTTTTCTTCCTTCAAAGTGTAATGTTTAGCTATGCAATCTATCTTTCAAGAACAGAATCAGAGTTTTTCTTAGCTCTCTGTGTGACTTCTGGAGCTTAAACTCTTCATAGACCACGGGAGGGCAGCACAATGTCTTTGGATATGGAGCTGTACCTGGATGAATGGAGCTGTGCCCTGGGCTAAGGAGTCATCCAAGAGAAAGATGCTTTTTATGTGGCAGTTTTCAGCTCGGCAATCTCTAATCCCAAAATTTGCGACCACCTGTTGGAAAAAGTGTTTTAAAAAGTCTTTTTTTCTCCCTCTTCAAATTAGAGTTGATGATTTAACGGTTGACACATTCATTGTGTTGGAGTACACCTAAAAGCAGTATTTGCTGAATGCTGCATAAACACAAAGCAGAGTAACACCTTTGCCTTGAATCCTTCCAAGTCTAAGAAAAGAGGTAACAGCTGAGTAGGGAGTGAAGGGAGGGGAAGCTAATAATCTCAGCTTCTGCTGGAGTTTTATATTCTCTGAGGCAAAGGAGTAATTCTGAGAAGATATATGTAAGGTAATGAGAAGCTTAATGGAAATTTCTGGAAATCTTTTTCCTGGCTTACAATAACAATATGAGATTTATGCAAAAGATTTATTTTTTTTTAATTGATCAATAAATGCAGTAGCCCAAGGGCCAATGTTTTGGAATTAAAAAACGTGGTAACATCATAGGCTAGGTTATGGCTGGAATTCAGAGGAAAGAGAAATAACATATTTAATATGTTAGAAGAAAAAATAGACAAATGAAAGGATGTAAAGGAACTAACCAGTAATTCACTAATTTTTTATTTTGTAGCAACACTCTGAGCACATGAGAATATGTGACCATACTCATCAGGATGGGAGGAAAGTAGTCAGAATGGGAAGAGCTGTTTGGCATAAACATTGCACAGGAACAGAACATTGAACCCCAGAAACAAGGCAAAAAATTCTCTTAATTGAACCTCTTACAACTACTCTTCCTGATACAATCTTGCTTTCAAAAATATAGGCACTGGGAAATTACACAGAGGATGAGATCAGGTGATTGATTAAATATGAGAAGGAAGGTATAGTGTCTGTGCCTATGCACAGAAAAGACTGCAACCTAGAAAATGAATCCAACTGGGCCTGAATCTGTTTCCTCCTCTTCTTCAGTAACAAAATAGTGCAAACACTTCAAAAGAATTTATATGATGTTCTCACTCAAGTTTATTGACACTCATATTTTGTTCTGGGGATAAGTCCCTGTCTCTGTCCCTGGTACAACAGCAACACGTCCCTTAAAAACATTATTTGTTTCTTTGGGGGAAAAGTAGAACTTGCTGGAAGTTGAAATACTTCATAGATTATTTAATGGGTTTTTTTTGTAATGATCTTTGGAGAATTCATTAGAATATTTGTAGATTATTTGTGAATAGATAATTCAGGCTGTGTTCTTACTGCAGTTTTGATTTTACCTGATTACTGAAAGTCTATTAATCTCTCCTACTTAGTTTTTAGTATCCTTAAGTAGGTATTTTTAAGGCTACTGTTTGTTTCCAGAGTTTGTGATTGGCTAGATTTTATGTGCATGCATAAATTATCATAGTAAATAAAATGGAGTGGTTATTAAATAAAATTTTGTGGTTATTAAGCTAGACAGTTTCCTTCAGAAATATAGGCAAATATGTTTTGAACAACTTATTTTCCAATGTCAGGATTTCATACATTGCAAGTATAGAACTGCCGCATTGTAATGTCAGAATCTTTGCTGAGGTATTGTCAAGTTTTGTGCAGAATTAGTGAATATCTGGGAGCTCTTCACTGACATTTTATAAGGAGTTGATGAATCACAGGGTATTTCATCCTGGCAATACAACAGGCTTGTGCACATAAAATGTACCTTGAACATGATGTTTGTGCTCAAAGGCGAGCACTGTGTGAGAGGCTGCATAAACCTCCTTCTTCCCTCCCCCAGTCTTGCAGAGTTGAACTACAGAATTTGTTTCCAAACTATAAATCAGCTGTGACAAAGTGTGAGTTAAGGAGAAATTTTTCTGTCTCTTGGAGTTACTTATGGCTTCCATCTGTACTTTCATTGTTATTGGATGTTCATGTGAAGAACCATGATTGCATTACTTGATTTGGATACAATTTTACATTGGATAAGGTCACGAATTTGATTTTGGCTCTTCCTGAAGGTGAGTTTTTATGCACTGTTGTTCATTTAAAGTTCTAATTGGCAATTTCAATAAGTCAGCACTGCTGTGTTTAAGAAAAAAACCCCAAACCTAATAGTGTTAAAAAAATAAAAAGGTAAAATTATTTCGAGTTATTCGTCATATGTTCTGAGTAGTTTGGTGCTTTCAAAGCTTTTTATTACACAAAGAAAAGGCCAGACTACTGTATGTGCAGTGTTTTATTGAAGATGGTATTAATTATTTTGTACTGGAAATGCCTCTTCTCCAGATGGTTTGGAAATGCTTCTGAAAAGTTAATTTTTGGCTCATGTCTCATGTCAAACTGCTGGCATCTTACCATAGCAGTATCAAAAGGAGTTCACATCCTTTAGAAACTTCTCAAGTATTGAAGAGCAAAGGCAAATAGGAAGTTCATCTCTTTGTAGAATTATTTGGTAAGTGTAGAAGAATTGGAAAATAATCCTAATGTTAGAATGAGTCAAACCTAATCTGAAGCAATAAAATTTGTCCCCTTCTAGTGTGGACCATTGATGTAAGGACCTGAAAATAATGGAGGGAGATATGGTGCTTTTATTTCCGCTTGTTCTTTAAAGGTTTTGCAGGTCTGTCATGGAGTTGGTGCTCTTTGTGTTGGTTTTTAAATGGCTGATGTAAGTAGTGTGAGTAGACCAGCTGAGGTATCATTCATGTAGTCATCCCATCAGCACACTTTCCCTGGAATTTTCTCATGTATCTGATTGGCGAGGAGCTTCTAAATGCTTAAATGCTTTTGAATATCCCACTTGCAGATCTTCCATGTGTTCTTGCGTTTTTATCGACAAGAAATAAGAAACAAAAGAACATCCCCTCACCTCAAAGTCTAAGATACTTAGCAGTATAAACTGTTCTGGGTGCTTCCATGGAGCTCCACTGGACAAAGTTTTACTGGGGCTCTTAGTTGCATTGCATGTTTTGTGTGGAATTTCATTTGTTAGGAACCAGAATATGCTGGGCAAGAGTAGAAGTGGACTCTAACTTCGCTGTTTTATACAAACACTCCTCGCTGTCCTAAACTTTGTACTTGATATCTTTAAGGCTGCACTGAACATCAGCTCAGGTTGTAAATGGTTCTGGGCTGCATATGGAAACTGGTTTTCTTTTTCCGTCCTTCATTGCTTGGGGCAGGGAGAAATATTGGTGCATGCCACAGACTGACATGAGGTAGCATTTCATGCTGCATCCTGGATGGGGTCATGAGTTTTGGTACAAGGTCAGGGGGATTTAATTAACCAGTGTCTTTAGCAAAGAGTACAGTGCTGTTACTTGCCCCATGTTTACTATTTTTATGCAAGAAATAAGTTGATTTATGGATACAATGTCTTGAATCATGCTTTGTATTTCTATTGTGTCTTGCAGTAGTAACAGGTATACTTTCCTTGAAATTTTATTTATCTGTCAACACAATTCTTATGTTTCTGTATCATCAACAGAAGCTGCCTGTAGATGTGTTGCCTGTTCTCAAAATGCATGTTTCAGTAGTGTAACTAGGGATTTGGTGTTTGTAGCTTATTTTCCCCCTCATAAAGGGAAAAGGATGTAGTTAAATCTTTGTTTAGACGTAGTAACTTGAAAAAATGAACTAGGTTTTCAGACTTGCTGCACAAGGTAAATTTTGTGGACTTTAATGATAAATTCATCATTATTATGGATAAATTTCTAGTATTTGTAAAATTTTCATTTGATGATTTGGGCTTTTTTTACATACATTCTTTAGACCTTTTCAACTGTAATAGGCAGAGTTGCTGCTTTTACTTTTTACAAGTGTCATATGACTGCTACAAATCTAAGTTGGAGTTCTTTATCACAGTAGTCATGTATTGGTCTGCAGAGTTGTAAGGCCAGGGACTTTCCTGTTGTTTGTATTCCTGCAGCACCTCAGTTTCACAACAGAAGCAATGGTCTCATTGTCAGATCTCCTTGCGGTAGAAGTCTGATCTGAACTAGACATTGGCATGCTGCTGTACCTGTGACAAATTAGTACACAGTTAGGAATGTGTGCCTGGATACTGCTATGCTAGCCCTGAAAGGACACCTGAAACCTGGCTTGGCTTTACAACAGTGCTATAGAGAGAATGGTGGCTAAATAAAAGCTGTTTCAGAGCAAGTCAAATGTTTCTTAAAAAAACACTTGGGGCAAAGGAGGTGGAATTAGAAGTGTTTGGGTTCCCAGAGTGATATTTGAGTCAATGCTTTGCCATAGGAGGAGCCTTCATTTTTGCTTCATTAGTAGTAGTACAAAAGTATGTTATAAAAGTGTATTGTAGGATATTTATGACATCCTTTAAAATAATTAGGTTTATGGTAATGCTGCATTTTTCTTGTAAGGGAAATACAAAACTGTAAGCAACTACTGCAAAGAGTCTTGTAACCATGAGGTTTAGAGTTCAGGGGTTTTTTTTGTACGTAACTTTTAGAATAAAGGTTAAGAAAGACTGTTTAGTCTTGAACATCTTCTAAATTTATTCTTGTAGCTGATTTGGTTCTTTACCCATGAAGTAGCTGTACAGCTTTTCTGTGAGTGCTAATGCTGAATATTGAGGAATATGATTATGAAAGCCAACATAAATGGATATATAGCCTTCTTTCAAAATTGTTAGTGTCCCTGTGTTCTGTAATGTATTTTTTTGAGCAAAGTCTATTACTGTACAATTTTTGTGAAGCATTGCCATTATTTCTTCAATATGCTCTAATCATTTCTGAAAGACTGGAAATGATTTCTTCATTAAAAAAATCTGCTTCTCTAAAAACAAAACAAATCCCAAAAAACCCAACCTGAACAGAGACAAAGCACTTCTTAATCCTGTATTCTACACTACTCAAAAACATCTGCCAAATGGATTACTTGCCATCTTATCTGCAGCACGTATTTGACATTCCTCTGCCTGTGCTTGTTACCGGATGCTTTGGCCCACTTGTGATCTCACTTGATGTATATTGGCATTATAAGCTCTCTGTAACCTACTTGGATGATGTTCGGTAAGACAATGCAGAAAATAAATCATATACCTTTAGTCAAGCTTTCTTGACATTTTGGATAGTAATTGTCTTGTAAATAAAGGTTAATTTGTTCTATCCAAGTTTTTGGGGGGGTTTGGTTGTTTTTTTTTTTTTTTTGGTTTGGTTTTTTTTTTGTTTTTTTGGTTAGTACATGCATTTTGCACTTCTGTATGTTTTTAACTGTTGCATGGAGATCATAGTCACAGCTGATTCTCACTTGTAGGGAGCAAGTAGAACATGTGGCAGAGATTATCAATGTTGAACTCCCATTTGAGCCACAAGGTCAGCAATTTTATATAAAGATAAGGTTGGTAAGTTGTTGCAATGACAGACAGTGGGGCTGAAAGTCACAGGGGTAACTTCCTTCAAAACATGTTAATTGCTTGTAGATTGCACTTTGCCTGGGTTTGTGTCACATTCAAAACATGCAAATTTAGGTGAACACACTTGTTCATGATTTTGCTATTGGAAAGATGAGCAGATTTTGTGGTATATTTTTTCCTGAAAGTCCTGCATGGATAAAGTAATCTTGAATAATTAGATGATAGCTCATATCTAGTTAAAGACTCTTTATAAATGTAGAGCTTTTTTTGAGTAAGTTGTTGATAATTTTAATAAATATGGAAATAGTTCCTTAAAAAACAGCTGTTTCTTAAGATGGCTAAACAGATATAAGACAAATTCCATTTGACTTTTTTTTTATTTAATAAGTTTAATTTTTGCAGTGGCTTGTAGAGCTTACTGTTCCTCACTGCAACCATATGTGTACTTTGTTTTACAGTAGAAATAGTCCTGCTGAGGTCATGTGAAAACTGAGCAACAGCAGCTTCGGTAGAATCACAACTTTCTAATTTTATGTTGTGCATTAAGGTGACTCAGATTTGCTGCTGTGTAGTATACACAGTGCCAAAGAAATAAGCATTAAGACTATTTATTTCTTCGAGTTTTGTATCACAAATATGCTGCATAGGTGAGTGCTCCCTACTGCATGAATTTTTTATTTAATTTAATTTTGTTGTGTGTCAGAGAGGGACATAGCACAGTACTCAACTGATTTTTTAAAGTTAATTTTCTGAAGAATTTTCAGCTTAGTACTAATTAATTAACTAAAAGAAAAACCCTAGTATTGTAATTTTTCAGTTTTTAACTCAAAACAGCTTTATGGAGAAATCAAATCTGATAGAATGTGGTCTGTTGTCTATTTGAAAGACATCAAGGGGCTGCTGCATGAGTAAAATTAAAAGCATGCTTTGTTACTATATTTTTGTATAAAGCTGCAGTACAAGAGAAGAAATGGGCTTTGCAGACTTTGATTTATCAAAGGATCTTGAACTCCTTTGTACTTAAAGGGGAGAATTGAATGGAAAACCACTGACTCTTTTCCATCCTTAAATTTCAGTGGCTGTTGACTATCTTGCATTTTTCTGCCAATATTTGCCATTATGCAGGTACACAATGAAGGTTGTGATTACTATTTTGCAGCTCAGGTTTTCATGGCTTTTTGAATTAAAAATACCTCTTAAAATTACTGAATACTCAGTTATGGATACTTCTATAGTCATGTATAGTCTGTTTTAGCCTATTGTAATAAATACTTTTCTGTGTAATTGCAATATAATTTTTTAGCGTAGAAATGCTTGTTCTGGCTTTGGGTCTTCTCAGCTTGGTTTACTGCAGAAGTGGTTTAACTTAAGTAAAATAATCCCATCAGATTGCCTCAAAATAATCCCACTCCTAAGCAGAAACACCCATTTTAAGGATTTTATTTATATAATGCTGTTGATTTGACTGATGACCCTTCTGACTGTAGGTTAGGTTTTGTGCTGAGCTGTATTAGTTACTGTCAGAACAATTTTGTGCCTTTGGCCTTGAGGAGAATTTGCACACAACATCCATACCCCATTAGCTCGCTCTTCTCCCAGTGCTTCCTTTGCTCTCTGGGTAAATAAGGGCTCGAGCAGCTGCAGGACATCTGTCTCTGAGCTACCAACAGGAGTGGGGTTGTGCCTTGCTCTCAAAGGTAAAGGATCCCTGTGTTTCTCAGTTCCTTTCAGCTATTTAGGGGAGCTTTGATTTCCTTGAAGCCAGTGTTACTGGGATCCTTCCTTCTTAACTTCCCACACAATTACAAGTCCAGACAAGGAATGCTGGTTGTCAGTGTGTACATTGCACATAGAATGGGATGCAATAGGAGTCTTGTAGTTTTTTCTGTGTGGAGTTTGTGAACAGGAAGACTTAGGACAGTAGGGTAACAGAACATGCAAATTATTAACCCCACTCTGAAGAAGGTGACTCTCTTGCTGTCTGAGCTTCATATGCATTTGCTTAAGCCCAGTTTGTGTGTGTACACATGGCAGGCCAACTTTGTTCAAATATACCAAAGAAGCCTTGCAGTACAGAGGTTTTATTTTCCTCCTTATGTAGTGATTATAGCGTGTCTTCATTTGTGAATGATGTGAAGCAGTCCTACAGTCATTTATCAGAAATGTGTACTTATATATTAGAACAGATTTCATGTTTAAGAACTGCTAGCTGAGGCACTTCCTAGCAGATGCACTGCTGAGGCATTTCTTTGACAGGTACTGATATAAAGTCTACAAACCATTCATTTTTTTCAATGCTAGACATCCCCTCTTAAAATTTATTAGGTGATGAGGGGGTCTGTAGCCACAAATACTTGGTGACCTATTGGATCAATTTCTGCATCAGCATTAAATGATGATGACAGAGTAAAGGTGTCTGTATGACCTCCAGTACCACAACTCTTTATCCACATTTGGTGATGGCAAAGGAAAAAGAGTTCTGAGATGGTTTTTGGACTAGAAGACTTGTACGGCCTCCAGAGGTCTTATCCAAAAAACCATTGCTGTGATGACTTTTTGTCCTGGGTTTTTTTGTTTGTTTTCCAGCTTTTGGCTCCTCTGACATTATACTGGCACATAAAGTTTGTGTCAAAGCCCAATTTCTAACCAACACACTACAAATAATTGTCTGTTGTTTAAATATCTTAGGTTTACAGTATGTTTAGTTGTGTATTTTTTTATTAAGGCAGATGTTTCATGAACATGCCTTCTGGCAATTAGTGGGGAATATATTTTCTTTTTAAGTTTCTGAAAGTAAATACTTTTTTATCCTGAGTCTTTGTTTAGTTGACTGAGCTGATTAGTTTGCATTGGAAAAGAGTTCATAATTTTACATTTCTGTTGGCTTCAATTTGTAGAAATTCAGCAAGCTGTTTGAATTGACTTTGGTTCATGCTGCAGTTTTTCTGTCTCTCTTCATCCCCTCAAAACTGTTTGTCTAATTTTGTTCATATCTTATAAAGTAACGAAAAGAGAATGTGAAAAGGAAGAGGATGCTGTTGTACATTTCTTCCTCTAGATTATTTAGTAGAGAGTTTTTGTGGGGGCGATAAGTTTATGGATGACCTTTTGTTTTAGTTAGGTGGCCTTAGGTATGCTGGTAGTTTGTGGAGTAAACAGAAGCGATGTGTAAAGCTGCAAGTGCTGCTCATTGTCTGCAGCCAGCTGCTCCAGGTTGCTTGCTGTGGAAGGGCCAAATGAAGCCATGACTTTGCTCCCTAGTGCTCCTAACTTGTAAAGCCTGGGGAACTGGAGTGCAGTACTGAGCTAGTGCCCACTGTTTCATTAACCTCTTTTTTCCATTTAAATCCAGGTCTCTGTTTCATAGATGGTTGAAGAGAATTATGGGTTTTCCTGATTATTTGCTTTCATAAACTATGTAAGAATAATACAAAAGGCCACCTGGCACAAAGCTGCTTAAGACACAAGAAAAAGGAGCCTTTTATTATTAAAACCATTGATTGGGCAACAAGTGGCAGTTTTATATATTTGTTGTCTTGGAAACTCAGTTTTGCCTCTGCTTTGGATTTGCTCTGATTTGGAAAATGAGTTAACCTGTGACAATATTTTCAAGCTTGAGTACTTTTATTCCTTATAATAACAAAAGAACCTCCTTTGCTCTTTTGTCAAGCGTGTATGTATGTAGTGGAGACCTGTGTGCACAATTAGCTTTGCAGCAGTGTTTCTGAGGTGATCTTACATTGGATTAGCTAGAATTTAAAAAAAAATCCATCATTAGGTAGCTTTTGAATTGATATAACCAACTTATCTCTTAACTGGTATTTTATATGTGCTCTGGAAACCTTCTAGGAATGTATTTATTTGTGAAGTATTGTGCAGCATAAGCTGACAGTTCCTTGTTATTTTAGAGGCATTTCCCCTTTTTTAAAAATGTATAGTTATTCAGAAATGCATTAAAACATGTTGAAATTTTATTTCATTTTCATCTCTTAAACTTGATGTAAAATGTTATTGTCTGTGTGTTGCATGTTTTTGACTTGTCATGAATTTCTGTTGATGGCAGGATTGTTTAACTTCACTATCTTTGACAAAGTGTGCAATAAAGTAGCATTAGTTGGTAATGGATGATTATTGCTATGTAATATGATCCTGATGACCACATCATTATTTTTATATATTAAGAGGACAGGAGTGGATATTTATTCTGTTTATTTCATTGCTTTGTCTCCCACTGCATCATGATTTGTTTGTGGTGAGTACAGTCAGTTTGTGTTTTACCTAGCTTGGCAGGATTTGCATGGGTGGTTTGGATTACTGACAACAACGAAAAGGAGCACTTTGAACAGAAGCATTCTGCAAAATGCCCTGCTTCTGTTAGTGTGGATAAATATCTCTTACTGCTTTAAATGTGGTGGGGGTACCAATGGACTGGCTGCTTTTATGAACACATTTGTTACAAAGCCTGGGGTTTTTACTTTAATAGTAAATGCCAGCGTTGATTAGCAAGTGGTCTGTTCTTTCTACATAGTTACAGAACTTCTCCAAGCTGAGAATGCTGAGGTATTGGTTCTGACCCAAATTGGTTACTAAGAGCACCATAGACCTATTAAAGGACATTTTAGTAATTGTACTTGGCTGTGGCATGCTACCTGCAAAATCGCACAGCAGGCATTCTGTAACAGGCACTTAATTCTGGCTGAGGGACTGCCATTTCAGCAACTCGTGGCTTACTCATTGTACCTTCATAGTCTGAGAAAGCACTGGAAGGAAAAGACCATGGAAAGAGAAATGCTAATTGAAATTTTTTGTTAGTGATGGTTTTGTTGGTTTGTTTTCTCTAAAGTCTGTCATATGTACTACTTGTAACAAAAGTTTATTTATGCCAGAGTGCAGCTCTGCGGGTTAAACAAACTTTAATATTGATCATCAGCATTTACAGTGGTCAACTGGTAACCTGGCACAAGCAGGTACTGACCTTCGACATCAGAGATTAAAAGAACTCTTATCCAAAGCTGATGACTCACTTAAATTATATAGAAAACATACTACTTAGCTAGGTATTGAAAGGAAATAATTGTGTTTACTGTCTAAACTGCAGCTCATTTTGATTCTCCTCTGCCCCAACTTTGCTTCGAAAATTAATTAGAAAAAAAGAAAGCAAAAAAAATGGAGTGGTCAAGCAGCTACTATTACTGATTTAAAACCTTATGATGGAGTTCTGTAATTCCTATATTTCCTCTGAACTCCTGAATGTTTTTTCAGCCCTTTTAGCTAACATAAACCACATGAATACCAAAGACACTCATTTCATAGAGCAAATTTGGTTGAATTCCTAAAATTTTCATAAACTCCAGATTTATGCAGGATCAAGCTTTAAGTGCTGTGATAATTGCAGTGTGTAGATCAGACAGAATGCAGAGAATGGTGGAATGTATAACCTTGGCCTTTCCATGTGCAACTCAGATGCCTTTGTTTGGAAGTTATATACAGCCTTTGTGGAATTATGTTGTTATTTGCATATTGAAATGTCAGTGCATTATGAATCAGTCATCAAACCTTTGCTGTGTGGGATTTAATTTTTGTAATGGCTGAAATGCAGGATGAAATTTCAAGGATGAAATTCCTTTTCATCAGGATGTTTTGGAGGAGTTACTCCAGCTATTAATCTTTGTAAAATAAACAGGCATAATGTGTAAAGTTAAGCAGAAAGTCCTGCTGTTTGTCCTGCAGCTAGCTGTCCAATTGCTTGACACATAAGGGCCAAATGAAGCATGTCTGTCTCCCAAGCAGGTTTTCTTGTTTCTGGATTTAGTTCAGGCTCTCTCACTCCTATTGATAAGGAAATCAAAGACAGGAATCATCTAGATTCTTAATATAGCTAATAATGAAATTTTTTTTCTTAATTAGAGGTGGTGATGGGAATTAATGAGTTGGTGTATATATAATATATCAGAAGGGGTCTTTTGGGCTTTCCTTTAATTCTTTTCTATGCATGACTTCCTGTACAGAGGCAATTCAGTCCTTATTTTTTCCTTAACAATCAGTTATAAAAATTCAGCATAAGGAGCTCAGAAAGGGAAATCTCTGTTCCTGCTGCCTCTTAACTGCTGAGAGCTGGTCCCCTGCAGGCAAGCTGCTGCTGGCCAGCTGTGAGTGTGAATGGCAGGGGCTTCTGGCCCTTGCTCTGACCTCAGCAGCAGCCTCCTGCTGGGGAAGGGGCTCTCCTGTTTTAGCAAGAGATGAGCACTCTTAGTCCCCGGTGAGAACTGACTTCAGTTCCCCTTTCTCAGCAAGACAGGAGCAGTTAATCAGTATATTAGGCTGGTGAGAGTTAAACCATTGGATTCTAGTTTTGTTGTCAGGCAGTAACATCTTCATTTGAAGAAATTTTGCAGAGAGTGAGCAATCCCTGCTTCCCAAGCCTAGATGTTGCTGACATTTGGTACAATATTGTGCGTAGGCAGAACAGCAGTTCTTTTGTGGTCAGAGACCTTCTCCCACATTTAGTACAGCAGAGGTTGCTTTTCCCTTTCTGTTATTCTTCCCCAAATGTTCTATCATCTTTCATTTTTTCAGGTTTGTGTTGCTGTGCTTTCTTCCTCACATCTTAAACACTTTGCTGTAAGTGATAGGTGGGTTTGAGCATCTAAGGAGCATAAGTTACAGGCAAAAGAGCATTCTTTATGGCATCTTGACCCTAAAGGAATGAAGGTAAGGCAGAAGGGTTAGGAGAAAGGAGTGGGAGAGAGGCATTGTATAAATACATGTGCAAAGAAGGGTGATTGCAGAGTCTTTTTTTTCTGCTCATAATTCTGTTATGACATTTTAAAACAAAGTAATTCCCTATTCTTTGGGATTCTAGAAAAATAGCTTGAAAATACAAATCTCAAAGGCTTCAGAATGAGAAGAAGGATGTCAGTTAGATTAAATGTGTAGGAGCTAAGAACTTTGGAGCTAATCTAATGTTTTGGGAAAGGTGCTGATAGGTGATTTTTGATAATATTGTTGTTGGCAATATTATGATGTGAAAAACTCAGAAGAACAGGGCTAGCAAATACATACAAGGGAGGATAGTACTCATTAATTTGAGTACATCTGGAGTCTTCCTAATCTAGTACAAAATTGTTTAAAAATAGTATAAATAGTAGATTAATGTGTAAACACCATGTTAGCAGTTTGTTTTCTAGTTTGCCTTTTGCTGAATATTCAGAAAAAATTTTTGAAGATGAGCAATTGGGAAAAAAAACAAACAACAAATATTTTAAAGTAGAAAATAGTTACATTCAGGGGGACCCAAACATTAATTTTGATTTCTTTTTACTATCTGTATGTCTTTATGGTTTTAAAAGGTGCCTTACTCTATGCAAACAAAAAAAAAAAAAAAAAAAAAGCAGGCCAAATTCCTGCTTAGGTTGTCGAGGGTCAGTTTTCATAGCTGTCTGACCTTTTCAGACTACACCAAGATAGTGTATGTGAGAAGTAGAAGGGTTTTGTGCCTGAAGTGATAAAACTATTTTGCACAGCTTGCATTAATAAAGAGCAGATTGGTTAGTAAGATCAGGAGGGACTCCTATCTAAGAAAAACCCAATAAAATGCTCTCATGGAGTGCAGTTGTCTTTCCTGTCCTTTTGATTATTGCCCCATATATTTTAAATCGTGCATTGTAGCATTCTCTTCTCCCTTGACTGTAGCTAAAACATCATCACATTTCACCATAAAAAACTTTGTGATAAAAAATAATGTGGCCTCTGGGATTTTCTTTTCTGGCCTTACCTGTTCACTCAAAGTGCATACTGTACATTCTCCAGAAGGGTAGTTTATAGACTTTATTTGTAACGATTAGAAGGTCTTGTTTGTTTGTTTTCCCCCAGCTCAGTGAGGGCTAAGCCCATTTTTGCTTATGTACACACGAGTAACTTCATGAAGGCTGTTCATTCTCTGAGGCTTCTCAGGAACATTCAAGTGTTCCAAGTCGGGTCTTTGCAGAATGGACACTGATGCCTTCTGAAGTGCCAAGTGCAGAGCTGCCGTGTGTCCTCAGCTGTAAGGAGGCTCCAGGCAAAAAATATTGGCCTTTAACAACCCCTTTGTTAGTCCCATCCTTCTCAGAGCTTAGTTAAAAAAGCAGAATAACACAACTTCCCTGAAAATCTAGCAATTGTTGTGATGAACTAAATTAATGCAGAGCTCTGATAGGAACTGGTGAATAGACGTTCCAACTATGCCAAGACAACTTAATAGCAGTTTTATTCATTCACTAGAGATTGCTGCTTCTAAAGTTGCAGAGTTGGCCTGTGTGCCCATTACCTCTTAAAAAAGTAAACATTTACATGCCCTTTTACCAACAACTATGGCATGTGGCATGTTTCCAAACCTCATAGTAGCAGAGTATGTTTTGATAAGCATCCAGTCAGGGTGCTAAAAAGCTTACCAGAACAACAACAACAAAAGCCCAACCATCTTCCTCTGAGCTGTGTGGATAAATGTGGCTGCTGGTTGCTTCTATTCGTAAAAATACACTCTGGCCATCAGGGTATGTTTGTTTCTGCTTCAAACAGGCTTATTATAAAACAAGCTATTTCATAAGAAGTTAGTATTGAAAAGAAGGGAAAATTAGGTTTTCTGCATTGCAACCTCATCTATAAAACAGTGTTTTTACTGAATCTTTAGCTCATATTTAAATTCTCCAAGAGTGAATGGAAAAATGGGACTATTATGGGAAAATACTTAAAAATGGGAAGAGGTAAGGTCTGGAGGACAGTAATAAAAGCACAGCCCTTTGGTTAATGTTACTACGTGTTAATTGCTCACTTGTTCTGTTTTGCAGTGTCTGTGATAAAGTGGTAGGTTTCGTGATAGGACTAACGCATTAAAACTCTGGAAAAGGAAAGATTTATACAATCAGAACTAGATGGTTTGGGTTTTTTTAATTTGACCCAGCTCCATTACTTTTGAACTTAAATCAGAAAGTTGTTTTAAGAGGAAATTGGTATTTTCACATCCAATGTGTTAAAAGAGAGATCAGAATAGCAATTTCCAGTTGTAAAGGAAGAGCAAATGAATAAATAATAACCCTAAACTCTGATCTTGTATCTCAGTGAACAAATGTTTTAGCCTCTGTAAACAAACACATCAACTTAATTGTAATATAATAGACTCATGTTTCTTTGAGAACTAAAATATAATGATAGCTTGTCATAGGTCATCTGTGTTAGCAGAGTTAGGAAGCAGGCAATTAGCATAGATGCTATTCTGCTTTACACTACATTTTCTGTTGAGAATTGTTCAGTGAGCAAGCTTCCTTTTGTACCTTGCAATTCTTTTAATATTATACATATATTTTAATATTATATTTAAGTTTGGGGAAAGAGAAAAGGTTGGTGAATGTTGTCACTTGGTGACAAAAATAATAAAGCATATCCTTTAGTCTTTGCATAGGAATTTATACCTGGTTAAGGAGGAGAAGTAAGTTACACTCTGAGGGCTTCACTCACAACCATATGCCTTAAAAAACCTACAAGAATTATTACAAGCATTCTTTGTAAGTATAAAAAAAAAATCTGTTTGGTACTAAGAGCTATTTGGCTTTCTAGGCAGGTGTCCCAGTGCCTGGAGAAGGCCAGTGAGGAAGCTGAATTATGCATATGCCACGTACATATGGAGTACAGCTCTAGGACATGCTTAAACAAGCAGTGAGAGACCCACACCATATGGTGTGGTGTAGCAGCCTACAGAGAAACAACCTGGGCAGCCCCAGAAGTAGTAGTACAGACAAGGGAATAGCAGAAACAGGGCTCAAACCACTCAGAAAGCCAGCACAATTGCCACATCATCTTGTGGAACTGCATCTTTCTGCTGCAACTTGTAGATGTGCCTTTGGAAAAGGTGTGAGCATTTAGTTCTCCTGGTGGTCTTTGGGGATCTGTGGCCCCTCTCTGTCTTTATAGCACATTATAACTCTGTGAGATTGTCTGCAGAGCCAGAAAGCATATACTTTCCCACCTACAAGTTCCTTTTGGGTGTACCTTGGGGCTAAGCGACAAGATCAGGAGAATAAAAAAGAAAAAATTTAAAGTTTGCTGTCATTTTCTATAAATAAAAAAAAGTCCAGCATAGACTTTGGCTGCTAGAATAGTTGATACTTTGTGATGCTTCAGATTATTTTTTTTTTGTTTCTGATGATTCTCTTCCCTGGCCTTCCAAAATGTGAATTACTTTTACATTGCTGAAGGTAGGGTATCACAGTTATATCTCAACATAATGAAAATAATGATTAAATACCTACTTTAAAATTTTGTGAAGCTGTTCAGAGTTAAATGTTTCCACTTACTTTTCAGTGAGAGCAATTTTGAAAATTTTCCTGCTGTGTAAATAATTGTATTAGATTTTAAATGGAGCTGATGGAGAGGGACATGGAAAAGCAGTGAAATTTTTTGATAATTTCATTATGTTTTCTTTGTAAATTCCAGCAGATTCAGTATCCTACATTTTATGATCAAATTAAATTGGTTTTGCATTTCTTGGGTATTTGCAGCCTCACTTCTCAGTCTATTTTATGTTTTCATAAGCTTATAAAATTGCAACATTAGAAGCCCATGGACCTGTTGCAGTGAGTCCAGAGGAGGCCGTGAAGATGCTCAGAGGGCTGGAGCACCTCTCCTATGCAGACAGGCTGGGAGAGCTGGGGCTGTTCAGCCTGGAGAAGAGAAGGCTCTGGGGAAACCTTCCAGCACCTTCCAGTACCTGAAGGAGGCCTTCAGGACAGCTGGAGAGGGGTTTTCACAAGGATATATAGGGCATGAGATGAGGGGGAATGGCTTTTACCTGATAGAAGGTTGGTTTAGATTAGGTATTAGAAAGAAATTCGTTACTGTGGGGATGGTGTGGCACTGAAGCAGACTGCTCAGAAAAGCTGTGATATCCCATCCTGAGCAGTGTGCAAGGCCAGGCTGGGTAGAGCTTTGAGCTGCGTGGTGTAAAGTGAACTATTTTAGATGTACAAAGCTGATAAGTGAGGAGGTTGTGTTCAACCTCTTGGTTTCCATTCAGTAGTACAAATCTTAATGTGTCACCATGCAGTGACTTAGGAATATATTTTTAAAATGTCATAATTGGTTTTCTAAGAAGTTTTCAGTAACTGCACAGGATGAACTCTACCCTACTTCCTCTGCCTTCTCTTGACAGTTTTTTTTTTCCACTGACAGTGTAGAATGTAGTATCTTGAAAAGTGATTTTTTTTCTCATTCTGTCTAAAGAGTTGTAGTGATAATTTCATCTGATGACTTTGTTGAAACTGGTTGTTTATTTGTAAAGTGAAATGTTACTTATGATAAAATAT
>VXAC01004349.1:706512-725386 GCA_013399225.1 Rhipidura dahli
GGGATACAATTTGAAACAGATTTTCTAATAAATGCAATTCATCATGATGATGAGAATTAAACAGTTTTTGTAGTAACCAGGAAACTTGACTGATTTGTGGGTTTTTTTCTAAACTGCACCCTGGTACTGGGAAGCACAAATTTTTAAATAGGCAAATGTAATGAGTTATGAGTGTCCATACTGAAGTATATCATAGTGCTCCAAGTAGGAAAAAAAGTTGTTCATATTTCAGAGATCACTGGAATTGTTTGATACACCTTACTCTCCTTTAAATGAGTTTTCATAAAAGAGTTGTTTCAGTACTTTTTTCTTATTGTGAAGATGAGCTGTCAATATCTGTGTCAAACTCTGCTTTCTGAACAAGCAAAAGGAGTTTTTAATAGGTCTGTCAGCACTCAGCCCCTCAGAGACAAAATGCAGCTTTACAAATATGCAAGTGCTGACTCAACAAATTCATTATGTCTGAAGCAACTCTATGTTGGACTTCACTGAGCACATTTGAAAGAAATTAATGGTTTTTCCAGTTCTGGTTGTTACAGATGTGGTGGAAAGACAGACTTTGCTATGTAGAAATAGTCACTTTGAGAAGTACCTCCTTGCATGTGAAGTCATTTAAATAAATAGGGCTGGTTAGTATAAAAAGTAAAAATTGACAGTAGAAAGAGTGCAAGTTTTAAAACCAAGGTGCTTAAGGACAATGTATATAGATACAGTAAACGAGGATTTATTTTGGCAACCTTACTGTGAATGTGTTTGAACTCTGTCTCTGAGCATGAATCATAGGACTGGAGCAGAATTAGGCCAGAGCTTACACAGGTTTGATTGCTTTACATTAAGTTTATGTGAGTTTGTTCCTAAGGATACATTAACAGCAACAACTAGAAAGTTAATTTTGGAGAAGGCTCTACCAAATATTTAATGTTAAATATGAATTTAGCTTGAAGTGGATTAAGATCCCCAAGTGTCCCACTCATTTTTAATCTCAGCCATAAATTGCATTTGCAGTGCTTTGCAGCTACTCATATAAAATTATCAGTGCTGAGAACTGCTGATCACTGCTTGGGCATTTTCTCTCTCATCCCCAGGAAAGATGTCTAGAGACCGGGCTCTCAGGAAGCAGCAGCAGCTGAATAATTTGGTAGCAGCAGTGACCAAGCTCGCAAAGCCTGGAGATGTGATTGTGGATTTTTGCAGTGGAGGGGTAATGTATATTTTTGTTTATGTGGTGCAATCTTTCAGCTTTCATCCTTGCAGTTCTAGGTGGTTGCTTCGACAAAGCAAAGCAGAAGTGCAAATGCTGAAATTTTAGCTGCTTTCAAACGTTCTCTCATTGGTATGGGGATGCTCATCATGTAATGAGTGAACAACAGGCAACACTGAAAAGTGACTCAGATTTTGTTGTTTGTTTTTGTTTTCCCAGGGCCATGTTGGAATTGTTCTTGCTTATATGATGCCCTCCTGTCAGGTAAATTATTAATAAAAAGATCTCTGGTAATTGTCTTCAAAAGATGTGTATGTAAAGAAGACACATAGAGGTCACAGTTGTCTCAGCAGAGGACTTAGTTTTGAAACATGCAGATTTTTAAGCACAATCCCCAAATGTGTGTGGTGCTTTGCAGAGAAGACAAAAGTTATAGGAAAATATAAAATATTTGCAAGCTGATTAATATTGGCAAGTATTAAATACCTTCGATTGTTGCTAGGTTTCCAGCTAGTCATTTTGTAGATCTCAGACTCTGCTACAAGTAATTCAGAGGTTTTCTCAACAAACTACAAAGTTTTGTGCTTGGTAATGTTGTACTTCAGTTTCTCAGTATTATTTTGCCTTACCTTCTCCTGTGTATGAAATCTAGGTGGTGCTCATAGAAAATAAGGAGTTGTCTCTGATCCGTGCTAAAGACAGAAGTGATGAACTAGGTTTAAACAACATTTGGTTCATTCAAGCAAATTTGGACTATTTTAATGGGACTTTTAACATTGGGGTAAGTGATTATAATTTTTCCACTTCAAAACTTCAGTGTCTGATTAATTATTCTTAAAACAACTTAAATACATGAGAGAATAAAACTCTATATGTCCTTACAGACCATGAAAGTAAATGAGATGAATGTTCTGTCTAGAATTTTGCAGTCCTAGTGAAGAATAAAGCATAAATAATGTTTTGTAGCTCTGTAAATATTCCTGTCGTCTAGTTTTTTATTCTGTTAATAGAAAATGAACCTCTGTGGCAAGGGGCAAACTTTGCATGCAAGACTGTTCTTTAAATCATCCATGTGAAAGCCTGTTTTGGCTGTAGCTGAGGATGGTTAATGCTGAAGGTTTATGGTACATGAACAGTGCTGTTTTACTCTTTGGTTGGTTTATTTAAGAAAGAAAAAGAAATTTAGTGCAGGAGAAAGAGGAGAGAATAAATGGTTTTAGCCCAGTGCTTCCAAGTGTAAATTTCCAATTCTGTAACTTTATTTTCTGTGCTACATTGTCATATAAATCTCAGTGGGTGAACTTGACAGCTATTTCAGTATATCAGGATCTCATGAATAGTACACTGAATTGTGGGTGTGAAATTTTTAATAGTTATTTAATGAAATGATTCTCCAATTTTGTGGTCATTGGAATTCCTGTCTTAATTTTTCAGGGCCTCTTTTAAAGGTTAATACAATATTAAACCTGTAGATATTTTATTTAATAAAAAAGTATTATATTCTCTCTTCCAAGTTTTGTGACAAGAAAGATACTGAAGTATATTTTAGAAGAGTTCACTTGGAAATTCTTCATTTCCAGGCCTTAATTTCCAAATATCTGCATTAGTCTGCACATTTTATTTTGTTTCAGATAGTGAGTTCAATATATAGGATATCCTGAGAAAGCTTTGTCTTTAATTTTATTTAGGATTTTCTTAACTAAATGGGTTCTCAGAAAGCCAAAGAAGAGATCAGTTGGTGTAACAGGTCATACAGACTCATCTGCTGCTGTTATAAGGTCTCTTTTTCAAACGTGAAGGCAAAGCAGACAGCTTTGTTTTCTAGTTGGCTAGATGAGGAAGTAACTATAATTACATTCCTTAATAATCTGATAGCTCTGACATTAAGAACCTATTTCTGATGTTAAACTAGTTTTATTTTTGTTGTTAAATTAACATGAGAAGAACATTTCATTTTGAAATTATTTTCTTGTTAATTTTTTTATGTTTTGCTTGAGATGAGAGTATTTATTTCCATCTGTATGCAGTTGCAGTTCAGTTGTTGATTAATGGTCTCCTCAGCTGAGCTTACAGCAAGCAGACTGGAAACAAAAAAGACTTTGTTTTAATCTATATCTGAGAGCAAAGTTTTTATCTTCCAGTTGCTCTACCTTGAAAAACAGCTTTGAATCCTGAAATCTGAGCTGTGCAGTTTTAAACCTCTTCTCTAAATTTACAGTGAACAAAATGCAGAGCAAACAATGTCATTTTATAAATCCACACAGCTGCATGAAATCAAAAATGTGCCTCAGAAATGTCCTTAGTTTAAGTGTGCCCAATGCCTACTCTTTGAGGTACTGAGCACATGGGAGGAGGCAGAGAAGGTAATGCCCCATTTCACTGGTGCATTTGGCATCCCAGGTAGAGATAGGAGAGAGCTGCTTGCCTTCCCTTGCCAATATATTGAGTACCACAGTAACTTGCCTTTCTGTAGGAGAGCAGGAAGAAACTGGGTGCAACCTGTGTGTTGCCCAAACACGTCAATGCTCGCAGGTGGTTGGATCAAGTGTTATTTTAGTTTTAGTTGAAGAGCCCATCACTAAGAAAAGGAGAGAGAAGAATAAGGAGAGACAAAAAAAAATAAAGGAGGGCAAGTTGTATTTGATGCCTTCCCCAGCTCCAGTATTTGTTTCCTCTAGGTTTTAATTAGTACTTTAAAATCAAATTATGTAAATTTATGCATAATCTTTTCCTTTAAATGTGACCTTCAGGTATATCTGTTACTTCTCTTACTGCTTAGTTGAAATCCAGTTTTGACATAGTTCTTTGTGTTTCTTAAGTCCTTTTTGCTTGACAAAAACTTTTGGCAAATCACCATATAGTTTTTCTGTTACTATGTATTCCACAACTGCTCTTTTTATGTAGATTTGTTTTTAGTTTATTTGGTATCACAATGAAGTGCACCTGCCTTTTGAGTGCTTTTGGTGAGTGACCCTTCTTCAGTGGTGATTCCTTGTTAATGGAATAAACCATAAATTTTCCTCAACATAGAAATGAAGGAGAGGAATGAAAAACTGAAGAATTAAGGACCAGGCCTGGCCTTTGGTGTAGCAACTTTAGATGCAAAAACTTCCTCATGTATTTGAGTAACTCAGTCAACCAAATAAATGCTGGGCTGTATTTAGAACGTTCCAATGATGAATTTTCTTGTTTCCTTGGTTGTTTTTTTTACTGCTGTAGGTGGCTCTGCACGCCTGTGGGGTGGCTACAGACATGGTGATCGAGCACTGCCTCAGGGCACGGGCAGCCTTTGTCATCTCCCCCTGCTGCTACGGCTTCATTCAAAATACAGTCAAGTTCAAATATCCACGAAGGTGAACTAAAGCTTGCAAGACAAGCCTTAAAATATCAACTTAAATGAGGGAATAAAGTCCTAAAAGAGTATGGAATTAATCATTTGAGTCATTGTGACTAGGCCAAGCTGATTCACACTTAAAATGAAACTGTTTCCTCCTGTTTGTCAACCCATCCTAGCAGAGAGACAGATTGGTAATTCCCGGATTATTTTTTTCTGGATGTATCTATTCATGGCCCAGAAGACTTTATGCAATCAATATAGTAGATACAGTATCTGATATGCAGACCTTCTACCTTAAAATCACAAAGTTAATAGAAAACTCATGAAAATTACTCTTGGAAGGGGAATTGACATTTTAATGTTGGATGAAGATGTAAGCAGTCAGTTTAAAGAAACGGGTCTGCTTTATAACGCTGTTTAGTACTTGTGGAACTCCTTTGATTCATTCCCAAGTAGATAAGCTCTCCTCTGTTTCAATTCATGTTTTTAATACTTTTTCAATGGATTGTGTACATATTTTGTCTTCAAATCTGCCTTGTGGCAGATACTAATATATCTTATGCTTAAGAATTTTAATGCCTTTGACATAAATAAAATGTAAAAGGTAAGCATAAAGTGGCAGACGAGTTAAACAGACTTCTGACTCAGAACTAGACGGGGGGGAAAGGGTTGTGTTTGGTTTGGTTTTTTGTTCATAAAACTGAGCTTTACAATTTAGATGTCCAAGATGAATTAGATTTAATTCTACTAGGCATTACATCAATGACTTAAGTATATATTTGTTAAAATAAGAATCTGAAACATGCAGTCTTAAGGGGAATCTACAAATCTAAAAAGATATGTGTTCATGTGAAATATTTTTCATATTTCTCTATAATATCAAAGTGTTCTGGCACAGAAGTATGTGGAGAGTAATTATGTATAACTTGTCAGTTTGATAACCTTTGTATTTAACAGTGTTTTCTTAGTCAATTTGTTACTTCCATCTGTGTGTCCCTTTTGCTCTCTCTTGTGACACAATAAAACTAATACGACTTAGAATGAAGAGGCAGTAAAATTTTAAGCCTTAAAATTAGCAGGCATATAACTTTTCTCAGTGGATTTGTTTTAAAATTGGCTGGATAATGTTTAATTTTTGGCAAGCTAAGTTTTTAGACCACAAAGACTGGAAACGATCAGTTAGAAAACCTCTGTTGCTGTAGATGCTGCAAGAATGTTTGTGTTTGCTAAAATTTTGAATCTAACCTCATAAGTCTAAAAAAATTTATCAGCTTGGGCTTAAGGTGTACATTTTAGGGTTTGCTTTTTCTTTTTTTCCTTATGTTATATGATCATAAAACATTATAGCCTGGCTGTATCCCCATAATGCCTGTGTTCTGTACTTAATTTAATTGTAAAGACCCTTTATCTTTGTGATACAAACAAAATACATGTGTGTATTAGTAAATACAGATAAAGTGTTTGTGTGACAGTGAAAAAAACACAGTAAATATGTGTTAGCATTTATAATGATTTAAGAGAGAATTTTTATTAATATTAGGAAAAACTCACCACTAAATACACTTTTCTAGTGAACTGGAACTGTAATGGGTTTTAGTATTTTAAATGCCTTTCTGCATGATGCAGATATTGCTGTTTTCTATAAAATGTGTTCAAGTGTATAATGATTGCTTCTGTTTTCCACCTTTATTGATTTTAGATGTTAATTGAATTGATCTATTTATTTTTTTTCAGTCATCAGTTTAAAGAATTTCTGTCCTACAAGGTATGTAAAAGGACAGGGGGAAGATATTTATGTGCAGTTTTCTGCATCTAACTGGGTCTTCTTATCAAGTGAAATTTATGTGGTTATCTTACAATTGCAAGGAGGGGTATGTGTTATGTGAAATGTTCATTATTAGTGCAGGTGTCATTGTGTTTTCTCTCCACCATCCATTTTTAAAGGCTTTTTTCTTCATTAAAATTAAATAGTTTCTCCACAAAAAAACCCAATTCTTTTGATAATGTCTAAGTGAGCCATTCCTAAGGTACTTCAACATATATCGGTTAAAAATTACAAGATACCAGTTCTTTTAGTTGTTAAATACAACTGTTCTAATAAACATTAGATCCCTCCTGCTAATTTATGTCTAAAACACTGGACACAGTAAGTAGGAAGAGCCTATACAGATCAGCAAGAATTCTATACAGTTTTTAAAATGTTGTTCAGAATTATTTTTAAAATAGTGAAGTGTGTTTTGACCCTGTGGAGTTGGGGTCTGTGGAGATAATCTGAGAAAAATATGGGAGAAATTATCAATGAAGCATACAGATCTAAAAGAGTGAAGATAAGCTGGGAGAGGAAGAGGAGAAGTGCAGGGAGGTGGACAGCAGAAAACTGGTACTGATCTGCTAAGTTTTTGTCTTGTGAGTTTAAACTAGTTAGTGATGAGCAACCTGAAATTTGAAGGTTAGAGGCACTTAATGTGGCATGGAAAGAACATGTTTCCTTCTGAGAGAAGAAGGGTTATATAGAAACTTTACTAAATTTACAGGTCAAATTTTAGACAGGACTCTTGGTGTTTACAATATAGAAATAAATTTTGGAGGTGCAGAATAATTCTTTGTAACAGAAATATGGAAGTGAAGGAGGGTATCTCTAATATTCAAATGCTTCTGGCGACAGTGGGCAGTACAAAGATAATGTATGTGGCAAGATAATAGAGATTATCCTTTTTAATCCCTAAATTAGAGGGAGTTCTAAAAATTCAGAACATCTCCAGCCATCTTAGAAGGGAAGCTGAGTTATCAGGTAATAAATGCCCAAAGATTGAGATGACAAAAGCTGCGTGGTGGATTTGGAGCTGCCGTTATTTCCCATGATTCATGTTCCTTTCAACGTTTCTGAGACAGACTCACAAAGAACTCAGGTTTCAATTCAGAAAAAAAAAATTATTTACTAGCATTATTAAACCTGCTAACAGTACAGAGAGACATGGTGTCATTTATAAAGTCAGGGATGCCTAGATTAGGAAACCGTGTGTAATCTCATTGCAGCTCAGTGAATTTTTTCTTAATCTGTTAATCCATGGATATTTAAATCACAGGGCTTGTCAGCACTGCAGAAGAATTTTACTCCAGAATTTTTTTATTTGTGTTGCAGAAGGGCACTGGAGTCAAAGATAAGGCTAAAAAATATTGCTGCTCTTAGTAACCTAAGACTCTATGCAATTGGTCTAGGCTGGTTGGTGCCTCAAATAATCCTAGTTGTAAATAACTTCTGTTATGCAGCTAGCTGTATGTGTTTTTATATTTCATATTAATAAATTCTTACAGGTTATTGGCTAGCAGCCAGAATTGCCATGTGTTGGCCAGACATTGTCTGTGTCACCCCCTCCAGCTCCCATTTTAAATTAATTTCTCTTATCTTTCATTTTAGTGAGATCTAAAAAGACATCCAGAAGTCTGGCATTTCCAAAACTTTTTTGATGAGAACATTATGCTGTAATTCATTAGTTTATAGTTGCAAGGAATAAGGTTATGATAGCTGTAGGTTTCTACCATGACAGATTTTGATACTTTGTCAAGACACAAAAATTGGAAAGTACAAGTGTGTAAGTTTGAAAACACATCTTTTGAAATTTAATAGGAATTGAAAGTGTGGATATTGTAATAAACAAGTTAACTGTTTGTTCATGCTTTGGGAAGTTTCCAAACATTATTTTAGAAATACTTTTCTTATTTCTGCCAACAGGGAATGTGACAATTTAATCACTATGTCAGGGGGAAATAATGTAATCATAAGAGGCTCTAATTTATCCTTTTGGATCACTCTGGTAAGAAGCTAAGGACTGGAGTCAGTTCAGATTTTCAGGTTAAGTGCCAAGACTTACCTGGGCTCTGGTCTGGTCCACTGAGCTGGGAACTTGCTGTTGCAAAAAGCCAAGTTGTACTGGGTGCCTGTAGCCTGGAGAGGAGTTGTGTGCTAACATGGATCTTCTCCCTCTCCTCTAAATCCCTCTTTTTCTCTCTAAGCTGCCTGTCACTGCTGCTTCTCTCCTAACAATGGCCACACTATCCATGGCATCCATTCTCCAGTAGTCCTGTCTGGGTTTAACATTTTCAACTCTTCTACTACAAAAACAGTGACGTTTGAACTGAACTGACTGGGTGTAACGACTTCAAGGCCTGAATGTGTTATGACACATTCTTATTTTGTTTCTGTATTTTTTATGAAGCTGTGAGCTAGAAACCTTCATGTCAATGAGCTGTAGTAGGGAACAAATATCCTTGCATCAAGATATTATAAATGTCTTTAAATGAGTAATATTTGTGTATCATGTGATGGTAATATTTTATTTCATAATATAAGGTAAAATTTTTTGTGGTCAGATATCTGTTCATGAATTGGATGGAGTGTACTGGGGGAATTACCATCTTGATTTAATAGGAAGTTTTTTTGTGGCATGAAAACTTGCATGTTTATGTCCCTCTAAAAAAAAGCTGGAGTAAGTATCCTTACTTCAGAATACTGAAAGAACCTGAAGTATACTTAGGTGAAGTTGCTCTCTCCACCTGTTAAAAGAACCAAATCTTCAAAATAATAACTTTAAAGATCAGGCAAGAATTAAAAAAAAGGATTGTTTTTTGATGACAGAACTACAGCTCTGGAAGCTTTGCTTAGGAGAGCACTTTGTGTTGTTGCCCATTTCTGTTTCCTCCCCATGACGTTGTGGTAGACTTGGGACTGTTGTGTGATTCTCAGGTGGTTCTGATTTACACTGTCCTGTACCACATATTGCAGCTGTCCCACAGAGCTGTCATCAGAGCAGTAATTTCACTGCTGCACCTTCAAGGCTCTTCCTCTCACCACCTGGCTAACTTGCCTTCCTTGGCTTGGCCGCTCTTTGAGGAGCCATTGTGCTGGCACAGTCAGTGGGCATTGAACACAAACGAGGATGGGGCTCTGCCTGCTGCTCTAAGCAGGGAGCGATGGGCACCCTGCCCTGCACCATCCCCCTGGCTGACTGGACTGGGAGAAATTCTTCTGTAGAAGTCTCTGCAGAAAATTGTAATGGAACAGGGGTAGTTTGAAAGTAAATTGTGCTCCTTTTGATGGAGGAAACTTTCCTGTTCACAGACAGGTATTTTTTTGCCTTTGGGATCTGAATGGATATGGCGGGGCAGAGGAAGTTTGACCCAGCAGCCTGTCCTGGGATTCAAAACCACTGCTTGGGAGAAATGTTCAAATCAGGGAGGCTGTCCTATTATGACTGTGCTAAAAGATGGCTGTGTTGCTCATCAGTTATTGAAGGCAAAAGTAGCGTGCAACATGTCTTTGAAGAATGCTGTTTTGTATACATTGCATCCACTCCAACTGCTGCAAAGAATTAGGAAGTTTAGCAAGAAACAAATACTCACAAGGAGAAATGAGGTAGTGATTACAAACACTTGACTTACACATGTATTTGCAGTATAAAAATGGGATTTCCACACAGGAATTTTTTTAGAAATATTGTCTTCAGCGTGGTAGCATTTCTGATACTTTTAAGCATTTAATCAGATTTTTTTTGTCTTTTTTATAGGAGCACATGATCCTTTGCAGATTTGCAGATCAGACAGCTGTTCAGCTTCCACCTGAACGCAGGCTAATTGGTATGAATTTCTGCAGCTGTTGTGTAAACCACCTCAGTGATGGTTTTACCTTTATACATAAAGGAAGAAGGGGTACATTTATGAATGGGGAATTAAATAGATGTCTTCAGATAACACTTGAAAAATTTAAGTTTCATCACACTTCACCTCTTGCTCTTCTATGCTATAGAAACTATTTTCCTCTTCCAAAATCATCAATAGAGAGTTTGCATTTTACTGATTTTTGTTGCTTCATCTTTTTTTCTGCCTACCACTCTCTGAAAAGCACGAGATCTTTGTGAAGTTCACTTAAGTCCTGCTCTTGGCAGTTTATCCTATATTAAAAGCACTGGCTATTTGTAGTAGTGATTTTCAGTTTGCCCCTTTTCAGTGTGCCCCCTTTGTCCTGCTTGTAGTCACTGGGGGTAACTCTTGGGAGGGCAAAAAGACCAGCTGCAAACAGTAAGGCTGAATTGCAGAGGTTGGGCTGGCTTTGGTCAGACGGACAGCAAAGAGAGAACACTTCAAATATGTGGAATAAGCTTTGATTTACAAAAGGTTGTATTGTATAAGGGGTGTATATAAAGATGTATTTATCAAAAAATAATGGAATCCTGTCTGGTATTACTGTTCTGATGGAGGCTGTAAACTAGCTTCCAGGTCAGAAAAGACAGAAGGGGGCTAGGAACACAAATGTAACTTCTATGTGTTTTGCCCTGACAAAAGCCCCAAAAGTAATTTTATTCTCTCTTTCCCTACATCATCATTTCTGTTGTCAAAAATGTTATTTTTTGTTTAAGTTCCATGTAATACCAATCTGTCTCATTGAAGATGGTTTTCATTTTTGTGTTCTGCTTCAGTTTTGAAACCTTTTTTGTGGGAATGTTGTTTGGTGGTACTTTAAAGTTTTCTTGCAAACATTTGAAGATTGAATGAGATCAGTGTTATAGCCATGTGAAAATGGGGTTTTTTATTTCTGTTTTTGTGCAATGCAGGATCAGATATTGAAAAAAACTGTATATTTCATTTAATGAAAGTATTCCTGAACAGGTGGGACTTTCTTCTCAGTTGTAAATGGTGGCAAAATGACTTACTCTGCTACTTTTTGAATATTTTAGGATTGTATTGTGAAATGTGTTTTTGCAATTACTACGGAGTTTATGCAGCTTCAGAGAAGTGACAAAGCATTCCCTTTCATTACCTGTACGCTGTAAAATACAGCATTCTGTCTGTGACTGTCATGGCTGAAACAACACATTTGTCAAAGGAGTTACCACCAATTTCTGTAGTATCTGTGACCATAAAAATATGCAGTTGAACTCAGTTCTGCTACACACAGCAACTGCCTCTTAAATGAACAAAGTCCCTTGTACCATTTTAACTGGACATGTGGCTTTTACCCTCTACATGCAGCAGAGGTACCCGAGTACAAAGTGAGTGGTTGAATGGCTTTGTGAACATTGCTACAGCCCACCTGAGGACACAGAACTGCTCCATGGGTTTCACAGGCTTACTGAGAACACCCAGGGAGCCAGGCCCCACTTGTGACAATCCCAGATGCCCTTCAATATGTGCACTTGGAATAATGATGATATTGGTGGCAGTGGCAGGATTGTGTAAATGCCATTTTGTTCAACCAGCCACAGAAGGTGATTTTCTATGGAGCCACAAATGTGGGAAGATAGGGCCACAAAAAGTAATTTGCAGAGTTCTGTCCTGGGTTGGCTATATAAACTGGTAATTTCTCCCTGCAATATGCAAATCCATACAGGACTGAATTGGAAAGTTCTTTTTCAGGCACTCCCTTATTATTGTATCTCTAAATTGTTTCCTACCTAATTACTACCCCTCTCAAATCCCAAGCCACCAACAGAAGAGTCCAAATGTCATAATGTTGGTGAATTCAAAGTAGTGAAATTATTTTGTCACTGAGGAATTCAGCTGAAAAGGAGAAGATTGTTCTGGCCATGGGCTCACTGTGGACAGACAGAATAGATTGGACTGAGCCCTGCATTAAAGTGTGATGTGCATCACATGCTCTGAAATACAAGGATACTGAGTGGAGTATTGGTGCCACCTGCCCAAAACTTTTATAGGTCCCTAACCAGGGTGACAGCATGACAGGGCTGGTAATGATACAGGCACAAAAGCTCTTCATATATTCAGGGAAGAGAGATAAGCAGTTCCAGGGGGTAGCTGGGAATGCCAGACTCCTATTCCTGAGGTAAATGGGATGTGCTCCTGTCTCTTCATCTTAGACCCCAAATACATTTAACTATGTCAGGAATATTTAAATGCTGTAGTAAAATACATTTAACTATGTCATATTTAACTCCTGTCAGGAACAAGGAAAGAGGTAGGATTATTGTGTTTGAGACTGAAGCGGGATTGTCCCCATTTGTGACTTGAGACTGTAACTGTTAATGATAAAACATTTCAAAGTAGCATTAAATTTTTCTTGCAATAACGTTTCAAGCTGCTGAAAATACAATCTGACAAGGCAATCCTGTATTTCAGAACATAAATTACAATGAGTAAATAAGTAAAGACAAATGGTCCTATCATCATGTCATGGCTGTATCATAATAAAAAACTTCTAAGCAAAAAAAAATCCTTTATCCTTCTCATTTTTTTCAGCAGGTAAATCTGAAATAAGCTTCATTTGCATTACCAATTTAGTATGTTTGTTTATAAGTCGTTACAGTAATATGTCTCAAATAAATTACACTGGATCACTTTTTGGTATTTTAATCTATTGCTTGTGTTCAATAACCAGCAATTTTCAGATTTTAGATGAAAGTACAGGAGGAAAACAGTTATGGTTATAAAGGGAGTAAAAGTTTGGCAATTCAGAGAGCTAAGGGGTAAACTAGGCATTTTTCTTCTTCCCATTTACATTAAAGTATTTTTTTTTCTGTAAGGTTTGTGAATACTTTTAAATAGTTGTGCCTCTCTCCATATATAAAGAGTTAATAATCTCCTCAAGGTCTTTGCTAAATGAGGGTTACAAGTCACAGATGTGATTTGGAACAGAAACCAGATTAGAGATGTTTTTTAAAGTGGGTTTGGAACTTATTTTTTAGATGGTTTGCTGATGTGTTTTCCTAACATTAAATATTGAAGTGCAAGTTGCTGATAATGTTGGATGATGTTTTGGGTTTCTGTGCTCTCCCCTCTCGTTTTAGGGAAGCAGTGTATGGGACTTGTGGATCTGGATCGGGCATGGGCTGCAGAAGAACATAACTACTCTGTCCAAGTTATATCTATGGAGCCAGAGAGCTGTTCTCCAAAGAACAATATGCTTGTGGGCATCCCTGCTTAGAGTGTGAAACTTGCATTTGATTTGAAGCTGAACATAAATCTTCAGTACATAATGACATCCAGCAGATAGAGGCAGCGCTGGGAAGCAGACATCCCGCATCTTGAACACATTGCCTTCAGAAAGGGAAGCAGCTCCCAAAGTCCTAAAAAGCAAACTGCATGCAGAGCATCACAGATCAACTTGTAATATGTCATTAAGCAACTTTTGGTTCTCGTACTGAAAAGTTTCTGGATCTTGTGACTGTGCCTGGAATTATATCCATCTGTAAAAGTTTAGAGAAAACTGGTTTTATTGAAGGAAAGGTGATTTCCTTTTCAGTAAAGCTGTGTCTTGGCTGCTTGGAAATTGCATTCGTGGTCAAAACAGCATTTGTGTTCATAAGCAGAGCAGTTATCAGCCAGCACTGCTGATTACCAGAGGAACAGAGGAGATCAAATTTATTGTGTTACTGAAGATAGCTGCGCAACAGGTGGTGGCCTGACTTTGCTGAAGAATTCCATACTACTGTAGGAAGATTATTTTTAATAAAAGTTCATCAGAATACTTTGGGCCTCAATCTGCTTATTAAAAATGTTTTCAAACTTGTCAATCCAATCATTTTTTAAAAAGACTTCAAAATTACCTTTAAATATTATGCAAGGATTTTGTAACCAGGCATTTGACATTGGGTTTAAAGAAACCAAACTCCTCATTATCCATTGACCAGAAAGTGGGAGCTAGACATGATGTTAGTGAATGGATACTTCACTGTTGCATGAATGTTGATTCCCATTCGTAAGAAACTTGCTGCCAGAAGAAATATTTAAGAACAATTCATGTGTCTACATGCATCATCTTCATTGATCTCATATTCAGTTTAAAATTTGACCAAAGTTGGAACCATTTGAAAAGGTCATTTATAGTCATGCTACTCTAAAATGAAAATAAATGTTCTCCTGTGCTCAGTTTCCCCCCAGTTTTAAATCACCTGTTGATAGGAATACAATAGAAGATAGCTCCTAATGAGATTTTTACTGCATGTTTCGAAATTTTACACATCTGTGCATTCTGCCATGTTTTAATTTAAATAATGTGAAGTTTGAAAACTGTGAACATAGCTTCAGGATGTAGCAAACTGAATTACAAATAATATGTATTGGAGCAAAAAAAGCATCCAGAAATATTTTATTCTTCATGAAATTTAGCTATCTATAAGATCTAATATGTGGGTGGTTTTTTTTTTTTTTTAATGTGGAAACATGGAACGCTACCCGCTTATTTAAAAGCACAAAAGTGAGCAAGTAGGAGTGAATTCCTCCCTTCAGCCTCAGTTCTTCAGTAGGTAATGATGGAATACTTTTTCTGCAACTTTTTGTAGTTACAGGAGTAACTGGAGTTTTGAAGAGTGTATGGTAAATACAAAATACATGGTGATACCGGTTGTCTCCAGGGTTTTCTCCAATACTTGCCAATGAGAATTCAGTTCTAAGTTAGAGGTATGTCAATCTGAACATTATTCCTGTTAAGTTACTTTTCTGGAGTGAGCAAATGTCTCTTTATGACCTTTTTGTGCTGAAGGAAGAACTCATCAAGGTGAGGCACCTGTTGGAAACTGTGATGCTATTTACAGTAAGGATTTTCACGCTGTTCTGCTTCAGGCAGTGGGTAGCAATAAGAATGCTTTAATTATGGTGATGTTGAATATTTGGCAGGGTCTGATATTATGCAATAATAAAGAGCTTTCAGTAGAGCAAAATTCTATGCTCTTACATGCTTCACATTTTCTACCTGTAAATAGTCTGTAATAGTCTTTGGATCTACCTGAAAAGAAGGAATACATTTGAGATGTGCAACAGGGAATTTGGGTTTTTTTAACAGGAAAAACCAGTATTTCTTAAAAAGAGAGGAGAAGGAGCCTTATTTGGACAAATGTCCAAGAGGTTATTAGGTGCTTTGGATGGCCAAGAAAAACAGGTAAAGTCACACAAGAATCCAAATACCAATCTCTGTTTCATTTGTTGGAATTTTTTTTCATTTTTTAAAAGTACCTGTTTTCATGTTAATAACAGTTTTCCAGAAGTGTTACTTCCTTGTGACTTAGGTAAGTTATTTTGTATCTGCCACCCCACAAAGAAGTAGGCTTTGCAGGAAGAAGTTTTATCGAAGCAAGGGAGAATACCTGCAAAAGTAGACTTGTGTTTATATGAATCGAGACATCCCATTTTTTCTTGGTTGAGCCAAGCTATACAACGCGAGGTTATGACAAATTCTTCCCCCCCCAGGAAAAATCAGGAATGTTTTGATGATATCTCTCAGTCTCATCATCTTGATATCTTAAAGGATTAGTGAGACTGCATTCCATTTGTGATACTGGTTTGTGACCTTGTTGCTGTTGTTATCAATGGACTCTGGTTTCTTCTCAGGAGAATAGAAAGTTTTTCATGTCCAAGAATGGGGTTATGTTATTATGAATAGTAACGCCTGACCTGTACTTCAGGTGAACTGATGCTTACTGAAATCTGAAGAGAAGCAGATGAAAAAAAGCATAAAAATCAGGATCAGATAATACCTAATTTACCACATATTAAATTGCTAAACTGGGGCATGCACTGGAAATGTGAACTCAATTGTCATATATGAACACTCATAATTGGCCTTTTGCTCATCTGTGAGGTTAAACCAGTTGCATAATTGTTGTTTTAATTAGGTTGTTAATGTTTTACAATAAAAGCAGTTAAGTCACTTCAAAAAAGAGCATAAGCTGACCCTGGGCATTCCTTAGAAGTGACCATTTTCCCACTTTTCATATTAAAGGTTATTAAGGTTGCTTCCAAAAAGCATAAGCCGACCCCGGGCACCCCTAGGGAGTAATCATTTTTTCCCATTTAAAAGGATTTATCATTGTTCTAGCTTGTTCTCTGGGTTTACAGTTTAAAAGTCCTAAAATTCCATTGTGTACTGGGTAATTTACAATTACTGTATGATTTCAGTGTGTTTACTGCATATTGTCACTTTTTAGATGTCGGAAGTTTATTCTGAAAGTTTAACTTACGTTTTACTAAAAATCCAAGTTCTCTAAGTATGGGGGTCTAGGCTGGCTCGACTGGGTTTCCCAACTGTCAGTTTCCAAAAATAGCCCCTAACTGCTGTCCCTGTAAGTAACCTCCATGGCAACCTAGAATTTAAATGAGGAGCCTTCCCGCCTTTTTACCGAGGTGACATCACCGCTCTGCTGTTCCCCTAGCAGTGCGAGCCCATTGGGAAGGCATTACCTCACTGGATAACTCCACCAATCCACAAGGGCCATGGAGGCCGGACAGGGGCGGGCAGGGGAGGAGCCACTAACACATAAAAGGGCTTGCAGGGCCCAGGGAAGTCGCTTTTTGCCTCTGGTCAGCAGTTGGTGAAGCCCAGTGTCAAGGAGCCTGGCCTCTTCTCTCTTATTAAGAGATTTCTGTAATTCTTTTTGAGCTTCAGAATAGCTGGAGTTCACCGCGGCACTGCACAGCTCCCTGCCTTTAGGCAGTCGTGCGGCTGCTGGGTGCCTAATCCCCATGTTCCTGGCTTTTTGTATCTCTTTTTATTTTCTGATTTTTATTTTCTTCCCGGACCCTTGTTGCCTTTTAATAAACATTTTTAACTTGCAACAAGGACGAGTTGTCTCCTTCTTTTTGACACAATTATATTGATTTTTAGATATATTATTTTGCCCTTTGTTTCTGTATACATAAATAGTATGGAATTAATAGAGCTTAGCATTGCCTAAACAAAGTGACTAGACAGTAAGGTTCTGCTGAGTGAAAAACTCTTGTTCTTCTAGCAACTTGTTACACAAGGAGCTATCTTGATGTCCAAGGTGCATATCTAAATACTGCTTGTATTTTTCATTTGTCTGGCCCAATGAGACCCAGTATAGGGTGAACAAAATGTTGTCCTAGCATAGTCATGATTTTCCACTACCTTGACAGTATTCTTTTATGTTATCCTTTTAGCCTATAATGCTGGAAAAAGAAACTGTATTACAGGAAACAGATGACCAGGCTGAACTGAGGTCCTGTGTGTGTTCGAAGTTAGTCATCTGTGTGGACATGTATCCTTATTTTTTCATTTTTCATTTTTGTCTTTGTTGTGTTAATGATCTGCTTCCTCGGTCATATTTCAAGGGGTCGTAGTATTGCAGTATTCAGGCAGGGGTAGTAATTGTGCCCCCTAATTTTCCCGTGGCTTGGTCTTAACAAAACATGAAGACATTAGTATTAGTCTGATAAAGCCATCTTTTGATTTTTGTTTCTAATGAAAACTATGAGAGTGGCCAGAATTACTCAAAGGTAATCCTTAGACAGACGCAACTAAAATGATTTACTTACAGGGCAGCCATATATTTTAGACTGATGTTTTCTGCTTCTCCCTATTGCTAGACTTTTAGCTACTTGGTGGATGTAATGACAGGAAGCAGCAATGTCTTTTTAAATAGCTGTATTCCTTGGTGCCATGCTATGCCAGGTATTCTCATGGAAAAGAGCATTTCAAGAAACCTTTTATGGTCAAGTAAATTGGATATTAAGTAAGCTGCAACGAAATGGCACTCAGCTGATTTTATAGTAGGCTTCAACTGATGGAGCATTGGCTCTACATCATCAGCTGTGGCTATTTTCTTTTAAAATTTTGGTTTAGGGTTAGAAATGAACCCTGTCGATGAACATATAGATATAATTTTTAGAAAGTACTGATCTAGAAAAGCATTGACTGCAAAAGGTAACTGAACAGTTGAAGCACTGTTTCAGTCTTGATGCACAGTTGTCAGCAGAAGGAAAAGCACATTTTCAGCTCATTCCATCACTGATTTGTAGGCACACAAGTACTGGGGGTGTTTTGAGCTTTGAAAGCCCAGACCAGAGAGACTGCATACTTGCATCCTTCTTTTCCCATATTCAGTGCTTTGGGACTGGTTCGAGGTACACAATTATTCATACCTTAAACGTATCTTTAGACCTGCTTTAGCATCTTGGCATTTTTCTATAAAGTGTTAAATCTCCTTTGGGATTTTTCCAACAATGGAAAAGTCATCCCCACCCACTCTTAAACACTCAACGTGTTGCCAATTACCCAAAAGCAAGAATTGTAATAAGAGAGAAAACTGAGTATTAATTCTGCTTTCTTTGCTGTGTCACCTCCCATAGCAGAGCAGGGCCTCAGGGGCACGGTGCAGTCCCCGGGAGCAGAGCAAACCTCCCCAGCCCTCTTGGGAATTTGTGGCAGAGGAATAGTTGAACACCTGAAAATGTCAAGACCTCAGAGACTTGAAACGAGGATCGGAATGATTAGATTACTTGAAAGAGTTAAAAAAAACCCTTCAAGAAACTTTGTTTCATTTCACTTGCTCTTTACTAGCATTCAAGTTAAAACACTCTCCTAAGAGTTA
>VXAC01004350.1:0-18744 GCA_013399225.1 Rhipidura dahli
ATGGAGCTGATCCCGCCGGGATGTAGCGGATCCCACTGGGATGGAGCTGATTCCAGTGGGATGGAGCTGATCCTGCCAGGATGGAGCCCCAGTGGGCTGCAGGGGATGTCCTGAGACAGCCCAGGGGGCTCAGGCTCAGCCCAAACCAGGCCAGGCCTGGGCTGACTGACCCTGAAATTCCCATTCTTGGATCTGCTCCCTCCTCAGACCTTTCCCAAATTCCCAGACTGGTTTGGGATGGAGGCACCATGAAGAATTTGGGATGTTTGGTGTGATGCCTGCCGAGATCCAAACCATCCCTGCTCCTGTCTCTCCCTCAGGACAGCATCAGGAGTCCCTTCCTCACCAGGAAAGGAACTGGGATGAAAATATCCCAGGAGAAGCTGAGACAGCACAGCCTGAGCTGGGCTTGGGGCTCGGGCTCGGCCAACTGACCCTGAAATTCCCAGTTTTGGATTTGCTGCCTCCTCCGACCTTTCCCAGCTTCCCAGGCTGGTCCTGGACGGAGCCGAAGCACTCGGGATGTTTTTTCCCCGTATCCACAGGGATCCAAACCCTCCCTACTCCCGTCTCTCCCTCAGGCCAGCTTCAGGCAGCCCTTTCCTCACCAGGAAAGGAACTGGGGATGAATAATCCCATCCAACATCCCCGGAGGAGCCGCCACCACGCCAAGGTCCAGCTCTCAATTAACCCCCGCCTGACCTTCCTTCACTTTCTTTCCCCCCTGCTCTGCCCTTCCTGCCCAAAGTTCAGCATTTCCTGGAAAAGTCTCCGCGCCTGTTGGATGTTGTCCTTCGCCTTGGTTGCCGAGGGAAGGATTTGCAGGATTTACAGGTGCCTGGCCCCCTCTGGAAGCCCATGACCGCGGGCTGACCCGCCGGTACAATATGTGAACTCCTGCCCTGCTGATAAGGCAGCCAGATAGGAGCAGGAGTTTGCAAATAATCCTTTGGGAATTTATAAGCAGCGCAGCCATAAAACCGAGGTGACTGGAAGGTCGATTTCACTAAAAATAATAAATATCCCGATGTTTATTCAACGTGGGCCTTTCTAACTGCGGGCCAAGCTCGGAGATAACGCTATTGTAAATGACAAATATGAGGAGTTTTGGGGAACTATTCCATTATGATCCTTCCGTCCGACACGGCCGGGGCCGTTCCCTCGATGCTTTGCAGGATCCCTGACATTGTTCCTGGCGAGCTGGGCCTGGAAAGCCAGGCCAGGATTCAGTCCCGGGTCAAGAAAAGGGCAATTTGCTGCTCTGGAGGTTTTTTTTTCTCCCCTAAAACACCTTCCTTGAGCTCCGCTGGGGATTTTGGGAGTTCTCATTCCTGATTTTAGGGATTTAGGCTGGGAAGGAACAGGAGGAATGGGAGCACTGACTGGGCCCGGCTCAGGATGGGGACAGAGGACCCCCCTGCACTGGTTCAACCTCTCCATGGAATCCCTGAGGTGGGAAAAATCCCCTGGGATTGAATCCAACCATTCCCAGCACTACCAGGGCCAGCACCACCCCACGTCCACAGGGCTCCGAAATCCCTGCAGGGATGGGGACTCCAGCCCTGCTGGAAAACCCCTTCCAAGGAGGAGTTTTCCCAAATATCCAACCTAAACCTGCCCTGAATGTTCCCTCTCACCCCAGCCCTCGTTCCCCAGCTGCTCCCCTGCACCATTCCCACCTCCAGAAGGAGGCACCCCCATCCCATCCCATCCCATCCCATCCCATCCCATCCCATCCCAATCCATCCCACGGATCTGGCCGTGGATCTGCTGCTTCCCCCGACACATTTGGGAGGATCAATCCCTATTCCAGATTAAAAAGTGAAGCAACAAGGCAATAAAACAATTCCAATGCAGAAACAAACACGGTTCTGTTACGACCAGCAAAGCAATTCCATGTCTTGGCCTTGAAATCCAAGGAATCCAACCATTTGGAACGTCCATCCACCAGCAGGAGCTGCTGACCCTTCTCAGAACACCTTTATGGGCAATGGCATCATCGAGTCCATAACAAATCCAAATTAAATCCGTATCAGATCCATATCAGATCCATATCAAATCCCTATCAAATCTCTTTAAATTCCACACCCTCGTGTCAAACCGAGGCACGGGACACCCCTCCAATAGGATTCCCAATCCCATTCCCATGATCCGAATTTCTCCCCGAAGTTTCCCCAAATAAAGTGGCACTTTCAGCCCCTCCCTGCCCCCTCCGAGGCCTTTCATCCCCTGGGAATTCCCAATTAACCAACTCCTGCTCCAGCTCCCAGCTCCGCCTCGGAGCGGGACGGTTCCCTCCAACACAAACACACATTTTGGGAAGGGGAATTTCTCCTTCCAAGAAAACCTCGTGGCCAAATGACCTAATTCTGAACAGATGAGGGGCACAACAAAGATGTTTTATAGGGACGGGGCTTCTGACAGCTCCTTTCCTTCAGCAAACTCCTGTGGATTGCTGGAGACGCCGGGAACTGGAAAACAATTCCCTCTCAAGGCTGGGAAGGGAGGAAAGCTGGGAACAGAGAGCTCCTTTCATCTCCTGCCTTGGGCTCTGCATTGCCCAACCGCAGGGAAGAGCCCCACGACAACTCCCGGGCTCCAAAGGCCCTGGAAAAGGGACGCAGGTTCCTTGGAATGGTGCAGTCAAGGCTCGGGAGCTGCTGGAAGCATCCCCGAAATCCAGAGTTGGATTTCCAAAGGCCCTGGAAAAGGGATGAGACCCCACAGGTTCAAGGCTCAGATGCATCCCCAAAATTCAAAGTGGGAGGATGAGCTCCAAAGGGAAAAGGGATGCAGTTTCCTTGGAATGGCACAGTCAAGGCCTGGGTGCTGCTGGAAGCATCCCCGAAATCCAGAGTTGGAGGATGAGCTCCAAAGGGAAAAGGGATGCAGTTTCCTTGGAATGGCACAGTCAAGGCCTGGGTGCTGCTGGAAGCATCCCCGAAATCCAGAGCTGGAGGATGAGCTCCAAAGGGAAAAGGGATGCAGGTTCCTTGGAATGGCACAGTCAAGGCTCGGGAGCTGCTGGAAGCATCCCTGAAATCCAGAGTTGGAGGATGAGTTCCAAAAGCCCCAAAAAACGGATGAGACCCCACAGGTTCCTTGGATCAGGAGATTCAAGGTTCGGATGCATCCCTGAAATCCAGAGCTGGAAGCTGAGCTCCAAATGTCCCTAAAAACGGATGAGACCCCACAGGTTCCTTGGATCAGGAGATTCAGATGCTGTTGGAAGCATTCCAAGAATGGAAAGTGCAGGATGAGTTCCAAACAGCCCCAAAAACGTTGGATGAGACCCCGAGACCCCGCAGGTTCCATGGAACGGCGGATTCAAGGCTCGGGAGCTGCTGGGAACATCCCCGAAGTGGAAAGTTGGAGGGTGAGCTCCAAAGGTTCATCAGCCTCCCTTGTAAATGAGTAATTAAAGTAACTAATTAATTAAAAATAATTAATTCGTGATTGAAACTCAGTGCCTCCAGAGCCGGCCTACGGAAGCAGGAGCTCTCTGGGACAGCTCCAAGGAACCATTTCCAGTTGAAAAATGAACTCCCGGCACAATCCGAGGGAATTTTTTCCTCGGGAATCTCGGAGTGATCCAGGCAAGGGATGGATTTTGGGATGGCAGCAGAGCTGCTCCCGTCAGGCAGCGTTTGGAGGGCAGTGAAGGTCTCTACAGTGTGGCAAATAATTCCTTCCCGAGCAATTCCTCCCCAAAACTCCTCCATTTCCACGGAATTACTGCATCCAAAGAGGATTTCTTGGAGGAAACAGCATCAGAATCCAAGCAATTCCTCCCCAAAACTCCCCAATTTCCACTGAATAACAAAATTCCTGAGTCCAAAGGAAAATTCTCAGAGAAAACAGCATCAAAATCCAAGCAATTCCTCCCCCAAAACTCCCCAGTTTCCACAGAATAACAAAATTACTGAGTCCAAAGAGGAATTCCTGGAGGGAAAAACATCAAAATCCAACCAACTCCCCCCAAAACTCTCCCATTTCCATGGAATAAAGAAGTCACTGAATCCAAAGAATTCCTGCAGGAAAAATCATCAAAATCCAACCAATTCCTGCCCCAAACTCCCCAATTCCAACGGAATAACGGAATTCTGAGGCCAAAGAGGAATTCCTGGAGGAAAACTCAACGACTAAGAACCACAAATAAGGGAAGAATTCGGGATTTGGGAGAACTGGGAAAATTCCCTTCGCGTTTCCGTGCCCCGAACGCCGAAACCGCACGGATTTCACCCAAATCCACCCATTCCCGGTTTCCTTTTCTCCCTCAGGGATGCGCATCCCAGGCGAGCACGGATAAACGACGGAGGAGCAGCTCCGTGGAATCGCCCAAGCGGGAAAATCCCGGATTCACTCACCAGGACGGAGTAGATGTGGAGGCATCGATAGACCGGGGAGAAATCCACCAAATCCTGGGCTCCGGGTACCTAAAACAGGGAGAAAATCCATGAAAAACGTGGGAAACTCGCCAAAATTCCATGGATAAACGAGGATAACTGCAAAAAATTTAATTATAGGGAAGCAGGATTGGAAAATACCACTTGGAGCCAAGCAAAATCCTAAAAAAAAAAAAATCACATTAAATTAAATTTGTCGCTCCAAAAAAATCACATTTAAGGGAGGGCAACTCTAAAAAAAATCAAATTGAAATCAGTGTCAGTCCAAAAAATCCCATCCAGGGGAGTGTAAGTCATAAAAATTCCATGGATAAAGAAGGATAACTGCAAAAAATTTAAATATCCCAGAGAGATCAGTGAAATCCTAAAAAAAATCAAATATAAATAAGAATAACTCTAAAAAAAATCCCATCAGTGTGAGTGCAATTCATTAAAAAAAATAAATGTATAAATTCATTTATAAATGAGTAGAACTGGAAAAAAATTAAATGTGGGCAAGTGGAACTCTAAAATATCCCAGAGAGACAAAAAAATCCTAAAAAAAAATCAAATTTAAATAAAAAACACTCTAAAAAATCCCATTTTGTGGACTCTAAAAAAAATCAAATTTAAATAAAAAACACTCTAAAAAATCCCATTTTGGGGACTCTAAAAAAAAATCAAATTTAAGTCAATGTCACTCAAAAAAAATCCCATCCAGGGGAGGGCAAGGCACAAAAATTTCATTTATAAATCAATAGAAGTGGAAAAAATTGAAATATGGGTGAGTGGGACTCTAAAATATCCAAATTATGCTAAAAAAAATCAAATTTAAATAAAAAACACTCAAAAAAAATCAATTTTAAGTAAATGTCACTCCAAAAAAATCCCATCCAGGGGAGGGCAAGGCACAAAAATTTCATTTATGAATCAATAGAAGTGAAAAAAAATTGAAATATGGGTGAGTGGGACTCTAAAATATCCCAGACAAACAAAGAAATCCTAAAATAAATCAAATATAAATTAAAAAACACTCCAAAAAATCAATTTTAAGTCAGTGTCACGCCAAAAAAATCCCATCCAGGGGATTTTATAAATAAATAGAAGTGGAAAAAATTGAAATATGGGTGAGTGGGACTCTAAAATATCCCAAATTATCCTAAAATAAATCAAATATAAATTAAAAAACACTCTAAAAAATCAAATTTAAGTCAGTGTCACTCCAAAAAAATCCCATCCAGGGGAGGGCAAGGCACAAAAATTTCATTTATAAATCAATAGAAGTGGAAAAAATTGAAATATGGGTGAGTGGGACTCTAAAATATCCCAGACAAACAAAGAAATCCTAAAATAAATCAAATATAAATTAAAAAACACTCCAAAAAATCAATTTTAAGTCAGTGTCACGCCAAAAAAATCCCATCCAGGGGATTTTATAAATAAATAGAAGTGGAAAAAATTGAAATATGGGTGAGTGGGACTCTAAAATATCCCAAATTATCCTAAAATAAATCAAATATAAATTAAAAAACACTCTAAAAAATCAAATTTAAGTCAGTGTCCCCCCAAAAAAATCCCATCCAGGGGAGGGCAAGGCACAGAAATTTCATTTATAAATCAACAGAAGTGGAAAAAATTGAAATATGGGTGAGTGGGACTCTAAAATATCCAAATTATCCTAAAATAAAACAAATATAAATAAAAAACACGCTAAAAAATCTATTTTAATTCAGTGTCACTCAAAAAAATACAATCCAGGGGATTTTATGAATCAATAGAAGTGGAAAAAATTGGAATATGGATGAAATATCCCACAGAGATCAATGAAATCCTAAAAAAAAATCACATTTAGGCGAAGACAGCCCTAAAAAATTCCAACAGAAATCAGTTTTTCACCCCAAAATGGCATTTCCAGGGGAGCTCCAACCCCGGCGGGTTCAGCCGAGCGAAGCCGAGATCCCAGCTATGGAAAAACCCATTTAATTCCTTGGATTTCCCCAAATATTCCCATTTTTCAGGGTTTTGGGAAGCGGGGAAATGTCCTTTAACGTTGGCCTCATCCCACTGAAATCCCACTGGACATCCAGGCTCCTTCCGGCCACGGAATCCGACGGATCCTGGCACAGCCCCCGCTGCTCCTTACGCAACAAAAAATGGGGAAAAAAGGCAAAAAAACGGGAAAAAATATTAAAAAAAACCTCCAATTTATTCTTTGGATCCCACGCTGGGGTCGGCGGAAAGCTCCGCTTTGTGTTGGGTTTTCCGTTGTTGTTCCCCCTCTGGAACGGAGAAGGGAATTTGGGAAGGGTGGGATGGAGGGAAGGAAAGATCAGAGGAGGGAATTTGCATTCCAGAGGGATTTTTTTTTTTTTTTGGTGTCCTTGAAAGCTCCGGCATCCAAAATCCAGGGAAAAGGGAGTGTTGTGTTGACACGGGGTGGGAAAAGCGGGGCAGGGATGAAAGTCCCGATGGACAAGCCTCGGGATGTTTTCCCTTTTCCCGGCGTTTCCATGAGGCTGCCAGGGAGGTGGGATGAAGAAAGGAGAGGATTTGCCAACCCCAAAGTGCCCCGGGCGGGGTCCTTGCTCAGCTGGAGACTCCTCGGCAGCGGGAGGAGCTGGAAAAATGGGATTTGGGGATAAATTCTGCTCTGATGTGGGAAACGGAGTGAAAGGATCTCCGTGCAAGGAAAATCCTCCTGAGTGCCGCAGAGGGTCCTGGCTGGAGCTGAAATGGGAGATCCCAAAATCCCAGACAGGTTTGGGATGGGAGAGACCCCGAAAGCCCATCCTGAGGTGATCCAGGTGCTGCAGGATGGGATTCCCACATCCCCAGGGAAAGGGATGAGCTGGCTAAAATCCATCCCGGTGATTCATTCCCGTTGCTGCTGTGATCCCACTGCACCTCCTGCTTCCCCTTCCTGCACCCCTGGGTTGGACTGGATGAGTTTTTGGGGATCCTGAGGTGATCCAGGTGCTGCAGGATGGGATTCCCCACATCCACATCCTTCAGCTCCTGCCTCTGGAGCTGTTCTGGGAGCAGCCTGGAAGTGCCCCTGTCCGTGGCAGGGCTGGAATGGGGGATTTTGGGGGATTCTGGGGGGTAAGCTCCTCTCTGCCGTGGAACTGGAGCTGTGAAAGGTTCTCTGTGCAAGGAAAATCCTCCTGAGTGCTGCAGAGGGCCCTGGCTGGAGCTGAATCCCAGCATCCCAGACAGGTTTGGGATGGGAGAGACCCTAAAGCCCATCCCATTCCAGCCCTGCTGTGGACAGGGGCACTTCCAGGCTGCTCCCAGAAGAGCTCCAGAGGCAGGAGCTGAAGGATGTGGGGGATCCCCTCCTGCAGCACCTGGATCACCTCAGGATCCCCAGAAACTCATCCAGTCCAACCCAGGGGTGCAGGAAGGGGAAGCAGGAGGTGCAGGGGGATCACAGCAGCAACGGGAATGAATCACCGGGATGGATTTTAGCCAGCTCATCCCTTTCCCTGGGATTCCCTTTCCTCCCTGGCACTGCTCTCCATCCCAACGGCTCTTCCAGCTGGGCAGGAGAGGATCCCCAGAAAAGAGGAAGGATCCCAAGTGAGGAATGGGGCTGGGATCACCTCTGACCCTTTCCATGTCCACCTTGGGCTCTTCAGCACATCCCAGCTGAAGGCTGGGAGAGCTGGGAATGTTCCCCTGGAGAAGGGAAGGCTCCAGGGAGAGCTGGGAGCCCCTTGCCGGACCTGAAGGGGCTCCAGGAGAGCTGCAGAGGGACTGGGGACAAGGGCTGGAGGGCCAGGAGCCAGGGAATGGCTTCCCACTGGGAAAGGGGAGCTTGGGCTGGGATCTTGGCAAGGAATTGCTGGCTGGGAGGGTGGGGAGGGGCTGGGCTGGAATTCCCAGAGGAGCAGCTGGGGCTGCCCCTGGATCCCTGGGAATGTCCAAGGCCAGGCTGGATCCACCTGGGACAGTGGGAGGTGTCCCTGGGTGGCACTGGATGGGATTCCAGGTCCCTTCCCACCCAAACCATTCCAGGATTCCCTGCTCCCAGCTCAGCCCAGGACAAGGGCTCTGGATGTGGCTCATCCCTCTCACCAACAACTTTTCCCTTTCCGAAGACTTTGGCACCTGCACACACCAGGCAGCGCTTCCACCGAGTAAATCCCAGTATTTCCCTGCCTTCCCACTCATTTCTGCTCAATTCCCAGCTTCCCAGGCCTCCTGAATTTCCTGAACAGCTCCCAGATTCCCAGCCCAGCCCCTCAGGACTCCCCAGGAGCAGCTTTCACCTCCCCTCGTTCGGAGCCGTCGGCCTCCTGTCGGTAAAACCTTCACCAGTTCCACCCTCCCGGCTCAGAAATCATTGGAAAAATCCTTGGAGAAACCCTTGGATACCCCTGGAGCAGCCAGGGGAGCGTGGGCAGCTCCTGCCCAGCCCTGCCCAGTGACCACCACCCAGGAGGGGCCGGCCCCCAGCCCACTCCAGGGATTTTTAGGGAGGAGGGATCTGTCATCCCTGCCCAGCCCCATCAAAGCAGGGAACGTTTTCCAGGGAATTTCAAGCCAGGATCAAAGGGTTTTGCTCCGCTCGGATTCAGGGCTCCAACTTGAACGGGCTCCACGGATAAATTGTTCTGATAAAAATTGAAAAAAAAATCAGCATTTTGCCAAAAAAAGACTCCAGACTCTCCCCCCTCCGGAGAAATCCGTTCAAAGCAACAATTTCAGGCTCGGATTTTTTGGAAGAACTTCCAAGCCCACCCACACAGGCTCAGGAAAAATCAGCTGGGCCACTCTGCACAGCTCCCAATGTCCAGGGAGAGCTGCAGAATTCCTGATCCAGGAATCAGGCAGGGATTCCAATGGGATAAGGCAGGGAAGGTCCAAACCTTCCCACAGCAAAGTTGGTTGCAAATGAAGACAAAGCTCCCAAAGCTGGGCTGGGATTTTATGCAGGGGAGAAACAGAATAAAAATATTTTAGAAATGAAATCATAAACGGTGTCAATATTATTTTATCATAGACTAGATAGGATTTGATAATGGGGCAAATCTGACTTTATAACGTGTTTTAAGGAAAAAAAAAATCCCAGATCAGCTCTTCTGCACACACGGCTTTGTAGGAGAAGAGCTGTTAATGCTGTTATTCCAAATCTTCCCAGAATTTCCAATATAGGGCTTGGAATATATGGAATTGCATCCAGCAGCAGGACCTGGAGCTGCTGGAGAGAGTCCAGAGGAAGCCCCGGAGCTGCTCCCAGGATTCTGGAGCCCCTCTGCTCTGGAGGCAGGCTGGGAGAGCTGGGAATGTTCCCCTGCAGAAGGGAAGGCTCCAGGGAGAGCTGGGAGCCCCTTGCAGGGCCTGAAGGGGCTCCAGGAGAGCTGCAGAGGGACTGGGGACAAGGGCTGGAGGGCCAGGAGCCAGGGAATGGCTTCCCACTGGGAAAGGGGAGCTTGGGCTGGGATCTTGGCAAGGAATTGCTGGCTGGGAGGGTGGGGAGGGGCTGGGCTGGAATTCCCAGAGGAGCAGCTGGGGCTGCCCCTGGATCCCTGGGAATGTCCAAGGCCAGGCTGGACACTGGGGCTGGGAGCAGCCTGGGACAGTGGGAGCTGTCCCTGCCCTTGGATGGGGATGGGAATGGGATGATTTTTAAGGTCCCTTCCCATCCAACCCATTCCATGATTCCATGAAATTCCCTCTCTGGCTGGATTAACACACTGCAGAATGAAGCCATCCAACATTCCCAAGCTCAGATATTTCTCTGATATTCCAATATTCAGACCCATCCCAAAATCCAGGCTCAGCACTGAAGAAGTGCCGGCACTCCCTGAGCCAGAGCTGCATTCCCAGTGTGCTTCCCACCATCCATAAATCCCAGTTTTTGGGACGTGCCGATGCCACGGCAGCTCGGGCTGCCACAGACCAGGGACTGATGGCTCCCCTGCCATCCCCCCTTCAGCCCAATCCCGGATTTTTATGCCTTTTGATTTGCAGAACAAAGGATTTATTCATCTCGTCCCAAAATTCCCCGGTCCACGCAACAGCAGCCTCCCTAATCTCGATCCCAAATCCTGCAGCAGGCACGTTCCGGAGCTGGGAGCAGGGAAGGGCTCTGGAAACACCCAAACCCCTCCTGCACGTGGGGTTGAACAATTCCTGCAGCACATTTAACCCCTGGGAGCCGAGATTCCCATGGAAAAGGGCAGCAGGAGGCTGCCTCAGCGCTCTGGGATGCTTTGCTCCGGGTTTGGATAATTTGGGATAGGTGGGTTTGGATCCTGGATCCTCGGTGGGGTTTGGTGGGAAAACGGGACACAGGCCCAGCTTCTGCCAAAACTCAACTCCAGACTGGAACACCAGGAATTCCAGAGGACACAAATCCAGGGATTTGGGAACCATCCCAGAGTCCCAGTGAATGGAATCCATGGATGAGCTGGGACAGAGGGACACGGGACAGGACACAGAACCCACAGAGGGGAGGGAGGGGCTGCAGATGACACAAAAATCCCAGGAATTGTCCCCAAAACTCCACTGCAGCCAGCAGGAATGGCTCTGCACCAATCCAGCCCTGGATCCGCAACAAAAGGAGCTGGAGCTGCTGGATCAATCCCAGGGGACCTCACGGAGCTGCTCCCAGTGCTGGAGGCAGGCTGGGAGAGCTGGGAATGTTCCCCTGGAGAAGGGAAGGCTCCAGGGAGAGCTGGGAGCCCCTTGCAGGGCCTGAAGGGGCTCCAGGAGAGCTGCAGAGGGACTGGGGANGCCCAGCTCAGGCCGGTGAATCCCATCTCTGGGTGTGGTGGCACCTCCCACGAGGGGTGACCCTGCAGCTGGGGATGGGCAGGGCTGTCCCTGTCCCTGTCCCTGTCCCTGTCCCTGTCCCTGTCCCTGTCCCTGTCCCTGTCCCTGTCCCTGTCCCTGGGTGGGCAGTGGCCGCTGTCCGTGGTGATGAAGAGCAGTGGGGGGAGGGGCACTGGCCACTGGACACCCCCCCAGGTCCACCTGGCCAGGAGCCCCCAGGGCCCCTTCTCCCAGCAGCGCCCCAGGGAAACGGGAGAAGGAAAAGGCCAAGGAGGCTGTGGAGGTGCTGGGACAGCCTGGCACGGGCAGTGCTCAATCCTCGGCCTCTCTGCTCAGCCTGGCGACGGGAATAGGGATAAAAACCCCAAAATAACGGGATTTTGGGACACATCCCACATCCTCCAGCCTCTCCCGCACCTTCAGGACTCCCAGCAGGGCCCCAGGAGCGAGGAGCCACCCTCCTGAGGCACCAGAGTCACCCCACAAGGTCCCCTGGATGGTGCTGCAGTTACCTCCTCCTCCTCATCCTCATCCCCACATCCAGGATTCCCGAGTCCTGCTCCGACATGGGGCTGGTGTTCTTCACCTCCAGCTCGGAGCTGGCGCTGAATTCCTTCTTGGATTTCTTCCCGCCGCCGATCCTGGGCTGCTGGGACACGACGTTGTCCAGGTTCCTCTGCTGCTGGGCCTGGGGAGAAGCAGATGGCACCCGGGGTTTAAGTTGGTCCCCAGGCGTTCACTTCCCATGGAATTCCAACACGGCACCCCAGCTATCCCAAAATCCCTTTGCAAGGCAGACCAGGGATTATGCAACAATCCAAACACGCTCCTGACTCTTTTTCTTTTTTCCCCCACTCACCCCCGTGCTGCCCCCATTGCTCCATTTACGGCCCCCGCAGGGCCATGTGGCCACTGTCACCTCCTGAACCGCTGGATTTGTTCCCCTTTTCCAGCCCGTGGCGGCACAAAACATTCCACATCTGGGGCCCAGAGGTCCCTGAAAGCATTTTTGTGGCAGCCCCGGGGGGGTTTAACGGCGCTTCGTTGATGTGCGGAACGAGCTGTGAATGGTACTCGGGAACAGGCGCTGGGAGCTCCGGGATGCAGGGCTGGGAACACCTGGAGCTGCTCCAGGGATTCCAGGGATGTCTGGCAGCCCAGGTCGCTGCCTGTGCCCTGCTGGGAAAATTCCCTGGTTTCCCTTTGCTCTGGAGCACGGTAATGAGCAGGAAAATCGGCTCAGTTCAAAGGAAAAGGAAAGGAAGGGAAAAGGGAAAGGAAAGAGGGAAGAGGGAAGAGGGGAAAGGGGAAAGGGGAAAGGGGAAAGGGNGGAAAGGAAAGGAAAGGAAAGGAAAGGAAAGGAAAGGAAAGGAAGTTGAAGTCCAGGAGTTGATCAGTTGGATCAAGGACAAGAAATGGGAACAGCATGGACACACGGGGGGGGGGTCTCCAGGGTCAAATCCCAGCCAAAACCAGGGAAAAAAGGCCAATCCCATGGATGAGGCAGTGCTGGACACTGGGGTTTGTGTGCTGGTGCAGCTGGGAGAACAAACACTCGGGAAGCTTGGAATTTATCGGGATTTAGCCACAGATTCAGAGGATTGCTCCCATATTTTGCTGTGGATTTTTTATCCATCAGAATAAATGTGTGTGGGAATCACGGAATCATGGAAGGGACCTTCAGGATCCTCTCCTTCCATGGGCAGGGACACCTTTCACAGGCCCGGGTAGCTCCTGGACACTCTGGAATTCCGTGATTCTGTGAGGTTTTTTCCCCAAAAAGGGGACCATCCCCATTCCCATGGGAATGCAACAGCCTGGATTTCGAAGGAAGCAGGAAAACCATAAATCCTGCTGCAGATCCAGCTGCCAGCAACACCGAGGGAGAATGGAAACGTTCTTAATCACTGTTAAAAATCACTAATTACTAATAACCACTAATTTTTAATTACTTGTGCTACCTGAACTGCAGAGAGCACAAAGCTTTATCCCGGATTATTTCCTTTTCAATGCTCAGAGGTTTTAATATCCCCCCCAAAAAAATAACTCAGGAGCCTCCAAATCCCTTTGGAATCACCCCTTGGGAAGCAAAATCCCTCCGGGGACGGAGCCCTGGAGTGATTCCTACACCTGAAGAATACAGAAATCCGAGCACAGCGTGGACATCCCACTCCTTGGAAAATCCACCTCAAAGCGCTCCTGGCCCCGAGCTCTGAGTCCATTAAGGAGCAGGGTGATCCATGACGGAATTCCAGGTACAAAGCTGCCCCTGGAGGCGGAGAACGCTGGGATTTTGGGATGCGCTATCCCGCGGCACAACCTTGACCTCTAGCGGTTGCAAAGGAGGAGCAGCCCTGGAGTTGATTTTACTCCGAGTGCTCCTCCCAACCCAGCCCGGGATACTCCCGACCCAGCCCTTCCGAGAGATCTCCTCAGCGATTGAATCCCAGCGATGGGAATTTTTGCAACACGGCCCCAAAGGGAAAAGCTCTGGGTGGACACTGCCCGGGACCAAGTTTTGCTCCCAACCTCAGGAGCCTCGGAGCCTTTTGGGGGAAAAAAGGGGCGTTTTTGGCAGCGGGATCGTGGGACTTCAGAGGCCACCGCTCTATAGAAAGGCCTTGCGACATCCCATAATGGGAATTAGGACTTCAAAAAGGGGCGGGAGCGTTTGGTCCTTCAGAAGAGAACACAACAAAGGGTCGGGGCTCCGTCCCACCCTCGGACCCGCCCAGCGTCGCCAGGACTTTTCCCAACCGAGGCGTAACGAAGTTAGAGCCCTGAATCCGCTGGAAATTCCCCCAAAAGCAAGCCCAGCCCCTCCGGTTTATGTAATCCCTGTCCTTCTGGAGAGGGGAGAATCAAAGAGTGGGAAAACGCCGAGTTTTGGATCAAGCACTGAGCTGGAGACGGATCATTAAGCAGCGCCCGGAGCGGTCATGGGAGAGGGAAATCTGGGATAAGGAGCTGGAGGATGCTGCTGCCAGCCCCGGCCTCCTCTGCCCAGCCCTCGGTGTGAAACATTCGGGATTTCAGGCTGGACACGGAATTGGTGTCACCAAGGATCCGTGGAAGTGCTCTCCCAGGATCGCCAGCCTTGCTCCCAACCTCTCTGTTCCAAGAGGGATTAAATTTTCCTTCAGGTCCAGCTCTGCTGTGGGAGCACAGCAGGACGTGACCGGGGGTCGATATTGATGAGATCCAAACCAAATATCGATAAGAACGAATAAATTCCAGTTATTCCGAAATCAAGGAAAGCTGGATGTCCGGCGTCGCTCCAGGACGAGGAGCCCCACGTGGAATTCACCCCCCCCAACGCTTTGATTTTGCACTTTCAATGCAAATAAACTGATTTGTTATCAAGTTTGACCTGGATTAAAGCCCAAGGACCTGCTGGGAAAATCCCAGAATCCCGGAATGGGTTGGGTTGGAAGGGACCTGAAAGCTCGTCCCATCCCACCCACAGGGACACCTCCCACTGTCCCAGGCTGCTCCCAGCCCCAGTGTCCAACCTGGCCTTGGACATTCCAGGGATCCAGGGGCAGCCCCAGCTGCTCTGGGCACCCTGTGCCAGGGCCTTCCCACCCTCTGAATGAAAAAAAAAATGGGAATTATTGCGTATCCCAACTCCCAGATATCCTAAAAAGCAGCCACAGGATGCTCTCCATGGCACGAAAGGTTTCCAGCCCACCAGGAGCCATTTGGACCTTGAGGAATCTTCACCATTCAGGATTTTTTTTTTAAATTAAACCAGATTTTCCAGGGATTTCTGTGTCAAAGAACAACCAACGGCCCCGCAGTAAATCCGTGGATGTTTGTTCCCTTCCCTTTCTGGGAACACCGGAGCCAAATCCCACCCTGCAATGAGCACATTCTGACTGCGGCGGGAGCAGCAGCGCCCTGAGCCTGGAATGATCCTGGAACCAGCCCCTGCACAGGGCAGAAGGAACAGGAATGGCTTTTCCATCTCCAGGAGGTCATTCCCAACCCCCCCTGCTCCCGGCAGGAAACGATCTGGACTGAGGTGACCCAGAAGTGAGAAAATATCGAATTTTCTTCAACTCCGTGAAGTCACCGAGGCTTCGGTTTCACCTCGAGGCGAAGGCAGAGCTGGGAAGGGGGGAGAGGCCCAGAGGGAGCAGCTCCGGAGAAATTTGGGATTTTACCAAGGAATTCCCCGCTCCCACCCCCAGGTTATTCCCAGCACTTCCCTGGGCCAGGGGTGCAGCAGAACAACCCTTCCCTGGATTTGCTGTGGCACAGGAAGGACCAAACCGGACCCTGCAGAGCAGCTCTGGGGGATCTGGGGGCTCCATTCCACACGGAGAGGGGCTGGAGGAACCCAGGGAAAAAACCCCCCATAGATCAGAGGCTGGGGAGCCCTCGGAAAAACGACGGAGCTGGGACCGTGGGGAGCCCCAAAGCCCTTGGGGGATGGCAAATCCAAAAAACCAAATCCAAAAAAAACCAATCCAAATCCAAAAATCCAAATCCAAAAATCCAAATCCAAAAATCCAAATCCCAATCCAAAATGCCCTCACCTTTGGGTGTGGTTTCCACGAAGGTGAGGCCAGTTTGGGATTATCCAGGACCACCAATCCCAGCTCCCTCTGCTCCATGGGAATGTAAAGGGAGGCGGGAGAGCCAAGGCTGAGGTTGGATTCAGGAATAAAACACCAAGTGCTGGGTCAGTGGAGGTGAAGTTCCCTCCAAGCACAGCCAATTCCCTCGTCCACAGCAGCCTGGGAGACCAGGAACACCCCCAGCAATCCCTCAGAGCAGAATTCCCAGTGCCTGACAGGAATTCTCATTCCAGACTGGTTGGTAGGACCAGCAAAGGCACCGTTCCAGCTCCAGGGCAGTGACCCCCATTTGGGGACTGGGGCTGTCCCCAGGCAGCCCTGGAGGCTTTTAGGGGACCTGGCACAGTGGGAGTGTCCCTGCTCATGGAAGGGATCTTGAAGATCCTTTCCAACCCAAACCATTCTGGAATTCCAAGTCCAGAATTGCTGGATTCCTCAGCATTCCGGGATCCATCCTGACAAAACTCCCACAAGTTTGGGAACGGCAATTCCACCTTCCCCACCTGCCAGAGCCCAACTGACCCAACCCAGCCAAGGAGGGGCTGAATTTTCTGCAGCTGAATCTTCCAGAGTGGAGTTTGTCAAAGCAACTCAACCCCTCGAGATGGAGCGACCCCGGCTCCAAACCTGCACTAACTCCATGGAGTCATTCCCAGAGCCGTGGGATCATTCCCAATGCAATGAAGTCATTCCCAATGCCACAGAGTCATTCCCAGAGCCATGGAGTTATTCCCAGTGCCACAGAATCATTCCCAGCATCATGGAGTCATTCCCAGCACCACAGAGTCATTCCCAATGCCACAGAGTCATTCCCAACCCCATGGGATCATTCCCAACCCCATGGGATCATTCCCAGCACCATGGAGTCATTCCCAATCCCATGGGATCATTCCCAATGCAATGAAGTCATTCCCAGTGCCAGAGAGTCATTCCCAGTGCCATGGAGTCATTCCCAATGCCATGGGATCACTCCCAAAGCCATGGAATCATTCCCAGCACCATGGAGTCATTCCCAATGCCACAGTGTCATTCCCAATGCCATGGGATCATTCCCAAAGCCATGGAATCATTCCCAGCACCATGGAGTCATTCCCAATGCCACAGTGTCATTCCCAATGCCACAGGATCATTCCCAGCACCACGGAGCCATTCCCAATGCCACAGTGTCATTCCCAATGCCATGGGATCATTCCCAATCCCATGGGATCATTCCCAGTGCCATGGGATCATTCCCAATGCCACAGTGCCATTCCCAATGCCATGGGATCATTCCCAATGCCATGGGATCATTCCCATCACCACAGAGTCATTCCCAATGCCATGGGATCATTCCCAATGCCATGGGATCATTCCCATCACCACAGAGTCATTCCCAATGCCACAGTGTCATTCCCAATCCCATGGGATCATTCCCAGTGCCATGGGATCATTCCCAATCCCGTGGGATCAGGCCAGGGAACCCCCCCAGGCTCAGCCTCCAGAGCGCCCCCCCAAGGTCAGTTGTTTCCCCACCTCCACGAGGAAGGAGCTCCATTAAAACCCCAACATTTCCATTTTCTGGGCCTTCTCCTCATTTTCTGCACCCAACTTCAAAGGTTCGAGTCTCACCTCACCTCCCCTCACCTCCCCTCACCTCCACCCACCCCTCTTCACTCCGGAGCAGAACCTAATTAGGCTTTTCCTGATAAGACACGAGATAAGGCCCGGGGAGAAGGGGCTGATGATTTAAAGGGAGCGAAGTCAGCTGCGGTGGTTTTGGTGGTTTTGATGAATTCCTGCTGTGAAGCTTTCACAGCCTCCTCTGAATGGGCTGAAACACCCAATTTTTAAATATCATTCCCCAACATCCTCAGGAATGGGATACATATTCCTTAAACAATCTTAGGGAAGAAAAGAGAGGAGGTGGGGGGGAGAAGAAAAAAAGCCAAAAAAAAAATTAAAAAAGCGGCAAAGCAGACGGGCTACGGGGGGGGAGGGGAAAAAGAATGTTAATAAAAAATGACAGTAGGGCTGGAACCCTGCCAAAGAGCCATTCCAGAGTTCTAAAATCCCCCTGGGATCAGATAAAAGCGGGGATTATTATTGCAAGGTGTCAACTCAACCCACGGCCGCGGCTCCTGCTTTGAGTTTGCCCGCGGAGCCGACGAGGAGGGGCTCGGCCTCTCCCGTTCCCGGTGCTAACTCGTTATCAGAGCAGACAATTTGTTGGAGGTTTGGCTGACAAAGTTCTCCCTGGGCTCAGGAAACGAGGCCCAACAATGGGAGGGTTTTGTTGGGGTTTTTTTGGTTTTTTTTTGGAACTCTATTCCAGGTCATTAAATAAAAGCAGTTGGGAAGTGCAGCGCTGAAGGGGTTTGTTCTCCCAGCACAGCCTCGGACTCCTCACTCCCTAAAATGTCTCTTCCACCTCAACCCATCCAGTGCTAAAATCCACCTCACCAGCTGATATCCCTAAACATCCATTTTCCCCAAATCCAAGTTTTCGGCGTCGAGCGATGAGGAAAAGGCAATTCCCCCTCGGCTCTGCTCTCACCCCATGATTTATCCTCAGCCCCTGCTCCCGCTCCTTCTCCTGAGCCACGGGATGAGCTCAGCCCCATCCACATCCTCACAGCTCATTCAGGAACTGGGTTAATTCAGCTTTTTATACAAAACCCATTAAAGCTCAGCAGGTTTTGGGGCTGGGCTGATTGGGAGAAGGGAACGATCCCAACTCTCCCTTCCAAGGAAAAGTCTTATCACACGAGGATTGATAAAAAGCCTCGGGCAACCACAGCCCTGGGGTCAGCTGCACCAAAGAAGCCACTTTTTTAAGGAGCTCTTTATGGACAAAGTGTTGATTTTCGCTTCTGCAGGATCCAGATCTGCGGGCAGCTTCAAAGGCAGCTCCGTTGTGTGATTAAAGAGTTTATTTATCACATTTAAATGTGGTGCAGGAGCCGAGAATGAGCTCAGGGGGCCGAAAGCAGCAGCAGGAAGAGGAGGAGGAGGAGGAG
>VXAC01004351.1:0-32574 GCA_013399225.1 Rhipidura dahli
GGGAAGGGAAGGGAAGGGAAGTGTAAAGCGGAAAATGGTAAAGAGGAAAAGGGATGGGGAAGGGTAAAAGGGAAAAGGGAAGAGGAAGGGTAAAGGGGAAAAGGGAGAGGGAGAGAAGGTAAACTTCATACTTTGGTATGCAGAAAATCTAAGATTAGTGTTGATGCAAGCTGGTAAGTCTACTTGTTTGAGTCTGAAAGAGCACAGCCAGGTTTTTACACTGTTCTGGCCCAGCAGTGGCAGCTTGGTGCTGCCTGTCCTGTCCTGCCTCTCTGAAGCCAAAAGGAGAATGCCCCTCTTCCCCTGCCCAAGCAATGCAGGATGCACCATGCTGGAGGAGAGCTGGCTAACCATCTCTGCACTCAGCATGACCAATTCATCACGTGCTGGCCTGCTCCAGCATACTGAAGAGCTGACTGGGATGCTTTCGGGGAATGGTTTTATTCTCCTTCACATGAGGAGGAAAGGTCAAACATTCTTGACCTCCACAGAACACTAAGACATGCTGGAGAACTGAGAACTGTGTTTTCCTGAGCAATTTAAAATGACATTAGGGAAAGGAGATATGAAGTAACATAAATGGTCACTTTGTAGCCCTTTTTTATCTCTGGTTCTAATAAAAAAAAATTCAACGTAAATGTGCAAAACTTTAGATAGTGTTCTTAAACTAATGGTTATACAGGAACCTCAATGTACACCAGGGGCACTGAAGATGGAAAAATATTTACGTCTCTATTTCTATTTCTATCTCTATTTATATCTGTGTTTGTATTCACATCTTCTCCACACCAACATCTCCAAACTCTCTCCTTTGCCACTCAAGGAGATTTATAATACCTTCAACACAAACTTTTACAAAGACATAGAATTTTATCTTTTCAGAATTATTTTGAACTACTTTGACTCTCCATTAGCAGAGTTATAGGGAGATATATTGACATGTATATCTTTCAAAAATACCTCTCCTTCTTCACCACAAATGTTGTCCCAACTTGCAAGCTCTTCCCTTTCCCAGTGGGTAATTGCAGAGACTATTGCCACCACCTCTGGAGACCTTAATCCCTCTTCCTGGAAATCAGTTATATGTGTTACATAAATACACATAACTCTATTCAATCACTTTCTTGCCCTTTCTGTGCCACAGATCTATAATCTACTGGTAACTTCTGTTTGAATACACACCCTCCTTATCTTGAAAGAATCAGGCACAGTCTGTCTGAAAACAAACTTGATTACAAGGGAGAGAGAAGAGATGGCAGCAAGTCAAAGAACATTATAGATGCCATTTGCCAAAGGAATTTTCTTACAGCTTGTGGACACTGAATTATTGACACAGAGTTTGTGGTTTTGGGGTTTTTTTGGGGGGAGAGTGGGTGGATTTTTTTTGCAGTCCTGTTTTTATAATAGTATTGGGATGGTAAAGTTTATTTAGACAATATCATTATAGTTTGGTCTGCAGCTCTTCCTAGAGGTTGCTTTTGGGACTTGAGTATGGCAGACATATAAGTGAGAGAATTAATTTTTAAAAATCTTTAGATATTAGATATGACCTGATCTGAGCTAGACATCAAGAAATCTCTTTGGCTATAGTTGAAAGGAAATCTCCACCAAATGTTGACTCAGCTGACCTAACTTAGGCAGCTAACTCTGTCTAGAAGGTTTTTATCATTAAAGTGCCTATTTTCCTCCAATTGTTGTAAAGGAAATCAAGGCAGCCACTTCAGATAAAGAACCATTAAAATTCTATCATTTTTTTTGAGAATTGACCTATCCAGTGGTGTTCGAGAAATTGTTCAGAAAGGACTAAAACCAGCAATACATAAGAGATTATATAGATTTAGGGTGAGACAGTTCTGAGCTGTAAGATTAGCCACAGACACAGTAAAAATCTCTCTTTAGTAAGCACAGCAATTATTGTCATCTTGATGCAAAAAAATGAGAAGAATCTTTGTAAAGGTGCACAAAAGGAAGCAACATTTTCCAAAAACATGGGCTGACAAAATGGCCTCTGATGGAGTCTAGGAAAATTAAATGTTTATTTTCCTTTTTCTCTTGCATTTTTTATAGGCTTTATAGTACATAACTCCCTCAGTTTCCTAACCATAGCATTTGCATATGGTTTTTGTGCAGTTCTCAACTTACACTAATAGCTGGTGGTGTACTCCTAGGTGTATTTAAAGGCTGAAGATCATTCAGGAAAGGCAACAGAGCCCTTCCCCACAGCATCCTGATGATCCTTCTCCATTTCTGAGGAAGTGCTGGTGGTCAGGGGACTGACTGCATCTCTGCACCTTAGTCAATTATTCACCCTCTTACTGATACCATGCAACACCAACAGCTGAAGGACTTGATGAACCCAGATTTTAGCTGATTTTTTTTTTTTCAGTTTTCCTTCACAGGCCACATTTTCAAGACCCCTAATCATTCTTCCTGACCTTTGAACTGCCTTCAACCAGGCCACATACCTCTTGACATTTGCTGAACAAAGACATTTGGACAGGCTGAATTTGAAGTAAAAGCGAGTAAAAAAAAAGTGGTGCAAAGTTGTGCTGGAGCACAAGAAGCAGAGATTGTGGTTGGGAACAAGACAATTATGTTAATAACTTCTTATGCTCAGACTGCGTGTGCTCTTGGGAGTTGTCAGCTGAGCTCTAAGGAGTGCTGAGCCATTGGTATTCACCATCTTTATTCAGATTAAGCCACATAAATAAAAAGTGCCAGCAGACAACAGCCTTTGAAGATACTGAATCTCTAATGCATATCGCTTTTCATTTCTGTGCTTTATTTTCGTTTTCAATAATAATGAAATTTTGGACAAGAGATAAGGCTGGGAGGTGCATCTGAACCTGCACCTGGGAAGGGCTGCTGGTTCTGGGCATGGGGGCTGTGGGCTTTGGTTATCCATCAAATCTTCCGGCTTTGATCAGCCTGACATCTGAAGTTACTGGGGACCAGTATGTACCACTCACAGAAAGCAGCCACACTTTGGGAAGAATATGTGTGTTTTCTAAATAAACACCAATTTTTGGATTTCCCATATTTCCAGTGTTTCTACAGTTTTTTCAGATTCCTTTATGTTCCTTCATGTCCATCTGAGAAGACCCAGGGCTACCCCTCATTCCCTGCCATTCCTCTCCACCACAAATTAGCCTCTCAGCATTTTGAGAGGCAGTAAAATGGGAGGGAGAGAAAAAAAAGGTGGAATTTTCCAGGATTTACTCTCTTCCCTCAGCATATACGCCATGCCTCTCCCCTTCTTTCTAGGCTATGTCTGTCAGCCCCAGAACTGGTCTCCTAAATGCGTGATCTCCATATACAATGGTAAATAAAGCAGTGGACAAGCCTTGAGCACCATGAGAAAAATGCATTTTAACTACCAAAGGGAAATCCTGAATGAAAACTAAGCCAGGACATCTTGCAGCATAAGGACTAGTTACCACAGAATGTGCTATTAAAGGTAAATTATTGCTTCTATCATTATCTTAATAGCCTGGTGGTTGTGGTAAATATTTACAGCAACCCAGGAAGGTGAGAAATTCTGTGTTATTAGAAATGAAAACAGTCGCTACTTTAGTTTTGAGGAAAGCTAACTAACTTCTCTTTTTCTATTGAAAAATTGCATGTATTTGGGCCTTTGGGGGATTATGCATCCGTGCATCTTTTCATATCTCTCCACTCTAGATGTAGGACCAAGAGCAGCTCTGCAGGTTGACACCAACTCATCATGCTATTCCAACACCCAAATTAAAGCAATGTCCTGATGGAGATCCAGGCCAGCTCCATTCACTCCTTCACCATTCACAGCCCTTCTTTTCACTCTCACAGGGCCGAGCAGAGAGCCACAATGTCACAACAAAGTCCCTCGTGGCAGAGTCCTCCATCAGGGACTGCTGTGCTCCTCAAGACAGCGGAGGAAGCACAGGCTGGTGAGATAACACTAATCAGCTAACAGCCCTGAATAGAACCAGGAACTAAACATGTCACCTGTCACTTATGATAGCATACAGTGTCCAATTTCATTCAACTGGGCTGCTTTAATGTTCATCTCCTTTCCTGTTTAAGCATAGGTGATCCTTAATTAACTTTTCCTAACATGCCACTCTCAATTGTAGTCACTGTAGGCATTATCCAGTCTAGATATATTTGGGAAAGGACACGTAAGAGCAAAAATCTTTCAAATTATGCAGAAATGGGTAACTAGGGACTCATGCACCTTGAAAAGTTCAGTCACTTGGGTATAAGCCTCTGGCACGATTGATTTTATTTTAGAGTTTTCTTGCATGGGAAAAGATTACTGAGACCTCAGACTGCTCAGACAAATGAAGAGCTGAGTTCATGAATTCTATTTTCCTTCCCAATTCATTCTAAAATGGTCCTTGAGGAAGGCTCGGTATTTTATACTGGTCACATTATTGATACACATTGCTCTTCAAACAAAAAACCTGAGAGTCACACAATTGCTCCATTTTAGTCCCAGCTTTCTCAATTGCTGCACTCTCCATTAACTTGAGGAGGTTTTTGAGATGGTAATTGAGCAGTTGCACTCAACACACAGCACAGAAAACAGCATATCAATGCTTGATCTTTTCTGAGTGATATCACAGATACTACACCAGGTTCTGTCCCATCCAAGAACATCACCTCACCCTTTCTAATTTGGCTCAATTCCTCACTGTGCCTATCAATGCCAGCAACATTCTTAAGTTTGTTTTTTTTTTCCTTTCTTTTTTTTCTTTTTTTATAATTATTATTATGTTGCTTCAATTCTGTGTTCATGCAGGATGCAAGATAAAATGATCTGCACAAAGCAGAGATCAGCATGAAGTTTGGGTCCCAGAATGTTCATGCCTGTGAGAACCAAATCTGGGAGTAAACAATTTTCTGTGTAACAAATCTTGTAGTAAATAAGTGCAAGTGCAAGTTCCCACCCTCCTTTGGCTGTACTTACTCTAGCTAAAGTGACACTATAAAAGCTCTTATTTTGCTAAAATTTGCTAAAATAAATTTAGAAAGCAAATAAGGAAAAAAAGTTGAAAGGGCTTCCTATTGAGAGCATGGTACGGCTTGGATCAGTGCTGACCTACATAAGAATAACAAAGCAAGTAAGGAAAATAAATTATAGGGGAAAAAGAAATTAAAAAACCAAGGATCCAGGTCAATCCAGCAGGAGGAAGAAGAATAGGAAAAGGAAGACCTGGAAGTTTTGAGCAGGGTGGAGAATTCCTAAAAAACTGGGATTCCCATTTCATTGGTGATGAGGAAAGGATCATAAGGATGGAGGCAGTTCCTGATCCATATTGCCCAGCTCCAAGCCCTTCCTTCCTTCACAGAGGAAGAAACAGGAACTAAAATAGGCAGCTGAGACTCAGCTCCTCTTTCCTTTTTCATTGGAATCTCACCTCCATGCTGGTTTCCTGTCTTACCCACACCCTGACATGGATATTGTGTCCAGAAATAAATTATTTTTACATATTTTATTATATAAATCAATACATTATCTGTATAAGGGGTTTGAATTACCATTAGCAAACAGAACAGGACCAAGTTTGGTTGGAGTTTTGATCTGCTGGAAAGCTGGAAGGTTCTGCAGAGGGATCTGGACTGGCTGGGCTGAGACCAAAGGTTCAACAGGACCAAATGCTGGATTCTACACTTTGACACAATAACCACATCCCAGGCTCGGGCAGAGGGGCTGGAAAGGACCCTTTGGGAAATGACCTGGAGCTGCTGGTGCCAGGGGCTGGACATGAGCCCAGGGGTGCCCAGTGGGCAAGAGGCCAGTGGCCCCTGGGCTGTCCCAGCCAGGGTGTGGCCACAGCCCCAGGGCAGGGCCTGTCCCCTGTGCCAGCCCTGCTGAGGCACCTCCAGTGCTGGGGACAGCTCTGGGCCCCTCAGGACAGGAGAGACATTGAGGGGCTGGAGCGTGTCCAGGGCAGGGAACGGAGCTGGGGAAGGGGCTGGAGCCCCAGGAGCGGCTGAGGGAGCTGGGAAAGGGGCTCAGCCTGGAGCAAAGGAGGCTCAGGGGGGACCTTGTGGGCAGGATGAAGATAAAATCTTAAGCTGCACCAGGGGAGGTTCAGATTGGACATGAGGAGGGATTTATTCAGAGAAAGGGTGGGAAGGCATTGTCAGGGGCCAGCCTCTGGAGATTTTGTGAACTGAGTGAACATGGCACTCAGTGACAAGGTGGGGATCAGTGGCAGCTTGGACTCGATGACCTCTGAGGTCTTTTCCAACAGAAATGATTCTGAGATTCTGTGGTTCTGCGATTGTTTCTGTGAGCCAGCGCCAGAAGAATCTCAATGCAAAGGAAACAAAGAACAGTCCTGGAATCCCATTTCTGTCAAAAAAGCCAACAAACTGAATTCCCCTGGAGGGTTTCTAGTCGACTGCAGGTATATTAAAAAACAAGAAGAAAGTTAAAAAGTATTTTCTAGTGCTCTTAGCTGCAGGTTTTTTTGGAGAGAGAATGTCCTACTGTTGCTTGCTACTCCATTATCATCCTCTGCAAAAAATAAGGTCTCATAATTAATGTCTGAAAAAATAGCAGGTGTCCAAGCCTGGATTTTTTCCCCCTTCCTTCTCTTTTTTTCCCTTTGTAGCATAAAGGTGAGTTAACAGTCTTATGTGTTCTGCTGAACTCGAGCTGGATCCAGCTGAACTTCAATTCATCCCAGCAGCAAACTGTTTATTAAAGACCTGTCAAATGCCCATATTCTGTGGATCATCACAGGAGCTGACAGTGCGACAAAGGCTTGAAATCCAGTGCATATCACTGGAGGATGCCATTAAAATGAAAGTGAGACCAAAACCTCGCAGCTGTCAGTCATTATCTAGGACATTCTCACACAGTAGATCTCACACACTTCCCTTCATCTGGCGTAGGTCTCCTCTTCACACTTCTCCATTTTTTGCTGTAATGAAACAGCTTTCGAACAAAAAAGGATTTTTGAAACAAAACCAAAAAAAAAAAAAATCCATAAATCTCTATAGAAGATGTGCATTTCTACTCCATTTGGAGTTCTCCTGAATGTTCAGTTGACCACTGTATCTCTCTTTTTGGTCACCTGCTGCTTATTTTATAGGCTGTTATAATTTAGACCCTGAAAAGAAGCATAAATAGAAATGACTGAATTTCAGCCATTAAAATAGACCTTTCACAAGAAAAATTGTTCTCAGCCACTTGCCCTTATCTCAGACCAAGCCTGAACATAACTTTGTTCCAGTTCAAGTGAGGCTGGCTCATAATGTTTCTGTCCTCATTATTTTTGGGGTTTTCTTTTGTTTTTCCAGTTCTGGGTCTGCCTGGGAATTTATTGGCCATGATAGCCAGACCAAGGCTGTGTCAGGGCTGTCAGTGACCAGCTCTTAACCAGAAGAAATGGCTGGTCTGAGCTCTGTGGACCAAAAGTAGGAAATACCTGAAGTCCCATAAGCTCCTTCTGAAAGAGCTTGATATCCAGCCTGTCACACCAATTTTACAGCCATTTATCTCCATCAACATCAGAGACACTATGCCAGAGCAAAAAATAATGGAGTGTTGACTCAGCCTTTTACAATTTTAAAGTCATACTTGATTTACTTTAGGATACAGTATATTTTATTGCCTCTTGTCTTCACTCTTGAACCCAGGTCTCCTCATCACTAGACCAGTGGCTAAAGAAATATCCAAATACAAGACAAAGCCACGGTGTAATTACTCAACTGCACTCTCATCACTTGTCCTACATAATTATGAAATGGTTCCACTTTTTATGTCTATAATTATTACAAACTCATATCAAAAGGAAGGTCATCCACATTAGCACAGCTTTCAGATTTATTACACTACTCTGGCACTGCTTTGATGTAAAAGAGTTTGACAAATATATTTGGTATAAAAAAATATTAAGGGTAATTATGTCATTTGCACATGGATTTTTATGATTAAAGAATTTTTAGAGGCTCAGTGCACAACTTACCTTACACTGCAATTATTTAAAAAAAATATTTTGCTTTAATACATACAAAACAGCTACAAAAATTGTCAGAATAATTCTAGTACAGCTCCAGGTTAAATTCTATTCCATTAAGAACAGAGAGTTAATAATGCCAGTCATACATTTCAACTTAGGGGTAATTATATGCGTTTAAAAATATATTCTAAGTGTAATTACAGTGGAATTGCAGTAAAATGGCCATGCAATGAAAAACACTCCATTACCCAGTATACCTGAGGCGGGTGGAAACTTAACCAAATCAGACTTAATATTTCAGCCAGGTACTTTGGAGATTTTTCAGGGATTGGAATGAATAAGGAACAGAAAAATACAGAGAATTTAAAAAAATACTGCAGTTAAGGCTAACAGCACACAGCTGTAACAAAATGTCCATGACACACAGCCAGTACAAAAAATGGGCAAGAAAACTGGGATGTTCGTACCAAAGATTTTGATTTTGGCCTCAATTAATAAATGAAGTTAAAAAACAGCTTTGGGGAAGGGTTAGACAGCAGTTATTTAGACTGGAAGAAGAAGAAGAAGAGGATGGTATGAGGAAAGCCTATGTAATATTGCACAGAAGATGAAGTTCCCTCTAGAAGGATGCCTGGAAACTGTTCTGGGCGCCTCCTGAGCTGCTTAGGAAAATGAGTCATATTTTCACATATTCTTTATGACTAAAAAGGATGGCACTCATGCATTGCTTGGCTACAGCAGCAATGCTGCCTCCTGACAGAACAGCCCTGGAGGCCCCAAATACTGATTAATTGCTCATGACATAAGGAGTCATGTTAATATCAGCAGTGGGATCCGGTTCCCAGGGAGAGAAATGGCAGACTGGTAATTCCTCTTGATCCAAAATGGAACAAATAATGGAAATGATCCTATAGATTAGATAAACTAAAACAAAAACCAAAACAAGGTGGGGGGTGGGGACGTGAATCAAGAACGTTTTAAAAGAATATCTGTAAGCATCCCTGAAAGAGTTAATGTTGAGCTGTATTTGGAGAATATAAAATATTTCCGGGGACAAAAGCTGCAAAAAATTCTGAAGAGCCCCAAAAGCTCTCTGGTAAAGGTCCCATCCTGGCCTGGCAAGGTGGATCAGGATGGTGCAAGCTGTCCCCATGCCCAGCAAAGGACTTGGAGAAAGGTATGGCCTGAGCTGATCCTGCCCAAGATGTGCCGTGACATGGGTTCAGGGAGTGAACAGGGAACATCAGCTTCTCTGAGAAAGGAGAGGCGTGCAGACCAGCATGTCTGGATGAGTCAGTGGAGGGGGAACAGGGCCAGTTGGAAGATTTGGTAAGACTGGACACATATATCTTCCACATTGTCTGTAACCAATAGCGTCCTGGAACAGAAAGGCTGGATTATCCCAGCCTGAGTAACACAGAAGCCAATCGTTTTTGAGTGAAAATACTCCTTGAGTTCTTGCTTCTGTTTAATTCCATGGTCCAAGTGAAAAACTTGGAGACTGGGTAGAAAGTGTGTGAGGTGGAAAGGGAAAGGACAGGGGCATTTCCAGGCAGCCAACTGGATTATCTCATCTTCAGTGGTACTGCAGCACTATATCCCCAGGAAAGAAGCTGCATTACCCAAATCTGGTAGAAGCCCTTTGGCATGTGATAGAAGGACTCACCTCATCTTGCCAGAGCACACCCAAGCAGACCCTAGCTGAACCTATAAAGAGCCTGTGGAGACTTGTCCTCCTGGCATGCCCAAACTCCACATTCCCAGAGCAGCTGAGGGTTGAAAAAGGACAGAGCTCTACTGGAGGTGGAAATTAAAGCTCAGTAAAAAGAGGCCCCAGGACTGCAGGAGAGGTTCCTGACTTTGCCAAAGATTCTGGTGAGTTCCTCAGTGCAGGTGAATGAAAGAAGGAGGGGATACTCACCACGGAAATGGGCCACCATCATGCATGGCAACACATGGAGACATGGCCTGGGTGTGCTGGGATTTAACACGGCTCATGAAAGCTCTGGGACTGACACGAAGAGCTGTGGGACTCGGGTCTACAACCGAGGGAAATGTGAAACCGGAAAAATAAAGATTGCAGGAACAAATTAACTAAACACCGGCACAACCAAAAGAAACTTCAATCAATCCAGGGCTGGACAATCCAGAGCCTCACCACTGCCCAGTGAGCTGCTTGTGGGAACCTGCAGATCCCCAGCTGGAGATGTCCCTTGGGGGAAGAAAGTTTTGTGTTCCAACACAGGCAGTACGAAGCCCATCTGGGAATTCTTCTAATAAATACAAATATCTCTGAAGGACACAGGGACAGCTGGACAAATTTTTCGGTTTGATTTGCATATGATTCTAGAGAAAATGAAGCTCAAACTCATCATGGATAGATAAAGTTGACAGGAAGGCAGGAAAAGACTAGGGAAGACTTGAATCCTGGGATTCTTTCAGAAGCCTGTCCAGAAGAAAAAAATAAACAGTTTGATTGCAATTTTAGTAGCAACTGTGGTACAAGAATAAGATGCCAACAAATTCAATCTTTAGAAAAGTATTTTGCAGAGGATGGTTAATTAAAGTAGGATTTCTAAATATTTAGGAATTATAATAGTCATAACCATGACAACAAAAGAAATAATAATAACAACAGTAACAATAATGCAACAATATGTCCTAAATCTCTCTAAATTCAATTCCAGAGCTGTACTCTTGCTCTTAGTGGAAATAGAGATGATGCCCATGAAGATGAAGACCTACACAACAGCAAATATTGAGCAGCTACTCTGTCACATGAAAAAGAATTGAACAAATCCCTGGAGGGAGTTATCAGCATAGTATGAATTAGCTTTCAATCTGTCCTGAAATCTCACCACCTCTTTGGCCAAAAATTCATAGTGGAAACAGGTCTTCTTTGGAAGACAGAGGATGAAATGCTGGAATCTGCTTTATTTTCAGATAGATGTTGACCGGGATGCTCTCACTGGCCCAGTGTCCATGTGGAAATAAAGGTAGGGATGTGCAACAAGAACCTTAAACTCGATGAGGAGTACTGCAGAACAGGATGACACCTGAGATCATGCTGCTTAAAAGTTCAAAATGAGGTTAGAGTGAAGCACAGTGCAACTTCCCAAGGGCCTGTCACAAGGTCCCTTGGTTTTTATGATACAACTGCTGTGACTGGGTAAGAAGAGGGAATTCTTACTGGGCTGAGTGTCATTAGGTCAGGGTTGAACCCTAGCGACTGCTTCTGCCTTTGCTTCCAAACTTTCAAGAACACCTACAGACAGCAGTGCTCAGAGACTGGGGCCAGAGTCCAATGGACCTGGCATAGTGGTGCCACATGAAGAAAAGTTTCCAAAGAAAAGGTCTTGGGAAAAAAAACCAAAAAAAACCTAGCTGAAAAGGAAGTTCTGGTTGTGGTTAAATCTGTAAGACACTCTCACCGTGGGCTGCAAGGCAGAGTAGCTGTGGTTAGACCAGGCCGTAGTTTCTTGCACTAGCTCTTTAACTCTGACATCCAGGGGAAACTTGCCAGGTGGTTGGAAAAATTGCTTTGTTTCGATTTCATGGTCACATTGAGGCCTGGGTGTGAAAGCACAGTAAGGCTGAGGGTGTTATTGGGAAGCTAATTGTAAACATTGTCTCATGCAGGAGTGGGAGGAACCAGTTGCTCCAGAGAAAGCTCCTGTTTGGGAAAAGTTGAATGCTCCTTTTTTTTTTCCACTATTTGTTTTACTTTTCTATCTAATTTGAGAAAGTGCAGTGAGGTTGCAGGAAAGAGCATTAGAAAAGAACTTCCAGAAACAAAACTTACTATCAAAATGGAGGGGCTAGAAAATAATCTGAAAAGACTCCTGAGCATCCAGAACCAGGGTACTCCCTGCATGTTGCATCTCAATGTACGAGAAATTGCCCACCCTGGTCTGAAGACCCAATAAATAAGACACTGGGGACCATGTGTGAAAATTGGTAGAGATTTCTGGACTATTAAGAAGTGGCTGTCAGGGAGGTGAATGCCCTGTATCCCATCCCAAACCTTTCTGATTTATCCCTGGGATGCCCTGCAGTCTTCCTGCTAGTGGGTCTAGCACTGGAAGATGCTGGACAACCTCAGGCTTACATGACAGTGACACTTGTGAGTGCTGTGCTGTGTCTCCCTCTCTGCAGGCAGCAGACCAGAAATGCATTTTAATGCCCTCACATGCTTTAAATCTGGACAGGTGGAAAGAGGAAAAAAATAATTTGCTCAGGCATTTTTGCATTTTTGCCTCTAGAAGAGGTGTAGAAGTTCCCATCTGCAATGGTGGAGGAAAAGCTTTGCTGAATCTCAGTAAAGGATTTGTTTTATTTTTGTCCCCAGGTTGTAAATCTAGTCGTTAATTACTTTTCAAATTCTTACCAAAGTGGAGGTATCTCAGATGGAAGAAGAGAGTTTAATTTCAGTAGCCATTTTGTTCTTTCTCCCAGTTCCCAGCTCCTTCTCCTGAAAAATGCTTGGAGCACCAAATCTCAAGATTTCTTTCTGCAACATTAAATTACTTCCTTTTATTGGAAATACTTGTTTTTTCTTTAATCTAGCTTTTTTTTCCCCAACAAATAAACCATAAATGTTTTTTTCAATTCCTTTTCCTTACTTTTTCTTCTTCTTTTTTTTTTTTTTTTTTAACCAAACATCAAGTTGCCACTGACAATTAAATAATTCTTCTGTTTTTTCAATCCTGTTTGAATGAAAACCTCTTTATTTTTAGATCACTGACAGGCTTTATTTCATAATTTAAAACTTTTCTAAGTTAGGGCACAGTTTTGATGTGGGTGCTAAAAAGAAAATCTCACAAACCCTTTCCTCATTCACATGCACCAGTTCCCCAGGTCCACCCATAATTTAAAGGCACAATCCATACTTTTAGTACCCCTCAAAACACTTTTCCAAGCTTTACAAGAATGTCTTAGAGGTTGGTGCAACTGTCAGAAGACAAACCAGCACTGTTTTGGGCAGGGAGCAGAAAGCATGCCGGCACTAAAACAATTTGGCATGACTAGCATCAATTTACTACACTGTTTATGATTAAAACTGTCCAAACAGTTAGTCAGAGGGAGCTGAGTTTGCACAGCTTTGTCTGGATGTCTTGTCTTATTTAGGATCTGGACCTTAGAGGAACAGGAATGCAGAGGTGGAGATGCGTCATGGTACAAAAGCACCGAGCAGATTAATTTGTTGGTGCTGGGTGGACAGTGACAAAATGTTGGTTAAAACTCTCCAAGCCCTGCTGCTTTTAGTGAAGGCCATTGTATTAAATTCAAGTTTTTACACTAGCCAGGTCTTGTAGTTGTTCAAAGCTCTGGTCCACCGTGGGAAGAGAAACTTTCCAGTCGGCTGCAGGGGTACAGGTGGTGGAGTTTACCAGCTCTCCAAGTGTTTTTCATTTCTTTTTCCTTCCTGAGATAGTTAAATACACATTCCTCAGCTGTGTAAAAACAAATGGCCTACTCTCCCACTTCGGGTGCGTTTCAAATGAAAGCCAGGCTTAATTAGAGCTTTTGAAGGCTTAAGAGTTAATGTGTGCCCATTAAACACTAACCACCAGTCCTTTACTCTCTGCTGGCCATCGGTGCTCTTGGCTGTGCCAGTGTGGGCCATGGGGCTGTGCTGGTGGCGACCATCTCAGGACCATGGCACCATGCCCATCCTGGGAGAGGCCAGTAGCAGATGTTTGACCATTGTGAAGCTTGGAGAAATGTCTGCAGGTTGGAAACACTTGGATGGTGATCCTGTTTCTCTTCTGGATTTGCCGTGGGGTTTGAGCTTGTGGGGAGATGGAGAGAAGCCTTGGTTGTGGTGGCCAGCAGAACGTGGCATTTTGCTGGCCAGCTGTTGAGCTCTGTAGGTCAGTGGTGGTGTGCACCTGGCCAGGATTGTGCCTGCACAGGATGGATGCTTACACTCGTCCCTGTGCGGGAAACACTGCAAGAATTACTGTTCCTGTTTTATAGGTTTGGGAAGCTGGGGATTAAATGAGTTGTCAAAGGCCACACAGAGAGCCAGGGGCTGAGCAGGCAGCATGCCACGAGCCTTCACTGCGCTCTGAGGCAGCTCCAGACCACACTGCATCTTAAAGACAGGAATTCAACCACCCCGTGGCTCGTATAGATGCTTAAATGGAAGACAAATTGCAGCCTTTTTGCCTTTATTTGCACGGGCATCATCTGCCCCGACTTCTAAACCTGCACAGTGGCTGGTGAGTAATTCAGCAAAGATCTCTAGCAGACAAAATAGACATGCAACACACAGGGACTTATACATTGAGCTTCCCTGCAAAAATCACACTGACAGACTTGCAATAAATATATAATTTTATAGCCTATTTCTCAATCATATTCTGTTCCATAATATCATGCTAAGAACTCTGAGCTACCTTGCCAATGGAAATATGCAGCTGGCAAGAGGTAAAGTCTCTCCAGAGCTGTTCGAGGAGTCATAACTGTAACAATATAAGCAAATAGATCATCAGCATATTCCTTTATGCATTTTTTTATCTTTTTTTTTTCTTCTCCTCCTTCTTTCTCCTCATTTTCCCCTATCACTTTCTTCCATCTGCCCTTCTCCACCATCCCTCCCCCTCACTCACTCCTCTATTAGTGTTTAGAAGATTTCACAGTTTTCTCCCAATCCTGGAAAGAATGTAAGTCGATGCTGCTGATTGCCTTTAAAAACATTTGGAACAAATTATGTCTACTTTTGGAATCTGAATAAAAGAATGTGAGCCTCACTGGAGAAATATGAAATACAGGGTGGGATTCACAGAAGGTCTGTAGCATTTTTTCCCCTCCTTTCTTAAAAACGAAAACCAACAACACTTTTAATTTTTTTTCCCTTATTTTTGTTACTTCAGGTTGGAAAATATTTCATGTGGGAAAAGTGAAGAGTCTAGAAAAGTGCTTTTTGTGAAGCAATGTCTTCATCAGTTCTTTTAAAGGTGAAAACAATGATTGGCACGAGTCAATTGTTAGCATGAACTCTGTAGGCTTGATGAAGAAACGAAGCAAATTGTATTCTCCCTACCTCCTCCAGTGAGGGAGATTTTGGGTGATGAAAGTCTCTCTTTTCTGCCATATTCTGCTCTTAGATAGCTTGCCTCAGTTTCCCTGCCTGCTGCCACACTGTGGTGCTGTGCAGTTGCCATCAGCAAAACAACAGACATCTCCTAGGGAAAAGTGCCGTAGGTACGTTCAGGACATTTAGGACAAGTTGAGGACACATTTCCAGATTCAGGCTTTCCTGCATGTAGAAGTATTTGCATCCAGGATTTTGTTTTGCCTTATTGCAGAAAATAGTGCCAACCTCAAAGTTTCATTCCAAATCATCCTACAAATGGCTCAAATTTAGTAGAAGAAACTACAAAGAAGGACTTTTCTTTTTCTTCATTTTTTCCCCTTTAAAAAAAAAAATTAAATGAATGTTGATTTGTTTTGGGTTCAGACTCTTGCTTAGTATAAACGAAAAAGCCTCATAGTGAAAAGATGGACAGCTTTGCACTTCTACACCAGCCTCTGTGAAATCAGCAACTAGCTGACTGACAGCCACACATTTGGGTTTAGGAGCATCACATCCTTTGCTCTTCAGCCTTAATTAGGAGAAAATGAAGACAAAATCCTGCCCTGTAGAGGATTAGCCATAAGACCCAGTGTTCCTGATTCTCCTGGGCCTGACAGTTCTGGTCTTGGCCCTTCCCTGAGGAAACTTGAAGACTGGGGAAACTTACGAACTGGGGAAAAGTGTCTCACAAGGGTTTTCAGCAGATATCTCCTGAGATTCTGCATAGTTTGTGAAATTAATGGAAAGTAGCAAGGACCAAGACATTTTGCCATTTCTCTTCTGCTTTTCTGGAAGCTCTCCAGAGGAGTGGAAGCCTATCCATGCTAAAAAGCTGTTGCAGTTACTGAGTTGAACCTGGTAAAAAATGAATATAAATAGCTCTGAAGATCAAAGAATCTTTTTATTTTTTTTTTTTTTTTTAAGAGCAGATGAAAACTGTTTTCTAAGCTTTGGACTTTCTGTTTTGTTTCCTTGACTCATAAAGCTTTGGTGAATCTTCCTTGTAAGTGCCAGAGATGGCAATAGATGCCAAAGCCCTAGCAAGTCTGTATCTGTTCACATAAACCCTGTGTGTGTGAATTTGATTCTTTCCAATGATTGTTTTGGAATGATTTAGTCACATTGTTTTGACCTACTTTCCCCCCTTGCAAACTTCATCCAGGCTGGTTATTGTTTATACAAAGGGACCAAAGGCTATTTTATACACTGGTATATTATTTCTGATAAATAAGCTAATGGAAAAAAACCCAAAAATAAAATAGGTAAAACACATTATAGGCAAAAACCAGAGCATTTTGTCCAAACTGGAAAAGTCCCAGTGCAAAGAAGAAGGTTGAGAGAGTGACTCAGCAGGCTTGTCCCTCAGCATTTTATCAGATGAACATAAGAATATGAGAAGGCACCCGGGAGAGAATCCCTTGTGGGCTGGGGAAAAGAAGACGGCTCAGAGGTCAAAATCAAGTCTTGCCAAAGACTGAAGGGTTGAGAGGTGACCAGGAGAGGAAGGAAGGGTCACCTAGAGGGGTTTTGGGGACCATTACCTGGTGCTCCCTGGTGGAACACAGAGAGTCAGTCGCCAGCAGCTGGGCCATGGGGGAATTTTTGGGAGACCCTCTCCTGATGTCACCGACAGGCTGTTTGGGCCTGTCAGCACTGCTGCAGCAGCAATAACAGGGATGATCAGATTCCTGCTTCCTGGAGAGAGAATGTGCCCTGCAGAGCTGGGAAGAGATAGGAATCAGGAAGATCATAAAAGATGGGAAGGCAACAGTTGAGGCAGGGAGTCATTAAAAGGAAGCTAATGCTGTTAGTGGGAGGTAGTCTAAGAAAATATGCTAGAAGCTGAGATGCAAACTTGAAGGGCAAATATAACTATTTAGATCTGTAATTCTCAAGAAACTCCTGGGGAGTGACATGCCACAAATTTTTGCTGGAAGCTTGACATCTAGGAGTTTTTTATGCCTCTGGTAATCAGCCTCCTCGTATCTGACAGCTGGACTGGGGACAAGTACTTTCCTCCCAGTGTTTGCTGACACCTTGCAACACCACCAGCACCGAGAGCAGCACAAACCCTCCTCCATGCCTCCGCCAGGGAACTCAGAAATTATCATTAAGACTTTCAGGTTCCCACAGAACACACCAAGGAAAGCATCCCTCTGTTTAGTCAGTTTTGAACTGCAGCAGAGGAAAAAAAACAAAAAGAATGTAAATATGTCTTCAACACCAGATCTCCTAGACCTGAAGAAATCCACACAAGAATACAGCTCCACTCAGCTTAAAAGCTCACAGCGATGAAATATTACCAATAAAACATCGTCAATAGACTTTCACATAAAGTAATTGGAATGCAAAAGGTATTTAATTGTCAAGCAGGGCATGTATCATGTCTGAAGCCTGGAAAACCCTGAGAACAGCAGTATTTATAGCCCTTTGCATTTTCTGCATTTCAGGTCTGTGCAAGACAAAGAAATCATCTGCAGGGAAGTGTCAGTCCTGTGGCAAAGGTTACAGATTAAACTGCTGCTCTGAAAATATGTATATACATCCACAATATATGCATTATTCTGAAAGGAAGCCAATCATCCAGACATTGATGTTCCTGCAAGAAATATAATTCACTGAACCACAGTGGCTGCTGCAGTTTAAAGAGCACCATTTCCTCCTCTCATACATGGATTTTTGCATTCAGAGGACATGGTTTGCTTATAAGTTTGTGTGTGTGTGTTGCAGAAGAGGGAAATCTTCACCTAGAAATCTTTATCTTCTCTGAATGCTACTTTTCAGTTAATGAGATTGCTGTCACCTAAATTTTCATTGTTTTAAGAGCAAGTGGCTGCCGACAGTTTCCTTTCAAGCTTGAATGATGAAAGGAAAACACCACGCTGCCTCATCTGGCTAGCTTGCTGTGAGCTAATGAGCCTGAGGCTGCACCCATCTTTGCTATACTAGTGTGACCTTATGTCTGCTAATGCACAAGGAAGGAGTGAAAAATGTACTGCTAGTTCCCTCCAACAGTTCCCTGGGGACATGCTGAATGTGCCAAACAATTTAGTAAATATATATCAGGTTACTGTGTTGAAACATACTCCAAAGTATTGCAACCTCAGGTATCTCAATCAGGAGATCTTATTTTATTTTTGCTTATCTTCCCCCTCTGTGCTCAACATTTGGTAATTTCTCTCTAAAAAGGATATATTTTCTGGGTAATTTTTATACCTTTCAGAATAGCTTTCAGTTAGTGATTAGTTTTATAATAGGCTATCTGAAAGTTTTAACTGTATTTTTTGTTAGGTGGTTTTTGGGTTTTATTTGTTTGTTTGTTTGCTTGCTTGCTTTTTTACTACCAGGTAAATAGAAGCTGATTTTAGAAAGAATTCTTGACCGTGGGTGTGTAGACCTGTGCTATCAAATCTCTCACAGAATGTTTTGTGTTGAAAAGGACCATAAAGATCACCTCATTCCACCCCCTGCCATGGGCAGGGACACTTCCCAGCAGACCAGGTTACTCAGGCTTCCATCCAAGCTGGCCTTGGACACTGCCGGGGCAGCCACAGCTTCTCTGGGAGACCTTTTCCAGGACTTTATCCCCCTCACAACCAATATGTTACTTACTCCAGAAGAAGTGATTTATCAACTGATGGCAGCAATACCCTCTGTAGTTTGTTGATTTATGAAGTTTACAGATCTCTACACAAAGAACAGAATAGATGTTTTTAGCTATTCTACCCATCCCACAGTTCCCCTCTGACTGCTCTGCAGTCAAGTCTCTGTGTCCTCAAAAAACAAATTTCCACCATTTTCCTCTAGAATGGTCTTGGCAATGGAAGAAGTGCTTATCTTTTGGGAAGTCACTCCCTACAATGAATGAAAGGTGCTTTGCAAAAGGCAGTCCTGACCCCAGGCAAACAAAAACTGGGGAGAAGATGCTGCTTTCCCCCTTCTGAGGGATGCCAGGAAGGATGATAAAATTCTTGGCCCCATGTGGCACCAGACTGACCGTGTTTGCCTCCAGCACAGCAGTGCCTGCCAGGGTTGCCTCTGCCTGCTGCAAGGAAGCAGGTCTGAGCACAGACCTCCTGCCCTGTGCCTTTTTAATGGGCTGTTTTGTTTTATTTTGTCTGTGGCTGCCAACCAGCATTTTCTCCTCTGCTGCTGGAACAGCAGAAGCGCTGGCTTGTTGGCACGGAAGCTGCTTTTCCCTCTCACTAAGCCTGTCTGAGTTATTATTGCACTGCAGTCACCCTGTCCTTTTTTGCTTTCTGTGGCATCAGCATTTCCCTGCAGCAGCAGTTGCAGTGCTCTGTAACCCTGCGGATGTGCTCCATAAGCCCTGAGCCTCAAATCACAGGAGCAGCGCTTCCCCCCTCAGCAGTCCCTGCCTTCATTTTAAACAAGTACTGGGTCTGAAACACCGAGTCCTGTGTTTGATTTCCTTTACTTGCCTCCATCCACACCTTCCTGAACTGCTGCAGTAAATCCTTCATCTAATTATTATCCTTTAAGGCTCACAGAACAGCGAATGCTTATACACTGCTTAAAACACAGAGATGGAGCATGGCTGGTATCCAAACACTACAATCCAACCAGGACAGGATTAAGTATATTCAAGGCAAACACACCCACAATCTAATCAAGACAAAAGAAGAAATCTTGGCTCAGTTTGAGTCAATGGGAGTTTTGCCACTGACTTCAGTGAGGTTAGGATTGCACCCAAGATAAACAAGTATGAGACAAGACAAAATAAAATAGTTTAGAAGTGGAGAGGCTTGTGAATGAGTCATGGGAGAATACAGCAAGGGTTATTTACTTTCTGGGGCAAATGAAGATGAGGCAAAAATGAAATATGTTTATTTGTATATGCCTGAGTGCAGAGGAGAAGTGAGGGGTCCCTACTGCAGAGCCCACAACTCTCTGACAGCTGCAGGATGGTCACAAGTGGGGTGCCCCAGGGCTCAGTATTGGAGCCAGCTTTGTTTAATATCTTTACTGATGATCTGGGTGAGAGGACTGAGTGCACCCTCAGCAAATTTACGGATAACACAGATTTGGTTGGGAGTGTCACCCTGCTGGAGAGCTGGAAGGCTCTGCAAAGGGTACCAAGATGTGACTGAGTGTCTGGTCCGGCTGGCACTCTGCTGATGAGAGGCTGATGCCACAGAATGGGCAGCAAGACAAATGTCTTCACCAAAACCTCACCAATTATATTTTTCCTCCTTGCAATTTTTCTCTACTGCAAAAATCCTGGAGGGTTCTTTACCAGGCTTCATTTTTCCTTTTTTATTTTTTTTTTTATTTTGTATGAGAGAGCAATAGTAAATGTCCTAAATCTAAAAGAACCAAAGAATCTACTTTAATTAAAAACTGTTAGAAATAAAATATTTTTGAAGAAAGAAGTGTCTGGGTTTTTTGGCTTTTGTTATTGGGGTTTTTTTCCTAGCTTAGCAGGTAAAGTTTACCTAAAATTTACTTGATTTTAACCTGGGTTTTTTTCTGAGGAAGGTGATTTTCATGATACAGTGTGACTACATATTTAATAACTGGGAGAGAACAGAATCTTTCGCTCTTGGCCTTGCTCTCAATGGAAAGTGAAGAGGTGGTGGGTCTTGCCTTAGAAAATTCTGCCTGCCCTCAGCCTCAGGGTCCCTGCCACTCTCTGGACCTGTTGCTGGGGACAGGAGCTGCCACAGCCTCACAGGTGAGAGCTTCACCCTTTGGGCTTTCTCTTTGCTGGGGTGAAGTGGTGCTTAAAGTGGGCAAAACGTTGTGGCAATCTCAGCAGGAGCCTCACTGCAAGGAAAGCTTTGCTGCTCCAGAAAATGCCCCTTAGAGACACCAGCTGTGAATCACCTGCTGCTGCTATCTGTTGTTGCAACCAGCAGCACAAAGTCCAGCTGGAGACTGGTGTCCCAGGGGCACAGGGGTGCCTGTACTGGGGCCAGCATTATTGAATACCTTCACAGAGGCCCTGGGCAAGAGGACTCAGAGTCTGGAAAAGGTACAAAGCTGGGAGGCAGAGAGACTGGGTGGGTGTGGTGCTACTGGGAGGGCATGGATAGCTGGGAGGAATGGGTCTGCAGGAATCCAGTGAAGCTTAGAAAAGGGAAATGACAATTCTTGTCCTGAGGGAGGAACAAGCCCAGGCACTTCACCCGTGGATATGCTCAAAACCTGACTGGACACAGCCCTGGACATCCTGCTCAGACTGACCATGGATAAGCAGGAGTTGTACCAGAAAGTCTCTGGATGTTCCTTCCAACCTCAGCTGTTCTGTGTGTCCCTACAGGACAGACTGGAGGTTTTTATTAAAATAGGCTGTTTATTCTGTGGATGTACCTGACATGAACATGATAGCCATGTCTAAGTCCTGTGTGTTTGGACAAATAACAGATTCCTTTTCCTAACCCTTGCACTTACTGTGGAGGGAATTTAACACCTGGAGGCTCCTCAGGGGTGTCACCTCTCTGGTGTTCCATGCACACACACAGACAAGAGTGCATCTGACCAACCTGGGCCAGCCAGATATAACTGGTACAGCTCTACCTTTGCTGCACTTAACAGATGTTTCCTCACACACTTGACTGTGAACTGAGCATTAGTAAAATTGGTATGACTGACTCCCCTTATGAAGCTAAAGATGCTGTCAGGATAAGACACCTATAATGATCGTGGCTTCCATTAAAATGTCATTCATGAAACAGCTCTTACCACCCCAGCTTATCATTCCAAATGCATAGGAGCTGTCTTGCATCCTAAATACTGATGAGTAGTGACTTATTGAACTCTCTCAACCACAATTTCTTGTGAGACCTGGATGCAGCACAGAGGGAGGTAGGACATTTTAGTTCAGTCACAAAGTTAGTGACTTGTCCCCAGGGCTGCTCAGTGCTGCTTCAGGGCTGCAGAGCTGCCAGCAGGGCAACTCCACTGCTGCTCTGCTCTTTGTTGAGCCCCTGATAAAGGGGGAACAGATAAAAGATCCACTTTGTTAAAAGGAGACAGTCAAGGGACTGCATAAGAGCAGAGCATGAGTAGTGCAATTTTTTTTTCTACTAATAGCCCTATTCAGCCAAGAATAAGCAGTAGGGACACCTTCTGAAATTTTGGCCAATTTTTTTCCAACCTCCATAGCATCTTGTGACTACTAGATCCCCTGGAAACTGCAGGTGAGCAGGGGAGGAGCCAAATGCAAACTTGAAGTGCCCTTCTATCTCTTACCCAGCTTTGCAACAACCCCCTGGGGCATAAACAAGATGAGCTTCAGAGCAGCAAGAGGATGAAGAGGGATCTACACCAGACCCAGTGGAGAAATGTATGATTTGTGATGAGTGCTTGAAAATAGCGTAGCTAAATCTGTCCTTGAAGCAGAGCTGCTGGAGAAACCAAAGACAGCAGTCCAAGAAAAGGTCCAAAGACAGCAGAAAGCTCAAAAAACATGGAAAATATTTTCTGTGCTTTTCCATTCTTTCAAGCTGCCGTTGTCTAAACTGCCCCTGTATGGTCACATCCACTGCCTTGTAGAGTGAGAGGGAAAAAACATTTGTGGTCAGAACTTATTTCAGAGAGATCCTAAAAAATTCTTGTTTTCATGTAAAAATCATCCTGTTTCCCTCTGCCCTCCCCCCCAAAAATCACATTCCAGACTATATCTGGTTATATGTTACTGAAACCATAACATGGCCATGAAATCCAGACTCACCCTCAGCCTGGAGGCATGCCAACGTCTCCAAACCTTTTACAACCAGAGTTTCAATCAAGTTATTCATCCACCTAATCAAAAAAGCTAATAATATATACAATTTCAGGACTTCAAATATTTTGTCTTCCATGGCGGAATACAAATGAAACCACAGTTTTCTTAACGCTGGTGATAGCTGACAGCAGCTATTTGATAAAATAACCTCTGCCTGACTCAAACAGAACATGCCTCCTGGAAGGAAGAACCATAAGAAAAAAAAACTAGGTTAAATGGTGTGAATGAAGCAAGATTCAGTGCCCAAATAATAAGGGTAGGCATAGCTGTTGCTGTCATAAAAAAAAAAAAAAAACCAAAAAAACAACCCAAGAGGTTAACCCAGAAAGATATCTATGTTCTGGGCTGAAAACATAGTGCTTGGGGCAAAACTAAAAAAAAAGCTAAAAAAGCTGATGAAAAGGTCCCTCAACACCCTAATTAAGCCATATTCCATATTCAGTTCCAAGACTACCTTGGCTGGTTTCTTAAGCAAATGATTCATTCAGATAAAACGAAATCAAGCAAGAGTTGGTGTTTCTAAATTAATTTGGAAATGTTACACTAATTAATTAGTATTTCACATTGGGATGGAAGTTGAGAGAGAATTCTACAAAGCTCGCAATGTTTTTCCTCTTAACTGACAGAACAAGGAGCAAATGCAAATTCCAGACTTTACTTATTCCAGCTTTAGGATTTAAGGTATGGAAAATATTTTAGGCAACAAGGGTCTGCAGTGTCCTGAATGACAAAATAAGGTAGTCTGCTTAATGTAGTGAGAGATTCAAGAAAGAGTGACATGGATGATCCATGTCTGGACGAGATCCATAAGGAATCAAACAAATAAACCTCCTAAAATACTGGAGGTCATTCTGGAAAGTGCAAATTGACAAAACAAGCTTGTTGCATCACTGCAGTTGAGTCTGAAAGCAGAACAAATAAGAACAATCAAGAATGATAACAAGCAAAGGGTGAAAATAAAAAAGTTTAAGCAGAGCATGGAAGAATCACACATCCCCCACTCCTTCTCAAATGGACTCTAAGAAGTTATTGAAATGGACCAGCTGCTTTGGAAACAGAAGGAAAACATCCTGTCAATAGCGGGGCATATTACTACTTGAATTACAGATGCAAACAGCTGATGTTAGAGAGCATTCGTAGTTCACCCATCTGCTACCACCTTTTCTACTAACAACCTTTTTCCATCAGTTTAGTTAGGCTGGGCAGGATTACATACACATTTTCATTAAAGCTCCAAACTGAGCAACTGCCTTTCTCCCCACACTGAAGCTTGACATCAGTTTGTCAAGAAACCTTTCAGGGAACTGTTTGGAGGGAAATGTCTGCTTCTGGCAGAGCTTACAGTTTGAAAAGAAAGCGTTCCCTCCAGTGGAGAGAGCCCCTGTTTGTGAGGTGCAGACAATTCCACACTTACTAGTTTTGTAGGCACACGGCGAGGATCAGGAGATCTTTATTCCAGATAATCCCTACTTGTCCAGCTCTGAGCTATCCCTTCTGAATGCTCATGGGTTGAAGTGAAAAGCTATATTTTTCTTACAGGAGATGATACAAACAGCTGGTGTGGCAGATGAGAACGTTCAGATGGAAAAGGCATTAAGAGTTCTGTGTCCTCAACTACAGCATCAAAGTCTGTGTCAGGCATTGTAAAAGATGGGAAAAGGCCAGCATAACTGGGAATTGCAAGATTGTACAAGATTATCCCCCCGGAATTATTTAAGCAGCATTGCTCTGCCTGTACAAAGGGGTTTCCCTATTGTGTTAATCACATTTATTGTTGCTGATATTAATAGCTCTCCTTTCTAAGCTTCCAAAGCCCCAGTGGGATGAAAGATAGCCAGCGGAGACAAGCACAGGGACCACGATGTGAGAGTCATAATTAACCTCCTGGACAGCCACCAGATCAAGGTAATATCTGTTAAAATTGCATATCATGTGGGATCCCCAGAAAGGGAGAACATCAGCCTGTCAGAGTGAATCCAGATGAGGAATACCATGTTGATCAGAGGGATGGAGCAGCTCTGCTATGAAGAAAGGCTGAGAGAGTTGGGTTTGTTCAGCCTGGAGAAGAGAAGGCTTTGGTGTTAGCAAATTGTGGCCTTCCAGTGCCTGAAGGGAACCAACAAGAAAGATGGAGAGACTATTTAGAAGGGCCTGGCCTGGCAGGGCAGGGAGGAATGCTTTCAAACTGGAAGAGAGTAGGTTTAGGTTAAATATTAGGAAAAAACTCTCCCCTGTGAGGGTGGTGAGGCACTGTCGCAGGTTGCCCAGAGAAAGCTGGCTGCTCCACCCCTGGAAGTTTTCAAGGCTAGTTTAAGGAAGGTGTCCCTACCCATGGCAGGGGGGGTTGGAACTAGAAGAGCATTAAGGTCCCTTCCAGCCCAAATCATTCTGTGATTCTATGAACCTATGATGAGTTTGCTTAGCCCATTCGTCTTGTCATGCAAAATGAGAGCAAAGCCACTTGGTGTGTTGTTCAGTAGCTGCTTATAGAAGGGAATGGAATGGAATGGAATGGAACTGAATTGAGTAGAATAGAATAGAATAGAATAGAATAGAATAGAATAGAATAGAATAGAATAGAATAGAATAGAATAGAATAGAATAGAATATTTCAGCTGAAAACTACATACAGTGAGCATCTTGTTCATCTGTGTATGGTGTGCTAACTTGGCTGCTTGCAGATTGTGAAATTTCATGTGTTGGTTTTGTGGTCATGTGCAGAGATACAGAAGCCTGTGTGCTCTCAAAACAGACCTTTAAAAAGCAGAGCAGAGCTGAGAGTCTGACACACCAAAACATTCTGTTTCATGCTGTCCTGGTATTTTCCTTTAGGAGGCCACTCAAACACATACCAGCTTCTATCCTGCTTGCTGTCCAAAGATGGGCCAGCTGACCAGTCCCTCGTACCTCATATAACCATTCACACTTGTGAAAGGTCACTGTAAAAGCACAACACATCAGAGCTGTGCTGCTAAACACCCACTGTGTACAGATGTAAATGGCTCACCACTGTGGAAAGCAGCTGAGAACAGTTCCAATATGCTACACTAATTAAATGTCTGACTGGGTATAGCTACAGGAAAACCAGACGAGAAAGGGAATTTGATTTTTTATTTGTTAACACGTTCGGATGACTTTTGTGGTCACAAAGCATGTTTACACTTTCTATAAAACCTGAAATAAACACAACAACAACAAAAAGTTACTGGAATTGCAAGGACTTCAGCAGCTATACCAGAAATACAACATCCTTAAAATCACAGTTTGGGTTGGAAGGGACCTTAAAGATCGTCTTGTTCCCTGCCACAGGCAGGGACACCTTCCACTAGACCAGATTGCTCCAAGCCCCATCCAACAAACCCTCTTCCTGATGTTCTGTAAAAAGCAAGCACTTTTGGCATTGCTTCCATCAGCATCTTAAATAAATTATGTTTCTCCTTAGTGCCAAAAGCCCAGTTTTCAGATGGCTTAGAAACCTTCTCGGTAAAGATGTGTTCACAAAACAGATTGTGCCAGACTGTTCCAATAAATGCCTGGTTTTCTAGAAAAATGTAACTGATTTTTTAGGTAAAAGAGATGTGAAAATCCTCATTTGTAAGAATATTTTTACAACTTTTGATAAAATGCTACCCAAGACATGAAGAACCAACAGCAAGGGGTAGCACTGAAAATTGAAAAGGAATTCTTGCAAACATAAGGTAAAACCCAATCATATTAAAGATATTTCCTTTTTTGAAGTTTATTAAGTGTATGGAGTGAACTAGATGAGACATTTGTAGTGGTCAAGGTTAAATTCAGTGGTCCAGATCTATAGGCACATAATCTTTTTCCAAGTTACCTGTAGGTCTTCATGACTGTAATTGGCATAAATGCCATTTTTAACTTAGATATCCTACTCTTTTCCCCCTAATGCATGTCCCTAATCCCTCTTACTTCAGTAGACTAAAAAATTTTATACTTTTTTGCAGCATTCACCAGGTGAGATGGACAAAAAGCAAAGTGACTTCTTGCACAGGTGTGTATTGCACAACTCCAATTAACAAATCCCCTCATGACAGAGCTGTGCCAGCCCCTTCAGGACAACTGATTCCTATACCATCAGCTGTTAAAACAGTGTGATGGTTTCTAGGCTGGAGTTGGTTCACTTCTGGGGTGCTTGAAACACCTTCCCATCCAGTCAGAGCCTCTCCAAAAGCTGCACTTTTCACTGAGGGGCCAAAGAGTGACTTAATTGAAGACACCGCTGAAACAGGGGCTCTGAAAACACCTGGCCAACCAAAGTGTGGTAAAAGTCAATGGACCTTAAATGCTTGCTTCAGGGAGAAGTCATATATTTTTGGGAGCTTGCTCATCAAGTCTGGAGAACTAGAGACATGCACACTTCTTATCATTTATGAATTACAGACTGTTCATGGTAATGTGCTGGGAGTCTAAATTCCTTTTTCTTAAATATCAAACCAGAGAATACCAATGGTACAGGCAGAGAGAAATTACTCAGAGAGAAAATTACTAGAGGGGTTGGCAAGAAAGGAATTCTACAGTTCAGCAATTCAGCCCATTAGACAGTCTATGATTTTGCAGATTCTACCTGACCCAGTTCTGCTCTAATTTTTCTTTGATTATCTTGCAGACAATGTATCTGTATTACTATTAGTCTAGCAAATGTTGGTGTAAGCTGAAAATTTCACTTGTATTTTGAAATAGCAAACTATATTTCTTAATTACAGCAAAATTTTCCACCTCGGAATTTCAGTTTATTTCACAAACAGCCTGCCTACAGTCAATTTCACAATTGGTCTTCTAATCAACCTGGTTATAGATAGAGAGAGATAGTTGTTAAAAAAAAAAAAAAAAGCTTTATGTTAATCTCTTTGCAGAATTAAAGATTAACCCAAGATCAGTTGACATAAGAGGAAAGAAACACTGGGTGCTAAATATTCTCATAATTTCAGTCTCTCTTCAGACAAAGTAGTTTTGAATTCATTCCTTATTTTCCAGCTCATCAGCTTTAATTGTAAACTCTTCATCATTAGGGACTATGGCCAGCATGAAATCCTAACCACTGCAGAAGCTTTTTACGCTCAGCACACAAACCTTCTATGGGGGTTCTGAAGAGAAGGTTTTTAACTGTTTGTGTCCACATTGCTAACCAGCTCCTTGAACACTGCTGTGGGAAGCTCTTTAAGGTCTTGGGATGGAAAAACATCAGTTTGAAAATATATAAAAACCATAGTTTATTTTAAAAAGCTTCCTCTGCTGTTTTCTGTAAAGAAAAGCCTTGCACCTTGAGAAGAAAAGAAGGTATTTTGCTGGTCAGATAATTGCTGTCACTGCTAAGGAACATGTCAAAGCTTCCTGACATAAACACAGGAAAGGTGAGAAATTTTCTTGTGTCTTTTCAATCCATCAGCCTTGAAATTGAGATGTTGGTTCATCAGGACAAGATGGACAGTTCCTCCAGATTAGCAAGGTTTGTATGACCACTCATCTTACTTCCAAGACAACATCTCCAGATGAAACCTGCCAGCTTTAGGAACCTATCAGCTGTACTCTCTTTGCCTGTCTACAAGAACAGCCTTCATGAGAAATCTGCTGGCAAAACAGGACTGTTAATTTCTGCAGGCTTGTTTGCAGCAATTAGGCCCAGGAGTGTAAGCAGCTGAAACAATTATTTTATTAACGCTAAGAAATACCAGCTTCGGGGTAGAGAGAAACTTTGCGTAGAAATCCTGACTAGAATAAAAGTTTTGGATCAGGGCTCAAGATATTTATAACAGGAGGGAATGCTTTTTCTGACAATCTTTCACTATTAAGATTTTTTTGGCCTAATCCATGGGTTTGTTGAATAGTTAACAAACTATAAGGTTAACTTAGGATAAGGATAAGGTTAACTTCACCCAGCACAGCTGTGGGCAGCAGGGCTGGCCTTCCATCCACTCGTGGCCAAGGGCTGGGATGTTTACCCACACTGCGAAAAGTCCAGTCCAATTTCCTTTTCTGCTGCTGACGATTTGAGCTGGTGTGTGCCAGGCCAGTGAATTAATGATGATGCTCTGTGGGTTGCCCAGTGGTGGCACACTCGGTCCCTCCTCCCCAGTGCCCAGCTCTCTGCTGTGGGCGCTGCTTTGTGTTGTATAAATAGTTAATCACGGGCGCTGGGACACGCTCGCCGACGGCATTGCACTGACAGGTCACGGAGTCATTCAGCCTCTCCCTGGCTCAATTCCTCTATTGAAACACAGCACAAAGGTTCCAGCAGACGAGATGATGAAAGGCCAGCCCTCCCCATGGCCCACAGCCTCTGATTAGGACATTCACTGCAAACGCAGGAGTCGTTCATCCAAATCCTTGCTTTGAACTTTTCCCCCTGTCTTTTCAGAAGCCTCTCGCATCCACCATCCCTCAGTTTTCCCTCTTGTGGGAAAACTGTAAGGTGGCCACAGCCCACAATGCTTCAGGTTTTACAGATGTTTAAAATGCGTAGGGATAACACAGAAAGCAAAATGAGTTTGTGGTGAACACTGAAAGGTGAAGTCCCCTGGGGATGGCCGGGCAATCATTGCATGGCCACGCAAAACAGTGGAACAAACATGTTGTGTCACAGGATCCCACAATCATTTGTAAAGTTTCATGTGGCCAGGGCCCTGCAAATTGATTCTGACAAGAAGGGTAATAATAACATGCCATCCACTAGACCATCTGGTCTTCCCTACCAAAATATCTTAATCAGCTGTTAGAGATGTCTAATGTGTGTCGTGGCAGGGATTATTTGGGGGGTATCAAAGAGTGGCTGAAAACAAATGCAGAGGAAGATCCTATCCTCATGGTCCTGGTTGGTGTGGGATGCTGTAGCAGTCCCTCAGTCTGTGCTGAGCATGCCTGTTGAGCATACAACCCATCATATTTAGAAACACGGTATTAAGAGTGGTTATGCTCTTAAACTTAATGAAATTACAAATTGGAATATCTCTAGTGAAATTAATGATCCAGAATATTACACTCGAGCAGAAGTCAGCCTTGTCTCGAGTTTTGAAGGTCATTTGGAAACATAAAAATTCAGTTTTGTGCTTTAGAGCTTTGAAACAATAATAAGGTAAAGGGAACATTTGACAGTGCAGGGGAGAAGTATCTATTTCCCTTATATTACAACCAATTTGCTGAAAAAAAAACCTTGTGGAGAGCTGCAGCCCCGAAAAAACCCCACCAAATCCACAAAACCATGGTGACATTCAGAACAAGCTGGTGGTCACTATTTCTTTCAACTTGTCCTTTTGACAAGGCAGAAGAGGGCTCCAAAACAAAGACCACATGGAAAAGGTGTCTCAGATCAGACATTTGATGTGGCCCTGTTGCTAATCTGGCATCCTTTTTCTTCCTCCTGCAAACCCATGTTAAGAACCAGACAAATTATGTATTTAGGGAAAAATCAGGATGAAAAATAAAATAGCTTGAGTCAAGCCAAGCAAAATAATTAGGTTTATTAAGTGGAATGAAAAAACCTCCCAACGCCTAACTCAAACCCAAAAACCCTCCCAGAAAAGCAAAAGGTTTTTTTGAGAAAAAAATATTCAGGGTCAAGGCAGTTTTTCTGGTTTTAGAGAAAAAAATTTGGTTTAGATTATTTTCCCTTTCCCTAATTCTGTCAACATCTTAATTTTTCTTTTTTTTTTTAAATTTTTTTTAAGAGAAAGATGAAAGATATTTGCTTTTGAACTGGCTCATTTTAAGAAGAAAATCTTTCCATTTTTTTTAAAAGTTAATTTTTCATTTTGCAGCTTTAAGAATCTATTTTTTTTAATGCAAAGAAGACCCCTGCCCAGTCATATGTTAAATTTTAGCAAATTTCCAGATAATTACTTATCACACAGTAATATTTTCTCTAGCTCTACTGAAGACCAACAGAGGGTGGAGATATTAATAAATCATAACAGAGAAAAATGGCAAATGAGGAATGGACTATTGAAAAAAGATATTACCCCATAAGAGAGAGAAAATTTGTTGCAAGTAGGGGCAAGATAAGAGTGCATTAAACAAAAAAAAATCTTACTTCTCTTGGCCAAAAATTCTAGAACAATTTTGGCAAGCTAGTCACAGATTAAAAGTTCCTTGGATCATTCCTTGATCCAAGTCATACATGGTAGCGACTAAACATGTTCCTCATGTGCCTCATTTTTTGTGTGTCATGTAGGAGAAATAAATGTGCTACCTTGATGTCTTGAGAGTTCAGAGATGTGTATGGAAGTACAGGGTGAAACCCCAAGGAAATTGAAATCCACAGCAGAATTTCCTTTGTCCTTGGGTTCTTCTTCTCCTCTGCTCCTGTTATTGCTCCTCAAGTTTCTCTTTCACCCAAAATAATATAATTTTGAGGAGGAAAAGTCAGAGGAAGTCTCTGTTTGTGCCCACCTCCTTTGTATCAGCCCTTGTGCACACACAGGGAGAAATCTTTCCCCCAGATTCCTCACAGCTCCCACCAAAGCAGTGACTAGAGAAAAAGAGATTCTCTCTTTAGCTTCCAAACACTGTGGTTGACCTGATCCTTTTGGAAGTGAGTTCAGGCTTAGGAATTTGCCAGGAAAGCTTTTTCCCTGGCCCACACAAGTCTTAGTTCCAAATAGAGATAGCAATATTTTTTCAGGCTTTTTTTTCCTCTCTCTCACTCTCATAGAAAGAACATTAGTACAGTTAAAATTTTAGAAATGGTAATGTTAACAAAAATGGAAAAGGTAAAACTAAATGAATACAAGGTAATGTTGATGATGACCTGTGCTAAAATATCATTTTGTAATTTTCAGCCCATGAAAATAGCCCTAGATTGACTTTTTATCTTCATTTTTGCAGGAAAAGGATGCTTTTATATTCACATTTTCATGGAAGGGGAAAATTGTTATCCATGCAGCTGTATGCTTCAAGTTGACAGCTGCATTTTTCATGGATATGAACACTCAAGCTGAGGTTGTCACTCAAGCAGCTTGAGCTGATCTCATGCAGGGTTTTGAAAATGACCAGAACTACCCTGATATTGTCCTGAAGAGAGAAGAGCCCCAGGACAACAAATGCTTCAGGACCATGTTGCCATGCAGCCCATTTGCTCTGTTCTGACCCCAAAAAAGCTTTGCATCACTAATTGCAGATTTCCTATGTGTGACAAGACAGAGTTCACTAATCCAAAGCCTTAACAGAAACCCAAATTGTTGGTACATGACAGGAGGCAGAACTGGATCCTGTTTATCCTGTGGGGTGTGGTTGTTCACTACTCCAAATCTTACAAATGTGAAAGTCAGAATGAGAGTGCCTTAGAGTTCTGGAGAGAAGAGCTGAAATCTCATGCCAACCCAAGTGTGAAGGCAGGACTGGCACAAGAATTCCATCCTTACAGGTTGTGGATTGTTTTCCCAAATGCTTGGTTTTGAGAGCTCAGTTTTCACATAATCCCAGAATCCCAGAATAGGTCAGGTTGGAAGGGACCACAGTGGGTCATTTGCCCAACATCCCTGCTCCAGCAGGGTCATCCCAGAGTACATGACACAGGATTGAGTCCAGATGGTTTTGGAATATCTCCAGTGAGGGAGATTCCACATCCTTTCTGGGCAACCTGTTCCTGTGAAGAGTCATTGAACAGTAAAGAAGTTCTTCCTTATGTTCAGCTGAAACCTCCTGTGCATCAATTTCTGCCCAATGCCTATTTTAATCTGCTTGAGGTATGAGGAGGTGCATGGTTTCTGGTTATTTTCCTAAATTTAAAATAAAAATTAATTTAATTTTAAATCAAAGTTTAAAAAAAAAAA
>VXAC01004352.1:2788-67878 GCA_013399225.1 Rhipidura dahli
GGGGGGGGGCAAAAGTGCAGCATGGAAATGTGCTTCTCTGAAACACAGCTTGCTCTGCTGCCTGCTTTCTTTTCTTTTGCTTCAGTCCTTAAAACTAGACTCATTTAAGCTGCCGCCAGGCCAGTTACTAATGCCAAGCTCCTCAAGCCTGATATAAAATCAGGATTTCTATATTTTTTGTTTATTACATGGATTGTACTCCCCAATACAGCTTGAGTTGTACTCTCAAGTTATTTCTGAAGTTATTTCTGCACTTCATCCTTTAACTGTCCACAAAAGCAGTTTACAGCCCCTTACTCATCTGTCATGAAAATTATCCCCTTAATTAGTGGGACAATAAAAAGCAACTGTAAAATGCACCAAACTGCATCATCTTTAGTGTCTGAATGAGATTTCTGCATCAAGTCATGGAAGAGTCTTTGGATGGGTGGATATTTGCCATTTCACCCAGAAATGTCTTGACCCAAAGCTCTAAAAATAATAATGGCTATAGTAAGAAATTTAGCTTTTCTGTTTCAAAAGCATCCAAAGAAACATGTTCTTCCCCATTTCACCTGCCAGTGTTGTCTTTTTTCTTTTCCTGCATATTTCCCACCCCTTCAAAGCTGTGTCCTCTGTCTATTGCCAGTTGTATCCTTCTTCATCTGCAGCCCGTCAGCAGCCTGCGCACACAATCCCACTGGGATTTTCTGGGGACAGGAATGATCTAAGGCTCTCAGGGCTGTTCTTCACTCAATAAACTGACCTGAAACTGCAGGAGGTTTGGGGTTGCAAGTAAGTTTCAAATTACAGCATCTGAGTGAGTGGAATTCCCCAGACTGGGTTTCCCCCATCTCTGAAGCAGAAAGATGATTCTGCTTCTGGTAACTAGATTGAGCTTTTCTATCTCCATTACCCAACACATGTTGTGATGAAGGGGACAAGAAGTTTTGATGATCTTTTTCTTTCCACATTTCCCAGTGCTCCCAGCCTTCCTCATCAGCCTGTGTCCTTTGAAAAACTTGCTATACTGGTGGATGATGAAATGCAGCCCCAGCTGATGTCTAGTGACACTAATGCTGTATTTAATAGCTATGTGGATAATAGACACAGTGTCACATCAGGCTGCATTGCTCTCCACTTTGAGTACATGCCCAGAGCTGAGCAAGGCACAGGCTGGTGTCTGTGGCTGCCTTGTTCTATGTCAGGGGCTGTAGAGGGGTCTTGCTTCCCTTCCCCCTTTCCCTTCCAGTACAGGAGCTCCTTCATTCTTGCTGAGCTACCAAACACCAGCAGCCATGGGCTACCAAATGCTCTTAGTCTCATCTGCATGGAATACTTTATGCTGCTGCAGAACAACAAACAAGATGTTGAACTATCACAAATGGCTTCCATGCTTTTAGAAGGATTAGCAGGCCTACATTCTATTCTTATTCTCACATTCTATTCAAAAGCTTGATTAAATTTTTATTTTTCTGTCCTTGGCTTTTGGCCGATATCTCAGGCAGTGCTGCAGCAAAAGCCTTCCAGGGTCCAGAGTGCATGTTGTCAACGCTGATGGGTAAGTGGCTATAGTGCAAGGACAAAACAAACTTATTCCATTACAAAGTAACTTAAAATTCAGTAAGATAATATCAGTTGTCTTACACACCAAAAGAGCTTTTACGAAATAATATAAATGAGAGGATGAAAATGATGAGAGGCTTTGTAGAGCTCTCTCACAAGCCCTGACAGCCAGCCTGGTTAAACACCCCATTCTCTCCATATCACAATAACACAACTTCTCCATATAATTACCACTTGTAAGTTAACAGGACTCTACTCCCATCATGACGGCTGAATTTTCCTATAGTCACTGCATGTCCTGCATTCATGGCTATCATTGCAGACTTGGCTGTATAAGCACTATCTTGGAAGGAGGGTTGTTTGAGGCGGCATTAGAAATCAAGTGATTTCCTTATAGGAAACCTCATTGTACCATGGCACTGAAGATGATGGATAGTGCAGAGATGGAGAGGTGGTTCCTCCTCCCTGCAGTAGCTGTAAAGAACACCAGTGAAGTGCAGGAAAGGATGATTCAGATGAGGAAACTGAAGCACCCTGGTTAGCACAGAATCACAGAATTGTTTAGCTTGGAAGAGATCTCCAGCTGCTCCACCAGCACTGCCAAGGCACCACTAATCCATGTCCCCAAGTGCCACATCTGCATATTTTTGAAATACCTCAAAGGGGACTGACTCTACTTCTGCCCTGGACAGCAATGATGATTTGGGGACAGTGATTTCTCTCTGTCTGGGCAGAGAAAAGCAAGTTTATGCCCTTTCCAGCATAGCAGAAGTCCAAGTGTTTGCCCTGAGCCACTGAAGGAGAAGTGCATATGATCATGTGATCATGATCTCCTGCAATGCACAGCTGGGTGCTAACAGCTGGTAAACAGGTCAGGATGGTTCAAACGGAGTCAACTTCATGTTCATCATGAGCTTAAGGCAGCCGGGCCCTGGGGAGACTCTTGTGAGCACTATCAAATCAGGGGAGCAGCACCCCAGGTTTTAGTTTAGCACTCATTTTCTGCAGTTTTCTTTGAAGATGCACTTCTGTGGCATCACTAGAATTATTATTAGGTCATAACATATGGGATGTTGCTTTCTTCTCTCCAAGAAGATTTAGAGTATGATTGATTTTTTTAGGCTGTTAGCTGAGCTCAGTAACAAAGTCTTCCCAACCTTCCCCTTTGGGCTGGCATTGGGTGGCCATGTCAGCATTGCTGCAGAAAACAAATCACCTGGACCTCTGCTGGCGGCTGAGGAATTGTCCCCATGACCCAGCACAGCCCTGTGCAATGTCACTTTCCAAAATTCAGGAGCACAATAGCCTGTGCTGCATCCCTGGCTCCTTGAAGCTTTGATGGCAGGGAGTCCCATCACCCTGTGGACCCTGCCAGCTGGCCCTTGCAATGCTATTTCCAACGAATTACTTGTGTCATTGGTTAAGTGAGCTTTTGACTGTGGAAAGCAACTTGATAACCAGAGAGGTAAAGAAAACCAGGCAAAGCACCTCACATGAAAGCCCAGCAATCCCCACCTTCATCTGGAGAGAAGGGAGACTCACACAGGCAGAGCCCCACAAGAGTGGGTGCCCAGCCCATGGCTTGGTTTGTTTGGGAGCACAATTTATTTATAAACTTTGTAAACCCTTTCCTGCCTAATATTGAGCCCAAAATGGAAGGCTTGTTCTAGTATTTTGCCATGGAAATAAATGTTTGTGTTACCTGATATTAATTCATCTTAGCAGTATGCAGAAGGTTGGTGGCATTTATACAGGAATTTATTTGCATTTACAATTCTACAGCACCTAATGGGCACTGGAAAGCCTTACTCAGCTCTGCAGTGCTATTAAATTTCAGCATGTGGCTTTGCCACAGCAAAACCTGCAGCAGCTATTACATCGTTGGTCTCTGGTGTTGAAGGCAAATTTGTAGAGTAAATGCAAATCGGAAAGCTCTCAGTTGAGACCCCTGGAGGCAGTGACATCTGCCTGTCTTTGATGAATTACTGAGTGTGAGAGTAAAGTACTTAGTGTGAAATTAAAAGGTTTGATATGGTTTTTTGTTTCATAATTATTTCATGTTTGAGTTCTTTAAATGTGTCTTTCAGTTCTTCATTAGGCTGCGATTTTTAGTTACTACTGCAGCACAAGGCATAACCTGGCAGCCACCTGGCAGGTCACTGGCACTGCCAGGACTCCCCCCCACCCGGCTCCAGCCTGAGCCCACTTAAATGAAACAGGTGATAGACACACCCAGAGCAACATTGCTTAAAAGAAAGTGACCCCCTGGCCCCAGCACACTGGTTAGGCCTGTTTGAGGCAGCACTGCAGGGTGCATGGCAGAGGTGACAATAGAATCCCAGTGTCATTTAGATTGGAAAAGACCTTTAAGGTTGAGTCCAATGACTAACTTGAAAATGGTAAGTCCACCACTATACCATGTCCCCAAGTGCCACATCTACAAGTCTTTTAAATATATTCAGAGATGGTGTCACTTGTTTCCTAGGAGCAAAGCCTGAGCCCCACCTAGCTGCACTCTCTTGTCAGGGAATTGTAGAAAGCAAGGCTCTGAGGCTCTTTTTTCCCAAGCTGAGCCCCCTCCAGACCCCTCAGCTGCTCCTGTGTTCCAGACCCTTCCCTTGCATTGATTCCTTCTCCGGAGATGCTGCAGCCCTTGTGTCTGTCTTGTCATGAGGGGCCCAGAACCTGATACTCAAGGTGTGGCCTCAACAGTGCTCAGCACAGGGGATGTTCACTGCTCTGGTCCTACTGGACACATTATTCCTGATCTAGGCCAGGTGTCCTTGGCTTCTTGCCTACCTGGGCAGACCTGGTCCTATGTTCAGCTGTTGCCAACCAGCAGCTTTACAGCCACTCTGTGCCAAGCCTGTTCCACCAGATGGCTGATGTTAAATCAAATCTCAACCCAGATAAATTTGCCCAGCCTCCACTTGACTGGTTGTGCCTCTCTCCTCCATGAAACAATGGCTGGATGAAGCTCCTGGAGCCCTTCAGCATAGGGAGAGGGGAAGGGCAGCTGGGGCAGCAGCAACCAGCACAGTCTCCAGCTGACAGGAGACCCAAGGACAAATATAAGAATAATTAAGAAAAAAAAAGTAGAAATATATTGTGTGAAAAGTCCTTGCAATCAGCCACTTTCCTCAGCCTGCAACCTGCCAGAGCTGAGCAAAGTCAGATGCATGAGCCCCCAGATGAAGTGACACCCAACTATGTGGGTGGGATTTGGGATTTGGGGTTTTTTTTGGGTTTATTTTCTGAAGTTGTGATGTAATGGAGGAAGGTAAGAAGACTAAAATACATAGTCAGTGGCTCAGCACATATGTTTTTATGATGCAGTTTCAAACCACTAGAAAATTCCTTAGTTACACAAGTACACTTTAAACCATAACATAGTATCTACAGCAGAATTTCTTTTTTCACAATTCACTGCTTTGTGACTTTTTTTCTAATGCCACCCCTTCTTAATTCTTCTTGGAGTTTTAACTAAGACAATATGTTCATGGCCAAGCAAAGCAGGAGTGGCCCCAAGATGCAGATGAAAACAATTGGGAAGGTCTTATGTGAAGGGATGCAAAAGCCCATCAGGGTGAAGGATGCATCATTTTTTTTCAGCAGCTACAACTTAAACCACAACCCTGGGTTTCCAACAACATGGAGCACATTGGCAGCAGGACCCTCATGTTGAGAAGAGATTGTAAAGATCTCCCAACTCCTTTGGTACCTTAAAGGTTGCCATGCTTGGCTGCAGATGGCGGAAGGCTTGTCGCAGGCGCTTGTCGCTCCAGGCTTAGAGTTTTTGCTCACCTGTATGCAGGGACACAAAGTCACTTTCTGGGCCTGTGTCTCGTGTTCTCCCTGGTGCTGCTGCAGCAAAGCACCCCAATTTGTAAAATGAGAGGGGGAAAGGAAATAGAGCATTTAAAGAGATATTGGACTCACTCATTAAATTATTATTTCAATCCTCCTCCAATGGAAATACTGAAGCTGGTGTCCCTCTGATTTTTCAGGGCCTTGGCTATGGTTCTAGCTAGGCACCCTGTGCTCTACTTAGAGTTCCCTTTGTCTCCCTGAGAGGGCAGTAAGCAAAGCATGTGGAGTTCCAGAGTTCAAGGAGTGAGCCAGAGCAGCCTCTCACTGAGCTGCCATCACAGCAGCACTCGTGCTTAGCAGGGTAACCACAAACACAGTGGGGACACCAGCAGTGAAATGGCGCTGTTCCCATGTGGAACCAACATATGTGCTGGGAAGATTGAAGTTTCTACCTCAGCAACTGGAAGAGTGTCAACTGCAACTGGACTGCCAGTCAGCTGTGTTTCTAGCATTGATATTGAGGAGAAAGGTGATTTATTGCAGCATTTTAAGCCCAAAGATGAAATGCAAAAGTGAATTAAAATTTTTGTGGTAACTGCTCAATCAAAGGTTGGAGTGCAGTATTTTCTGCTGTATTTAAACAGCAAAGAATCATCAGGAATTTGCCAGTGCAAATGCAAACAAGAACTTCAAAGGGCAATGGCATCTTTTTTTTTTTTTGTTTTTCTTTCTCCCTGGCTAGAATGTGTTATAGCAAGCTTGTGTATGCTTTGCAGTGTTTTTTCCTATCATGACAATTTAATTTTTGTTTCCTTTTTTAAGGGAGGAAAAAAGTCCCAGTGCTTGCTTTAATGGTGAACTTAAAAGTAGCTTACAGCAGGGGAGTCTGGCATTTTCTTTTTGTACCAGTCAGTTGCTAGTGATTGATCTCAGAAGCCAGGCTTCATTTTCTAAGCAGAATAAGGTGCAGTTGGAAAAACTTGATTAAAGTGAGTAGTTTTATTTGATGTGGGTGTTGACACTTATTTCAGCATAATGACTTTCTTCCAATTACAGATGACATGCAGAACACAGAAGAAAAAGCACGTATCAGTTTATAATGCATTCTTCTAAAAATTTAAGTGATCCTAATAGGCCATCAAACTACTAGAAAGCTGGCAGGCATGTGGAATAAAGTCCTGATATAGCTGCTGTAGTTTCTGTTGCTATCCTTACACAGAGGTCTGCCATGAGAGAAGCCATTTTCTGGGCTGACATTATTGTGAAATCACCTTGCAACATCTTGCAAAAATTGCTGTTGTGATTGTAAACAAAATACTAAAAAAGAAATTGAGAGGTCTTGACTTGGCTTCCTAACTTCTGAGTGTTTAGGTCCTAGTGGCTTCTTCCTCTAAAGAGTATGAAAACTCAAAACATCTGAGATCTTGACACAAAAATTGCTCATTCTGGCATTGCTCTGTGTTATTTCCCAATAGACAGAAGTGTTCTTTTTTCTCTCATTTCTGAGGGACAAGAGATAGTGAGGAGGAAGAATAGTGGAAATTACATTTGAAGAGGTGCAAATACAAAAGTGACAGGCTTGGAGACAACACACTTCATTTAAATGTTTATTTGCAGAGCAGGTCTTCTGCAAGATGGTATGTGAAAAGGTCCTGTGCACAGAAAACAGTCTGTCATCGTAAAATAAAGAGCCCTGAAGCTGTGAAGTCTGGCATAGCTGTAAAAATAACTTTCACTTGGGAAGGGAGGCTGGGAACCCTGCAGCTCCCAATTCTTTTCAAAGACAATGCCCGTACCACACGGAGGAAGGAACACGGAGGTTACTATGGCTCCTGCAAATCTCCACCAAAACCTCAATTCAAATTACTGTCAAAGACTAAAGGCTACACTCTCTTGCAACTGCATTAATTATTAAGGCAACATGCAGAGCTCTGTAAATGGCTCCTGTCTGGTAGCACAGCACTGAATTTAAAGGTTAGTGTGGTGGCAGATGTGATGATGATAATGAAGTATGATTTGGGGGGCTTTCTGGCATGGAGGAGAGGTGTCTTCTAATACTGGAAGCAATATTAGGAAAAATTCGTCTGCCTTCCATGTAGCAGGGGCTGGGAGGGAGGAGGGGGCAGCTGAACTGTAGAGGAAGCAGGAGTGCAGTGCTGAGTTCTTCTGCCCATTACAACCTGAAATTAAAATGGTCATACTACCAGGAGGTGAAGACAAGGCAACACACTTCCAGACAAAAAAAAAAACAACTTTTCTCCTACCCCTGACAAGAAAACCCCAACCCTGTTTCTGCTCTGCATAAGCACTGGCCACTGTGGCAAGTTTTATGTAGCTGTGGCAGTGTTTTGCTTTAATTTGATTAATTTTATTGGGAAGAAGTTCCATCCCTTCCACCAGCCAGAAACCAGCCAACACCTGTGTGGCCCCTCTCTCCTTGTTTCTTTTTAGTTATAAAGTGATTTATAAATTACTTTACAAAATAGGGTCATCACACATTTGAAGAGTACCTGAGAGTGCAGGCATGAAAGCAAAGCCCAGGGGTCTGGCAGATTGGCAATTATTCCAAGAGGTGGGAAGCTAAGCAAGGGACTGGACAGGGTGCCTCTGCCTGGGAGACACAGTGGTCTCAAGAAGAGGCCACCTTCCTGGTAGAAAGAAAGCAGAAAGTACAGTATGCATTCTTGCAGCACTTAGATTTGAAAGGTGAACATGGTGGAGAAATCAGCAGCAGTTGCTTTCTGCCCCTCCTCCTTCCCCCCCCCCTCACCCCAGAGAGAGTCTGGCCAGGGAGGGGGTCCCTCAACAGGCCCTGGCAGGCCATGCTGTGGCCCTCTGCAGCAGAGACCACCACGACAATGCCAGGAAATTGTCAGTTAAGTTTAATGTATCATAAAGAAGTAAAACTACATTGGCATATTTAAGACAAACACTTTTGTTTTTCTATGCACACTATCCACTGGACAGTTCCCTTTTCGAAATAACTACTTTTAACAGTTCAAGACAGTTCTTCAGAAATTCTTCACATATTCAACCTTTCACACTTTTCCTTTTTTTTAAAATTTGTCTGAGAAGGAAAAAAAAGATCATTAATCCTGAAAACATTTACATTGCAAGCCACTTAGAATGCATAACTGGCATACATTAACCAATGTATAACAGCTGTGTTTTACTTAGTTCATTTTGTTCATCAATAAAAGAATATAAAAATCTTGTTCAACTGAGTGTTGTGTATTAAAATAGATTTGTATAGTACTGCACAGTTTCTCCCGGAGTTGCGAAAATGGTTGAAGGGACCATGTGCTGCCTAGTGATGGGCAACAGAAACAGCCAGTCCCTCGTGGTTTTTAAATTAAAAACAAAGCAAGCTATTTGGCACCATGTGATATGCTGATATGAGAAACTAGCCTTGTGTCCTGCTCTGGTGGCTTTCCATAGGTACCTGTTGTGCTGATGGGGAACTCATAAAGACAGAGACAATGGCACTGGGGAGTGTGAGTTGAGAAAACCAAGGTGTCCATCACCACCTTTCTAGGGGCCCTGGGGGCCAGGCAGGACCTTGCAGAATCAGGAAGACCAGCTAGTGAAATAAGCAGGTGCACTGGGATTTTCTCAGCCTAATGCTAAACACTTCCCAAATATGCAAAAATCCAACAAAATGTTAAAAAGGAATCAGGCTTCCAGAAACAAAATCTCCCCAAACCCTTTTAATTTTCCATGACCTGTCCCTCCCTCAGAGGTCTTAAGTTCAGGTCTCCAGTTTGAGAAACAACCCCTTGAGGCAGTTTTTTTTTTTTCCTGTACCATTTCAGCAGATATTTCTACAAGAAAAAAAAAAAAAAAAGAAAAAAAAATTTAAATCATGTTACATATCTTTAACAATAAAAATGCAGTACAAAAAAATGTAGAGTTATCTTTTTGGCATATTATCTGTACTGACAAGAAACAAACCCCAGAATATTTATTTGCTTTTTTCTTTAAAAAATAATCCAAAATGAAGAAAAAAGAAAGAAAACCACAAAATAATCTCTTTAAAGAATGAAACCCAAACTGTCAAAGATATCCACTGTTATGGTTTATGCTAAACCTTTCACAAAAACTCCATGAGAAAAATACACTGATAGCAAAATAAGTAAAAAGGACCTGCAAAAGGAGTTTTACAGTCGTATTTTTAAATACTTCAGAACGCATATACAGAAGCATCAGCGTGAAATACTTGACTATTTTACTAGAAATGCTAACTTCATACAGTTTCTTTATTTAAATATCTGCAATTCTCAAGTCTAATAATATGGAAAAAAATGATCTTTTATTTCCAAGGCTCTGTGAGTGTCCGTGATGCTGTTCTGGTCAAAACAACTCCATCTCCAGGTCACCTGAATCAGTGGGGCCAAACTTGTTCCTCTGAAAACCATTCATGTCAAGTCCTAAGTAGCTCCATTTCTCACCAAATACCCCCCATACACATAGCTTTCATCCCAACTACTTATCTAATACCTCACTAACTCCTTTCTGCTTAAACGGAAAACCTGTCTGCCACCACAAAAGGCTATCCCGCTTCCTATCAGCCATGTTTTTCCTGTTCATCGTCAGTCATAAATACATTAAGGCCAAACAAACAAAACAAAATTTCATAAGCACTGAAGGTCTTGGCAAATACAAAACTGCAGCACAACTTGCCCTGTGGGAACCTGCTGCCAACCTGACCTACCAACTGGGCTGACTGTTCTGCAAGTCTCTAAGTGTATCAAAACTGAGATTGCTCCTTCTCGTCTTTGTTTCAGTTTCATCTCTCCTCTGCTCACGTGCATAAAGTTTCTCGTCCCCCCTTCCTTAGACCTTGCACAGCTGACTCTTATCAGTTGTTACCCTGTGATGGCTGCAAGGCTTTGTGCATGGCAGCAGAGGCAGGGGAGGGTTTGATCCAAGGGATGGATAGCAGGGAGGTGGTGGTGGTCGTCGTCATGGTAACCTGAATCATCTGCTCGTTTTGTATCAGTCTAATGAGAGTTTTGAGACGTTCCAGTGATGACTGAGTCCCTTTCTGCTGGGCCAACAGGCTGGTTTTTAGCTCTAAGCACTTCTGTCAAATAAAGAGAAGGGGAGAGAGAAGGAAAGACTGAGAATACATTCAGAGTGGTGTCAAATATCTCTCCAGATATCCTTTGGTGCCCTGAGTGTGCATTCTGCTCAAATGAAGTATATTCTCCTTTGGGGAAAGCAAAACCATAGCTTAACAAATGGAGTAATCACCAGTGCTGCACACACTGCAGCAGCTGTCTGAGGGAACAATATTCTTCCCAGGCGAAAAGCATTTGGAGGACACTTCTGACTCCATCCTGTAGACAGCCTGGCAGGAACGCCTTCTGCACTCCACACAGATGCCTGGCATGGGAGTGCAATAGCTGTGTTACTGAAAATACAGAAGGCACCACTCAGGTCTCTCACTTACCAAAGGACCCTGATATATGCTTGATGGGTCAACCTCACCAGGATGCATTTCATATGTGCCACACATTTCAGGGAATAGGCACTGTGAAGATCCATTAATCTCACTGAACATGATACCAGTATTTTTCTGGCAGATAACTTTGCTCCAAGACACAATTGCTACACCACAGCAATCACAAGAAAGCTTTTGTCCTTCAGGGTAGCCAAACTGCACACTGTGATCATTTGGTATGTTCCATACAAACCTCCGTGCAAATGGGCAACCAGAGCAGGAGTTAAACAAAGGCATCCCAAATCTTCCATTTCTCCAATAAGAGATAGGAAGAATCAGTAATTCTCCTTTCCCTCCCCAGCCATGGACTGCTGCATCTAGCACCCCATTCTTCTGTGAGGAACAGACCTAAACCCTGAGTCTGTCTGTGAGGTGGAAGGGGACAGTGGCCTCTAATATCTGAAACCTGTTTTCTTTCTCCCAGTGCACCCAGGATTCTGATCAAACCAATTACTTGTCTTCAGATTGCTCCTCTTTGGCTATGGTCCAGACTGCCCAGGGGTGGGAATTCTCCAGTCCTGGGGAATTGGGAAATACTCACTTGAAAATAAACTAGTTTGGAAAGCAACTGTGTGGAGCTGCTCGGAGGTTGGTTTAGAGATACAAAATTTCAGATGAAAGACAAATCATCTTCTGTTTTTACCTTTGCATCTGTCAGGTGTATGAGAGTGTTCTTTTTCATATTAATCTCTGTTAAAATGTCAGAATGAAATTGCTCTGTGCTGAGACACTTTTAATTTATTTTCTCCTTTCAAGTGGATACATTTCCAATAAATATAATCATTGGCTGATAACACCATTTAAATAAGAGTGTTGCCCACAGAACAGACCTGATTCTGCTTGGGCAGAAATCTTACTGATTTTGACAGCTGTGACACATACCTGATGGCTGACAGCTTTTCTTTTTCCAAACTCCTCAGCCCACTGCACTCTCCTACCTACGACGTACATGTGTGGTTCCATTAGTGCTATAAACATGTACAGGGAATATTCCCCACAGTGATGTCTTTTAATAAGTTATTGCTTTTCCTTCCACTCTGTTTTACGTGACAAATATTTTAACATGCCTCCTCTCAATAACTGCAATGGTAAAACAAGCAGTGACCAGTTAGTCCTGCAGCTGCCACTTTGATTTTTCCAGGGTAAGGAAGTGTCAAATATTTATTGAGAATGCCAGGCAAACTAACAGCTACCTCTTAGGAGGGATGTAGCTCCAAATCAGTTCCTTCAGCCATGAAGGGTAGGAATTATGGCTTTGAATTCAGCCCATTCAGCCAGAATGCTCCTCCTGGCACAATATGTGTGGGAGACAACTCCAGACAACATTTAGCTTTGAAATGAGTTTGGAGAGACAAAATAGTTGTGAATCCATTTCCAGTCATGAAGAGATGTTACAACACTCAGTAAATATAGTTATTTCTACTTAATATCAAGAGGTTTGAGCTAATGGACAAGTAGCTACCACCGGAGGACACACTTGTGACTAAACTTTTCACCTAGAGGATGGAGTGCCATGAAGACATTGGGTAACTCAGAGCTATGGATGCAACTACAAGGAAGGCAGCCATGGCTGTTTGGAGAGTTTTGTTTGTGTGTGTGCCACAGGAATTCAAGTGATTTCTCCTCAGCCTGCCAGAGTGGCTTGCTTTTGTGCATAAAGGAAATGCACATGTACTTCCTCAGAGAGAAACACATTCACACTTGAAAATCTACAGCTTGGGAGCTTGAATCATTTTCTAGCCACAAAATACCAGTTTTTTGGGCTTAAATTCTTTATAAGCATCTCTTCAGGAGACTCTGTGTTCCCAGTCAGTTGTCCTACCTTCACTGCATTGTTGAGAAGTCGATCCTTTTCTTCTAACTGTCTATGCTCACTCTTCAGCTCACTGCTTCTCTTTAACAATTTTCGCTTCTCTTCTTCTTTGACTGTGGAACAATAAGGTTAAGATGCAGAGGTTAAGAAAAGGAAATACTGTGCATTTGAAGACAGAAGGCAGAAGCAGGTATTTTGCATCCTGAGTTTTGTCAGCCAGTACAGCCAAAGAAATCTGGAGTTTCTGCTTGCAGGCATTTCTTCACAAAAAGGATGGTTTGGCACTGGAAGCAGCTGCCCAGGAAATGGTGGAATCCTCAGCCCTGGAGGTGTCCAAGGAACAACTAGACATGGTACTCAGGGCTCTGGGCTGGTTGACAAGGTGGATCAGTTAAAGGTTAGACTCAATGAACTTGGAGGTCTTTTCCAACCTAAATGGTTCTGGGATTCTGTGCATTTGTCTATGTCAGTGGTTAGCACACAGGAGGACAACCCAAAAGCTACAGTGTACCTTTAGGATGAATTAAAATTCATCCTTAGACTGCATGTGATCCTGGAGGTCTCCAAGAAAGAGGTGAATGGTATTTAGGAAGAAGCCAGCCCCTTGGAATGGCAATAGTTAGTGACTCTGGCAGAAAAGCACAATTATAACTGTGCCAGACCTCCATAAAGCTCCTTACAAATATGATCTAATGCCCCAAACAGCATTATTGCAAGAGTACAACAGGGAACTAAAAACAATAATGCACAGCTGTCACATGGCATATGATCCTAGTGGCTCCCATACAAATAATACTGAAAAAGTTAGAAGCTGGTATTGCTTGATGTCTGAGACGCTATTCTGGCATTGTGCTACACACCCAATTACATGACTCTGCTTAGCTTAACTGTGCCTCACAAACAATGATGCTGCCTCAAAATCCTGTTTTCAGCACTGTTTCAGGGAAGGCACCACTTTGATGACAGCTTCCTCCAGAGAGTGAAGTTCCTGAGAGATCACTCAACTTCCTTACAGAAAGAAGATGGTAAAGGAGCAGACCAAAGGGAAAGGGAGAGAAAAAGTCTGCTCTCCCCCATCACTTATGGCCCTATGACCTACACCATCAGAACTGGCAGCGTTTTAACACTACCTTGATATTTCTGCTAAGAAGGACTCAAATGGCATTGCCCATCATGAGCAGGGAATCCCTTGTCAGTGGCTGAGTTAATCCCTACCTGTTTTATGAGTAACATAGGAGTGAACAATAGCCAGAGTTCCAGTCCATGGCACATTGTCATCTTTCTTTAACACCTATAAAACCAGAAAACAATATATGGTTAGGATTCCAAAAAAACACACATTAATGTTTGCTCCAGCCTTACAGTGTGGCAGGACCAGAACTTGGGTCCTTGTCTCAGAATACAAAAGTGTTCTCAAGGCTAAGCACAAGCAACTCTGTGGCACAGAATCTACACTTTAGTGACACTTTAGGGTTTTAGTAATTTTTTTCTTGCGTGTACAATCAGCATTATTCACAGCAGCTAGACAGATTAGCATATAACTAACAGATTATGCTAACAGATTAGCGTAACTGTGATGACAAATTGTGTGTAACAAACATGATTTAAAGAAAATGACATTTTCTCCTCACACCTTTAAGATCCACTCCTTCTGACACTGCCTCCCTCATCTCTAAGATTTACATACTTTGTCTGGCTACATGCTGGTGGTGTTACTGTAAAGAATGGATCCAAAGGAACTGAAGAGACATTTTAAGAGGACAATTCTTAGCAATTATAGGCAAACTACAGCACTTAGTGTATGTTCTAACTCTAGGATGGTGAAAATACCAGAAATAAATACTGCAAACTGTACTAAAAGCCTCTCAGTACTTTTTTTCTAATGTAGTCCACTGAGCTATGACTATAGGTTAGATTATTTTAGGGTGTCTCCCATTTCCCCTTCTTGATATGCCATGCTCCATGTAGCTTACCTTCTGTTGGCACTTTGGGCAAACCCAAACCCCTTTGGGGGTAGTTTTGAGGGGGGGGTCCAAGCAGTTGAGGTGATATGCTCTAGGACATGTGCCACAGAGCTGCAAGTTAGCTCCATGCTTGCAAGCAGTGCAGTGTTCATCGTGGTGGATCTCGTTCTGCAAGAGAAGGGTGCCCTGAGTAAAGTCAATCCATTGAGAAGTTCTCTCTATACAGCATTCAGAGTCTCTACTGCAGCAGACAGACTCCTTCAAACAAGAAATCTAATTGTCAAAAGGACCCTGACAGACATAGAAGACAAAAGTAATAGATGTATGATAGCAACAAATATAAACAACAAAAAAGCCAGAAGCAAGTTCCATAAATTGAAACAGAAACATAAAACCCAGCTAATGAAACACAGCTAATATAGCCAGCTTGTGACATAGAAATTATTTTCACTTTTTTCTTTGCCATTGTGTTACTACAACACATCTATCCCCATGTATGGCTCTATCTGGAGTCAGAGTTAATGTAGGGATCACTTGTCCTTCATGCCCAAAGCAGAAGGAAGCAAGCAAGAAAAGAGTTCTGGGGGAAAAGCACAGTTCCATGTTTCATGCCCATTGCCTCAAAAGGCAGCTGGGGAAACAGGAGGCTGGAGCACAGCCTTGGGCTATGTACCCTCTTTTGTGAACTCCTCTGGCCTCTTTCTCCCTGGACCTGATTGTTCTCTGCTCAGACTTGCTCTGACAACCTTTCTCCAACAAGACTGATTAGCACTTTGTCTGAAGCAATACATAACATGAACTAAGACTCACCAACAAAACTACGATGTCATGTAGTAGATTGCTATGCTAATCCGGTGGCAACAGTAATTAGTCTTTTTATAATAAAGTGCACTTTAATAAAGAACACACTGATTTTGAAACTCTCATGGCTTGTGAATCATTATAAAAGAAAAATTCCTACTGGTTTTACAGGAAGGAGAATAGTAATTTTATATGTTTTTTAATTCCAAAAGCATATTTTCATTTTTAGGAAGAGTAATTAAAAAATTTGATGGCAGTTTTAGTCAGGCTTGTATCTTGAATTTTAAACCAGTCGTGTCAAAAAATCACTCTCCAAAATACTACTCTTTAGAAACTAACTGCTCAAAGAATCTTAATTTTAACCTCAATGTAAAGAGATTTAATCTTTACAAACTAGAATGGTTACTCATTTTTCTTATAAAATTTTCATTAAACCCACAAATCTGGACAAGCAATTTCTCAGTCAGTGGAATCAACAAAGGGACTAAACTCAGACCTTGCATGTGAAAGCCCAAGAGTTTGTCTCTTTGACATTCTAGCTTAGGGACTCAAAGATTTATTTAAGTGGGAAAAGAGAATACTGCAATTAGGTACCTTGAGAGTGACTACAATAATCAGAAGCAATCATTGAATACACAGTGATGAGAAAGATATGTGCTAATACATAAACTTTGCCACACATACCTTCCAGAATGAATCCTCATTTGCTAGCATATAAAAGAAGGGCAGAAAACAGATTAGTGGAAAATACTAATAGTATAGTACTAATAGATAGTGCTGCAGTGGCTGCTAGTTCTCAGCTATGGGAGTAATTCTAGTCAAGATGTGGCATAGAAGATCAGGACATTGTCAAAATTAATGTGGGCAGGAAAGAATATAACAGCAAGCAGTGGAATTAGTATTTGAGAATTAAAAATGTACATTGCAGGAATCCTGTGTCTTAAAGACTGATGCTAAAAGGTCATAGTATTTAAAATTTTCAGAAGTTTTCATGCAGAACTCCTCTCCACATGCCAGAAGTCAAAGTCTTCCTAGAGGACCTCAGTGTGCTGGGTGTTGAAAATGCTGGCCCTGAACCAGCAATGCACTTAACGTGGAGTATGAAATGGGTGCCTCTGATTAATCGTTAAACACAGGTTTAAATGTTGAGCTGATTCCTGAACAAAATGGTCAGCTCCTTGTGAGAGTGAGCCTGATGGTATCATCAACTCCTCATCAAACAGCTCCCACCAAGGACACCAGTGACCTTTGGATGAACTGAATCTGTAGTTATTGTATTCACAACCTGACATGACCAAGAACCAACAGAGCTCGCTGGAAAGCAGGCCAAGCCTTCCATTAAAAAAAAAAAATTGTGGACTTCAACACACTTTGGTCCAAAAATAAACACAGAAAACATTAAGAGCTTTATGGGAACTGCACAGTTGGTTGCAATTTTTGCTGCTGATTTCATAGAATCACAGAATATCCTATGCTGGAAGGGATCCATCAGGATCATGGAGTTCAGCTCCTGGCCCTGCACAGAGACCCCAATAATCCCATCCTGTGCCTGAGAACGTTGTCCAAATGCTCCTGGAGCTCTGACAGCCTTGGGGCTGTGATCATTCCCTGAGGAGCCTGTCCAGTGCCCCACCACCCTCTGGGGGAAGAACCTTTTCCTGATACGCAGCCTAAACCTCCTCTGACAAAGCTCCAGCTGCTCCCTTGGGTTCTTGCAAGGGGCTGGAGCACACTGTCCCAGGATAAAACGCTTAATGGACAGGCCTTTCTTTGGGTTAAAGTGGAGACAACCAAACTGATATTTCTCTGCTGTCCTCCTTCAGATCCCTCTCTGATCAGAGTGGGAATATAGCTATCCCATTGTGATCCCTCTTACCAGACCCACCTGGAAGTCCCCTCCTGCTGGTTTTAAACACTGATGTGTGCATACACATGAAGATGTACACATGAGCACATCTCACACACATGTAGAAGAGGAACTTGAGAATAAAGAAACAGCTTCACCTAACCTGGAGCACAAGCTGTAAATCCCTGAGTCCTTTGCTAAGAGAGCACAATGCTGCCATTCCTGCACAGAGTGCAAGAACAAGGCAAACACTGAGTAAACCTTTCTAGCAGAAGCATCCTTCTCATGCTGACAGTATATGTGCTTCCCCAACTCCAAGCTTGCATGTTCATTTTTATATTTAACAGCCTTCGATAGATTTTTTTCTTCCATAAATTTCTCTAGTTTTCCCAAGAATTGCAGTATACTTTGGAAATGAGTTCCAGAAATAATCACAGACTTATAAAATCTGTAGATGTTACTTCCTATCCAAAAATACACAGCCAAAGATCCACCACTACATGACACCATGATTACTCAGGGGATATAAATGTTATTCAAATAAACAGAGGCTTGGTAATTGATGAGTCTTTTGTACAAATGATACATGTCAGGGGATGTGACCTCATTTCAGGTAAGACATTTTCATATAAATGAATCCTGATTGACATTTTGAACAAAATTTGCAATAATTGTCCTCTTCTGTATTTCTAGAAATGACAGTTGTTTCCTGGACATCATGAGGATTTTTTTCTAGTTTGTTTATTTGTCTTTTCAGCTCACTTTTACTAAAAATTTTAAACTTCTTTAAACATGTCCACTTCCGTCTTCTAGTTGCTGAAAAATTAAACTGAAGACAGTATTTTTTAAGGAGCACTTTATAAGAGAAGAAGCCAGACAAACAGTTGCATGATTTGCATTTCTAACAAGTTCTTCATAGAGCAGTTTATTGTCTATTATTAAGAGAGAAATACAAATTGCAAATGTTATTGGTGAGGTTGCAGGATACGCTGCCTGGGCTGGTAAGAGCAAGGCTACAGCAAAACTAACTTCAAGCCCAACCCTTGCTCAGGTGGGGAATTCTGCTATAAAGAAGTCCATCTTAACAGTCTTAGAATACGCAGAAATCCAGCACATATTCTGGATTCTGGAAAAACCAAAGATAGAAGACTCAAAGAGGAATTAATGATTAAGGAGAGAGGTTGCTGATTTCCAGGAAGCTCTGAGACAGCTGCATCAGTAGAACTGTGTCGCTTGTCTACTTCCTTGCAAATAAAATGGGAAACATGTCACGAAAGGAAGGTCTGCGATATCAAACCCTAACTTAAACCCATCAAGGGGCTGGCAGCACAGCCTACTGCATTGTTATGTCATTCTGTCCTGGTTTGTCACTGTGTTTACATGGGAAAAACAAGTGCTGTGATAAGAAAAACAATAAATTACAATTTTAATTTTAAAGATAAAACTAAGCCAGGAATAATATTCTTTCCACTGGGGCTCACATGAGCCTGGCCTCCTGCTAAGAGGCATGTTTTCATAGCTGTTTACTGTAATAACCTCTCCTGTCCTCTGAGACCAAACGCATTAGAGGCATGTGGTAAGTAGGCCAAGTGTCTGCATCTGGCACGTAAAATTTTGAAGGTAGAGAGAAGCACCACTGCCTTTCAGTCGCTGCTCCTGTGGTGCAGGAAGTCAAAGCAGAGGCAGAAAGGTGAATCTCAAGCACTAAATATGACACTTGACAGGGAGATCAAGAAACGCTGAAAAACTGTCAAAACTTCATGTCTCAATTATAATCACCCCTGCAAATGCTCCTAATACTGAAATAATATTTAACTTAGAAAAAGTTTTGTTTTCCCTTACCTCTAATGTACCTCAGTAGAGAATAAGTCATAAAGGCAAAACAAGGGCAAGGACAGAATCAAATTTCTTTACTGGCTTTATCTCCTTTTCTGAAATACAACTCAAGCTTCCCACTTTCTTCCCTAAAATACTACATGGGACTTGTCTGAAGAATTAAACTATACTCAATATTCTCTCTGTTTCATCCCACACGTCCCAACTCTGTGTTGCACATTTTTTTCCTGAAATGTACTTCTTCCCATAAGCTAATCATCAGCATACGCAAACAGCTCCTCTGAGTTATTAATTCTCAAGACATTTACTATTAATTTTTCAGATTTGAAGTTCTTAAAAATACAAGACTGGAAGGCATCTTCAAGGTCATCAGGTCTAGATTTATGACTCCACCTCTTGGAATCAGAAAAACTGGTTTTCAGCGCTTGTTATTGAAGAAAAAGGTGTGGGAAATTTCTAGTGCTTGAGTATGGAGAGCAGTTTCTTAAAGCAGGTGGAAAAAGGCAAATGATAAGCCTAAAATAGTAATTATTTTTCAACATATATTTTTAAGCACTTGGGGTTGTCAACACTTTCTTCCATGGTGCTTAAAGTGCCAGAGATCCAATTTCCACTGATAGCAGAGGCTTTGGATCCATTTCTACACAACAGTGACCTTTAGCCTTATCCTTCCATTGTTTTTGCAGGAAAACAATTAATTTTCACTACATACTAAAAAATGCAGGGACATTACACAAAGTAATGCCCTATGGTATCCTAATAGTAACTCATATGAAATCCTACTAATAAAATTTTAACATGTCATTAGAATAGTAGTATATTCATTTAAAAATACGCTTACCTCTCGTTGAAAGGAACAAGGGGTTATTCAAGTAATTCGATGCAAGGCGTTTCCGCTACAAGGGAAAAGAAACCAACTGCCATGTCATTGCAAAGTGCTCTGGTTGTCTCTTACACTTCAGATTAACAATCTCCATGGGCTTCCCTTATACCTAACCAAAAGCTACTTAGACTAACTACTGACACAGCCAGACAAACAGTTGCATGATTTGCATTTCTAACAAGTTCTTCATAGAGCAGTTTATTGTCTATTATTAAGAGAGAAATACAAATTGCAAATGTTATTGGTGAGGTTGCAGGATACGCTGCCTGGGCTGGTAAGAGCAAGGCTACAGCAAAACTAACTTCAAGCCCAACAATGCCCATAAGGGAAAATTGTTGCTGTGAGATGACATCTTTATTTGCATACATAGAAATGGTGATGGATTTCTCACCTTCAGGAAAAATGTTGCTACCTTTGGGACACCTGCATACAGTTCAGAGAAACATACTGCATTTGCAAGCAATGAGTGAAGGCCTTAGCAAAATATTTCCCTTTCAGAAGTGAATGTGCAGGACCTTGAGGAGCTGGCAGTGATTTCAATCTTCTGAAATCACCAAACTCACAAACACAGAGCACCACAAACCTGTCTGAGACATTTAACTCATCTAACACAGCTCATGGCCAGCCTTGTCTGATGGCACAAGCTGTGGTCACTAGCAAGTCAGGCTTCATTAATAGTCTAGACAACCCCAAATTGTTCCTGAGAGCCATCCAATACTTGTACAGCAGGATTGGAAACAGCACCATTTTCCTCCATTAGATGTTGTTAGATTCTGCTTGGAAGAAAATTAGAGGGGTTTTGCTAATAAATTATTTATTCTGCGGTGAGCAAACTATTCTCTTATAGATGGATGCCTGCCAGGATGTTAATGAATTTTGAATAAATGTTTCTTTCTTCAAAAAATAACCAGCCCAAAATGTAACCCTTTCCTATGAAAAAAAAAAAAGGCTACTGATGGTAGGAAAATAAAATGGTATCTCATTTTTTTAAGAACAAAGCTTTGAAAAGAAAAAGCACACCATTCAAGTGAAGACATAAGACCATGATCCCATTTTGGCAATCAAAGTTAGTATCACCACTACAAATGCTGAGCTCCTGCCATTTTGAGGGGTGTTGGCAAATAAAAAGACTAATTTATATGCAATTTCAAGTTAAACAATGATGAATTAAAGATCATTCAGCAGACTAAATTAAACTGCACCAAAATGCATGAAATGCCACAAATACCTCAACTCACTGATTAGCAAATCAGTCTGAGCAGCTAAATGATCAGAGAAAAACCATGTGCCTCCATTTTACTTGAATGACATTTCCCATGGTCAGTACTTAATGACAGCTCCTAATGAGGACACAGCTGATCAGCCACAGGACTCTTTCACAAACATTTCTTTCTCCATGCCATCCTTCATTTCAGCATATGCTTTTGAGAATAGATATGATGAGAAGTATGAACTAGGGATGCAGCAGACCTAGGCCATCTTCTCTTCCACCTCTGATCCAAGGTAACTGAGTTTGTCACAAACATCAATCTGGCTACAGCCACAAAACTCTGCTGCAAGTATTTTAATAATCAGGACAAAAACATCTAAGGCACTACAGATTTAATGCTAGCAAGGCTAAAGCTCCTACTGTGTTAAATACTGTATGTATGGATATCAGTATTTGCACTAAAGAAAATAGTTGAGGAATTCTGAAGAACTCAAGTGCCCAGAGCTGCTCTGCAGTATAAAAATCTCCAATGCTTTCAAAAAAAAAAAAAAACAAACAAAACAATCAAATGACTCAGCAGTTTGACTGCGGCAGTGAGTTTCTTCTTAGCCTCATGCGTTTGCTGTCTGCCAACAAAGACAGAAATCCGAAATGCTGGCATACAAAAAATTCTGCATCACTTGTGCCTAAATAAAGAACAATCACTTTCTTTAGGCCTAAAGAACTCAGAACACAAGTGTTGTTGCTTAACTGGAGAGCTGGCTGCAACTGAGTTTAATTTCAGTAGAAAGTTCAGACAGTATATACAAACTGTACTGAAATTTTAAAGGTGAAAATTTAATTAGCTGTATAAATGCATATATGTTAGTTTAGAAACAAAGAAAAAAAATTCAGAAAAAGTTAAGTCTATTTATATGCTGCTTTTACACCAAGTTTGCAATCCAATATTATGCAGGACCAAATTCTGATACTACCATAAATGCAACAGTGTAAGTATAACAGAAAACAGAGATTATCCAGAAGACTTCATTTTTAATTATGCATGATTATATTTATTATGCAGACTTCTATACCCCTGCACAGCACACTGATTCTTAAACTAACATACCCCTTTTATGAATGTCACTAGGAAAAAAAGCAAAGTTCTCCATTTATTATTTGGCACATAAGAAAAGAGAATTAGCAATGCACATTTGAACATAATGCAGCACTTCTCCAGTTATGATCTAAAGGGACTGCCTTTGTATGTAAAAGAGTAATTAGGTCCCACATTAATTTAGTCCTTTTGGCCTTTATTAAAACTAAGATGAATTCTAGTTTGGAGCAAATGATGTTGTGGGGTGAAAACCTGTTGCTTAGCTACTGAGATGAGATATTAAAACTAAGATGAATTCTAGTTTGGAGCAAATGATGTTGTGGGGTGAAAACCTGTTGCTTAGCTACTGAGATGAGATCTTTTCTTTCTTTTCTACATCTGTATCTCTTTACAAGTAACTGTGGTTCTGCATTCATATATATTTTTGTAGTGAGAAACACTTAGACTTTTACTGACGTGAAATAGAACCATGGTAAAAAAAGTGAATCATAATGTACCTCTGTTTCCAAGAGTCCACTGTAGGCTGGATTTGCTGTGCTTCTTCGCTTTCTTTCCTGACGCTTGCTCTGGATTTCTGTAACCAAGGAAAGGAACAAGAATTGTGTATTTCTCATTCATCAGGGAAAAAATGTAGATAAAACTTGTTAAGCAAGATGATCTTACCCTCAGCCCCTTGAGCTTTGTGTTCAGTTTCAGTTTCTAAAGTCTAATTGGGTTGCATTAGCATTGATATTTGCTGCAGTTCAAGGTTTGACATTAACAAGCTTTTCCTTGAAAGACACAAAGCACAGGCATTTTTAAATTTTTCCTTCCTTCAAGGTAGACTTCTGTTGCCCTGTAAGATTTTCATTATGATCCCTTCAGACACATATTCAGCAAGCATCATCAGAGAGGCTTCAAAGTACCCTCAATGTCTGCTATTAACAAAAGGGAAGCATTTAAAGCAATTAAGCTTTTAGTTCGTATAATATGAAAGCACAGAGAACCTTCTAAATTCAATTTACATTACTTTACCTGGATGCTAGAAAAAGCATAGTTGAAATGGCAGAGCTCCATTCAGTTCTAACCATAGTGTGATGATTTATCCACCCAGAAGCATACAACTTCATAATCCTGAGCATGCAAAATGTCATTATGAGCCATATGTGTGTATATGTGTCACTGCAAACACCAGCACACAGATGGGCTCTTTGAACTCCAGCCCATTTCTCCCTTCCACTAAACTTCTACAACTCCCTTCCACTAAATGCTGACACCTGTTGAAGATGGCACATGCTGAGGACTGTGTTTAGCAACGACTAGCCATGTGCACAACTCTAGACACAGAGAGAAGGAGCAGATTACTTGGCCACAGAAATCTGTAGGTTTAACGCCACTTTGATCTGAGCTAGGATTCCATTTACATCATATGGAATTTCTTTTTCCAGCTCTTGATGTCAGTTCAGAATGCTGAGATTATTACAAGCATGTCTTTTAGAGCCTGTTATTTTGATTATAAACCCAGACACACTTCAGAAAGGAGAGCCACACAGCATCCATCCCATGACATCAAGTGTGTGCTCTATTCCAAAATATTTCCTATGTGAATATTACAAGGTAAAGTTTAGACTCCGCGCTGAGGTACCAGAGTGATCTTGTTAGTCTAAATGCCCCCATGGTGACGACACCTCTGTTCTGTCTTACTCTATCTCAGAAGGAGAGGAATTGGCAGGATTATGTTCTTCAGCCCAAGGCCCCGGAGTGCACCCAAGAGAAACTAAGGACACCATCTGCTTATGCAGGAGGTCTGGTGTCTTTCCTCAATGTCTGAGCTAAAGAGGTCTATGTCAGAACACCCTCAGCACCAGAAAGTGGCCTTCGGGTTATTGAGCGAGATCTCCCACCTGCAATCCAACAGAAAGACACAGCTGAGCTTTCAGAAACTGGATCCAACTAACTAGAGTTGCCAGCACCCTTTTCAAGTGTGGATCATTCCCACATACCATTTTAAGCACTGCTACAGTACAAGGTGTCAGTATTGTTGGTCTTGTCTTGGACACGGTGTCTGTAGAGATGAGGCCAGTGCTTTGCATGGATTTTGTTCTGGCCTGACTTCTAAGATACAGATTTAAAACTTTTCCTTCACAAAGGACTATTGGCTAAGCTGCTGTTCTTGGAGCGATGGATGCATCAGAAGGAAACTAGATGGACAAGAAAAACAGGAGAGCAACTACTAGCTGGGTTTTCCTATGGCACAGGGACATATCACCTCTCATGTTCAGAAGGTGTCTTCTCCTAGGGCAGTTCAAATAGCACAGGCAGGCCTGTATTCACTGTCTGACACAACCTGTCACATGCCATATGACTCAAAGGGCTGCAGAGAATGTCACCCCCAAGAAAAATAGGATCGAAAGCTGCATTCCAATGCGAGATAAATGCCTCAGCTGCAACCACTTTAACATCATGTTAACATCCTCTATGCTATGCAAATTCCAAAACACAGGATCTCGTCTGAAAAACAGTTCTGTCCTACTGCAAAAGTATTTCCTATGAAATGCTCATGTGTCTATGATGAAATATCCATCCTGAAGCTCCCAGGGAGCATCTAAAGGGAATCATGCCTCAGTAGCACCAGGGTGAGTGCTACACACAGAACCAGTGGCCTGTCAAGGCCACAGAAGAGAGATTGCTGTTCTTTATGTCACTGTCAGTTCTTATAAGGGAAATGCTCTCAAGGCTCAAAGGTAATAGAGATGTCACAACTGAGGAACCTTGATGCAGCCATAAAAGAGAGGAAGTGGCTCTCAGCTGACTCCTTTGGTCTCAGCAGTGTGAGCTGGAGCTGCAGCTCTTTGCAGCCAGGCTCAGGACCCCAGTCAGTGAATTCAGGGCTTGCAGCATCTCAGCACCCCCATGGCAGTGCAGAGAAAAAACTGGAGTTAGGGCAAGCTTGGTCTTCCAGAAGTAGTCACAGGGATACAAGGTTGTGACTTTCAATGGCCCAGAAAAAGAAACAAAAGAATTCAATGCAGCTGAGTTTTCTTTGTATGTAACTGGGCCAAGCATCTCATAAAAGGACAGAGATGGATCTGTTATTCTCTGCCCTTCTTGGTCCCAAGTTAAGAGAAAATTTCTTTGGTACATGCTCTCATCAATGCAACAGAAAATATCGGATGGGGTCTGAATCACACATATGGCAGATACCTGGAATGTAGCTTTGGAAGAGGCATTGATATAGTACATAGATAAAAGCTGTCTGGCTGTGAGGAAAAGTAAGAGCAATGGGAATAGATGGAAATGAAGAGAGAGAGTAATGAACTGAAAACTCGAGATGTACACCACCCTATGCAACCATCAGGGAGGGAGAGCACTTTCTTTATGGAAACAAAAGTACCATGAATCTATGTACATCTAGAGTGTGTCTGTCAATAATTACACCTAGACAGAGCAAAAGCATACACTGGTGTGCTATTTTTTGTTACTTGTTACTTCCGCTAAAAAAGTATTGTGTACCTTTCAGAATAGGATGCAATAAAGTTAAATTAAATTTGTTTCAACTGATGAAATAATAAATAGTCCAGTAATCTAGATGGACCAATATGCATTTTTAGAATGACCTGAACTAAAGGTCCTTCTTTTAAAGTTTTGCTTTCTATCTACCTTTTTTTTTACACAATTGTAATGCTAGAAGGTGTTCCAACAGCCTAGGAAAAGAGATTTAATATGTTACAACCACACACTGCATCACAGAATTGAGCTTATTCTTTAGTTTATTAATGTCCTAGGCTACAATGTAAAATGTAACCAGAACCATGTATTTTATTATCATCTTCACAAGCTGTTAAAGCAGGTGGGGCAGTATTCATTATCTCCTACTATGACTCATCCTTGATAACTCCCTCCAGGAGCTATCTCTGTTTAATGGGCAATCAAGGACCCACCACGTGACTCATAGAATTACATCAGCCCATTGTGATATGCTCCACTCAGGGGAGGAGCCAAGCATTCCCACTTGGATATAATCTGGGGTTTGGAACAACATTAGTAGCCCTTATCTATGGGACTTCTAGAGGATGAGAGTTATACCATGGGACCTTCAGGTGAAGACCAGACCCTTTTCTACAGGATCACTGCTTCAACGGGACCACTTTATCTGGACTGCTCCCACCCCTGACTAACAGGGTATCAGGTTGTATCCTGATTCTGTCAGTGTTCTTGTATGATTGCATTTATTTTAATTTTCCTATTATGTTATAATTCTGGCTTGCATTCTCCCACTAGTTTGTTTTCAAACTAGCACAATTAATTAAAAGAATAGAAACCAAACAGGAAAATTAAAACTGTAATACATTTGACAAAGACGAATGAAAATAGCTTCATGTTGGAGGCTAAATACCAATGAGCTGGTTGCCTTCACCAATAAACACTCTGCATGGTCATTCTATGAGGCCCATGATGGCAATTTATCTTCAGGGAAAGCTGTACCTTGCAGACTGTAAGTCAGTGGAAGCACCTGTATTCATTTACTGTAAAGATGCCTCACACTCAGACTCTGCAGAACAGAGCTCTTTTCCCAGGCAGGGAATGGAGGTTAGGTGAGAAAGCTTCCAGGCAGATAGAGAAATCCATATGGAAGTGGATCACAGCCCTTCATCACAAAATTATTGAATAGAATGAAGAAAAACAGTAACACTTTAAATTAATGATATCAAATGAACAAGCTTTTAATGACCCAATCTTGATAGAGTTGAACTCCAAAAAAGTAAAATTGAGAAATACTAAAATAAACAGAAATGTGTAATGACCACTGCCTCCTGATAAATAGCAATGACTGATAACTGTAAGCATGACAGAGCAGTAAAATAATAACCTTTAGTATGTGAAAGCTATAAGAGGATTTTTGACAGTCGTAATCACCAATTCTGATGAAGAAATACCCTTTCCATAGTAAATAGCTTTTGGTTGGAACCATTTATTTAATGCTAGTAGGAATATAAAAAGTCAATTTCTCTTCTAGAATTGATTCTGTGTGATGAGTGTTGTAGCAGTTTGGTTTAAAATGTGCATCTCCACACTTGATGTAGAACAAAGAGGAGCACTGCTTGGCATTTTGGACATAAGCCATAAAGCCACACAATTTATTAGTTCCAATAAAATCAAAGGGTGTAGAATTACTCAAAATTAAGTCCTCTCTGTTGTAAGCATAATTTGAACTTCAGCATAATTTCAAATGTCTTCCTATTTTCCTTAGACAAAGAAAACAAGAACCAGTCATCGTTTGTAGTTTTTGGATTATAAATCTTCTCCCCAGATTGTTGTAGCTTTTTGAGTTCCATTTCAATCCATTACCATTAAGGGATTAAAAATGACAAAGGCTTAAAATTTCTTTAAACTGCTTTCAAATTCTCAGTCACTGGGACATGAAATGATTTTCTAAAATGCAGATTTAAAGATGAAAAACACTGAAAAATGGCAACAAGACTCACAGGAAACCTGCTGCATATACTGAAGAGACATTACAATTCAGATGTATTTTCTCACTAATTCACAATTTGTCTTAAAACCAAGGAACCAGAAATCTTAGTAAAAAGAAATCAAGCTAAAAATGGTAGATACATTTGGAGACAGCGAGGTAGCTAAGCATGTTCCTAAGTCTAAAGCAAAAAAATTAAACTCAATACACTGGAAATTCCTAAGTTTTTTGCTGACTATGGTCCATGGGATGGATGGTTAATATCAGTTGCCATTAACACTTTTTGTGATCAAAAATAACTGTCACCTGACCCAGATACTAGCTTTCTCTCCTTTTACTGGTGGAATCACACCAACTTGTTGTAGCTGAGCTTGTAACTAAACCCATCAGGGTGCAGATCTTTTCTTAAAACTATCTGCATCGCCTCTGTCCATGAGAACTACTCTGCCACCCCAACTTGTCTCATCACTGGCAGATTTGCTAAAGAAACTCCTTTTCCCCCTCTCATCTATGATTTCAGAACAATAAAGCTGAGGCAAAGAAAGATATAAATTTGCTAACTTTTGCAAGCTATTTTTGGAAGGTTGGAAAAGGAAACTGAAAACTATGTGATTTAGCTTATGTGCAATATTTGTTAGAAGTCATATTCAGGAGCCTGTAAAGGCATGCTAGAGGCTGTCATGCAAACACAGGATTAGATGGGAGGATTGTTAAGTTTTTGGCTAAGTGGGGGAGATGGAGGGATAGAATTCTTTATGAGAAGTAGTCTTAAGTAAGTAAAATCTTATTAAACAAATGCCAGATTTTCATCACTATTTTACACATTATTCTGTGGCATTTCAGAGATGACAGAAAATCAACTTAGAAACTGGAAGTCCATCTCACATGGGAGAGAACAGAGGGCACTTGCTGCATATCTGGGCAAACATCTTTGAACCTCAGAGATCCATCTTCCAGATCAGTGGTGGTCAGAGCCTTTGCAGGATATTTGCTTCCCTGTTTCCTCCAGTTATTAACATCTTTTAAAGGACCATGATGACTGAGTGAGTCCAAATACCAGCCTGTGCCAAGCATGCTGGTGCTGGCTGCAGGGCCAGTCCTCATGTCCCCTGAGCTGTGCCATGGGGTGGGAGGCAGAGCTAAGTAAGGTCACCCACTATTGTGAAACTGAAAGGCACAATTATGCAAAGGTAACATTTCATCTGATTTTTAAATTGTCATTTTTTCAGTTTTTATTGCCCTTCAGAGAATAGGAGAAGGAAAAACTGAGAGGGAATCTTGTTGATGTGTATAAATATCGGCAGGCAGGGGTCAGAGCATGGACCAAGCTGTGCTCCACGGTGCCCAGTGACAAAACAAGACGCCATGTGCAAAATCTGATGCCGAGGAAGTACCATCTGAACATGAGGAAGAACTTCTTTACCAGAAGGGTAATAGAACAGAACTGAACAAATTACCCAAAGAGGCTTTGGAATCTCCTTCTCTGGAGAGATTCAAAAGCCGTCTGAACACAATCCTCAGTAATGTGCTCTGGCAGAGAAGCCAACAGAGAAGATTTCATTCAAAAACTGAACCGTAAATCAACATATCCCATCTTACCTTCCAAATGTTCTGTTGTAACCAGTCCTAGTGCTACCATGAAGGCAATTTTCTAAGGAAAAAATAAACAGGTTAAAGTTTTGACTCTAATAATCGTGGTAAGAAAATAAATTAAATTAGCATTGACAGAATAAACCCAGTAAAAGTCTTTTAGAAATGTATCTTATTTGGTTGCAAAATAATGTGAAGAACTTTAACTGAAGATTTGCTTCAGATATGCCTGGTTCTCCTTGTATGACTATATAAACTTTAGCAGTTCAAAGACTTCTGAAGCCAATGCTAAATGACTACTGATCTTACACAGCACATGACCAGTATTCAGTTAATTTAATCAGTTCAATTTCACACTGCTAGCTGGATTGTTGCTCCATTCTTTAATGAAGAAAATTTGTATTATTATTATGATCTGGACATGGCACTGCTTTTATTGAATATGAGCAAGCTGTATGAAGTGCAACAAGTATGAACTGTACAATATTAAACAAGACATCAGAAGCATATTGAAAGTCCCCTCCCCTCAAAAAAAAAAAATCAGAAATTTTTTTTTCCCAAGATACAAAAATAACATTGTGTGCATGGATTGTAAGATATATACTGATCCAACATTTTTCCATTATGGGGAGTGAACAAACATCTCCCACTGATGCTGGTGAATTCACTTTTGAGTGAGGAATCTGATTTACAATATTATTCACAACTCTTCTAAATACTGTATGCACAAAACATATCTTCATACCAAAAAATCTTCAAAACATGCTGATGCAGTGATAGGACAAGTATTAGAGCAGATTTTAAATTTACTGTCAGTGATTTCTCACTGGAAAATTTTTCCTTGCAGAAAATTTTTGCTGAAGTTTTTATTGCATGTTTTTGATGAAAACTGAAATTATCCTGTGTTGTTCCAAGCCCAAACTGAACTGAACTCTTTGGTTTTCAGTCACATTTGTGGTACTTATGGGGCTTTGGGGGGCCTCCTCTTTCTGCTCTGCTGAACAATCTTGTTGGATCAGGTTACCCAAGAGCTATTTTCATGAGGTTCATTTCCACAGGAGCGACCATCTGACTACAAAATTCAAGCTCTTTGGAAATCCAAGCAAGCAAAGCCCACAGTCCAAGTCTGAGTAAGTGTACAAAGACCATAGGCAGATGCAGTTATCATACCCCAAATAAAATGTTTAGATCTAGGTCAAACTAAAACAGTGTTAAAGCAGCAGAAGGTCAGAACGTTCTATTTCATTCAAAGATTGTTAGGAGAACATGTTTCAACAGTTCCAAGTCAAAATTAGTCTGACCTTCTTGTTTTGTGAAAAGCCTGACGCTTCAACATTTCAGTTCAGGATAAAATCAACTAGTAAGTCACTACAGACTAGTCTAGTGTAGTAAGAACTACACTTTCCTTTGCAATTCTGACTTTCACTTAGTGAAATTGTTGTTGCTTTCCGTGCGCCGCTTTTCAGTGCCGGAGCGAGATGCCACAACCTTCCAAAAGTGCCTCCTCAGCAAAGCTGCTCGGCAGGACCAGCACAAACTCACACACGCATGCATGCGCACACATACAGATAGCTCCAGCAATATGCGTTGATGGCAAAGAGCTGGGAAAGGTCTCTGTGTAGAGTTCCATGGATGGAGCCTTATTGCAGCCACACCGTGAAGGGATCCAGTGACGAAGATAGAGAACAATGCAGGGTCCAGGGTTTTATCCAGGAGTGGGGTGAGCGGTTTTATCAGAACCCAATGATCTGAGGGCACAGGGGCGGTACAAAGGTTGGACTAGAGCAAGGGAGCCACTAGGGAAGCTCTTGGGTGAGTGGTGATGGACAAAGTCCAATGGGGGGAACTTGGAGTGAAGAACCTTCTAGGGCATGGGACTAATAAGGTAACAAAGGGGGTGGGAAGGCCAACGGCCAACCAGGGAAGTAGAACTGGGGTAGATTAACATACCAGAACAGTGCATGCTAGGGAAAGCCTTTTCTGTTCACCCTAACCTGGGGAGGATCTCTGATAGCAGGGACTGTCTCACCAGTGAACTCTTTTTGTCCCTTGTATCATAGGCTCAGTGGCCACCACAATTGTGAAAAAAAGAAAGCATCCTCATTTTGTAGATGAAAAGATGTAATTCTTGGGTGGGTTTTTCAGAATCAGAGGATCAGGACTGGACATCTCTACCACTCGTGTATCTGTGAAAATACCTTTGTCAAACAGGTGAACTAACACCCACATAAGACAGGAATATTTCCTTTCCTCAGCCTCGGGAGACTCCCACTCTCCAGGGAGATTAAAAAATGGTGGTGTAGAATTTCTTCACTGGCAATTTAGATATATTCACACTGTATTTCTGCCTTCCATATCTGTGATAAGTACACACGTGTTCATTTGCATGCCAGACCTTGATTTAGTAATTTTCACTCCTTATATGCCTGAAACACCAGCCAGGGACAGTGGTGGTCCCATACCTGAAGGAAAATCTTTTTTATTTGTTCCACTGTGCAGATCTGAGAAGAAAATTAGTCAACTGAGTAGAATTACAAGTTTCACCTCAGCTCCATCAAAAAGTAATGGTGGCAGGATACTTCTCAGCACTGTGAGCAAAAGTAATAACAACATTTAGGGATAGAACCAGAAATCTGGAATCGTTAATGTGTGTTTTCCTAATGGAGTGCAGAATTCCTGCATTACCCCTACACTACATTGTAAGGAAAGCACACATATTCTCATGCCTCAACTGAAATTATTTGTATACTGGAAGGTTTGCTAAACAATTTCCTCTCTTCATGCTGAAATTGTTTTAATACTTACCTAACTAAATATAATGATAACATACTGAAATTGTTTTAATACGTATCTAACTAAATGTAATGACAACGTACTTAAAATATGAAGAACCATCACAAGTGGACTTTATTCTCATGGTTAAGCACAGGAAGTTTTAGCTATTATATGGATTTGAAAGATGGTTCCTTTTTTAAAATCCCAGTACAAGCTGTATTCTTTTTAACAAGCATATTATATTAACAGCCTATTTGTTGTAATGGGTTTGGCTATTTCACATCCTAGTAGCTCATTGGATTTACCTCAAATTCTGATTTCCACTGCAAAACCTTCCTTTCAAAAGTCACAGGGTCTGTTGTTTCTCCTCTGTGTAGGAAGCTGCAAAACCAAGACTTCATTTTCTCCAGATTTGCAATCCAGGCCTAACATTAGCATTTAGTTCACAATTGCCATATGTCTCTCTTGTACTTCTTAGGAGGGATTAGAACATCAGTAACTAAATAACAAGCATTTATGGCACTGATTTTAATTTTAGGTAAAAAAAAAATTAGAATGAAAATGTTGCCAGATAGTTTGCTAATATTAATTTTTAAACAAGTAAAAAGTTTTTGGCAGAATTCTGTTTCTTTCTGTGTTGAATTCAGGTCTCTTCAAGAAAAAAAAAATTAACACTCCCCTGCCCCCTGCACCCCAAACAAACGACCCCCAAATAAACAAACCAACCCAAAAAACAACATCCAGGGTATTTTCCCCCCAGAGGAGCAGCTCCATTTTGTAATTTGTAATTCCTCTATTTCTTTACAGAAATTCCTCCATTTCTTCTCCCTGGTGGGAGAAGGCCCATCACTGCATCCATCATCATTGTCCTCCATCCACAGTTGAGCCCCGCTGATGGGAATGAGTTGGTGGCCTCCTCCTCCTCAATCTGTGACCAGCTTCAGGGCTTACCAGCAGAATAACCAAGCCAGGAACTAAAGACAATAATTATCCTCACTCTTCTCTGTTTGTTCTGGTACACTCAGTAACTGAATGTTGGATTCCTGGCTACTGGTAAGTCTGGTTATTTCTGGTTAACTTGTTTCAAATTGTCAGTGTAATTTGTTAAATCCTAGTCTCTCCCAACTAAGTTGTACACAGAGCCATTATTGGAGTTCCTGCCTCAGTTTTGTGCTTTGAAGATAAATAAAAGTGAGAAGTGCATTGAGTGCCTATTTACTTTTTAAAAATACTATGTTGTCTTTCCTTTAAATTTAATCATCTGCTTAAAAGCCGTGAGTGCTTTTAGAAATACACAGTATGTCTTTCCATGAAGCAAAACAAAGATTTTCACAAAAGCATTTAATTTTGTAATTACATGTTCTATTTATGTCATTACATGTATTTATACTAATTATGCTGTTAGTTCTAATTACACTAATTGCATAAATACATGCTAATCAACTAACATTTACTTTCAAAGAACAAAAGAAATTAATTCTAGACCTACCTAGTTATGGCTCTGCAACAAATCTATGAAAATAAAAGAACTTTCATACTTTAGGGCACAGTGTCAGCACCCTACCCAGAAAATAAAGGTTTTTGAGACTTTCTAAACAAGGTAGAAACCAGTGTCTGTGTTTAGAAAAACGTTGACGAGATATTCTAGTTAGCAATGTAATGAAAACCTCTTACATTTATGAATCCCATACCAAAAGTGTGCCCAGTCCCATTGCCTCTTCCTGCATCTTTCTGGAAGACTTTTATTCAATATTTTTTTCCATGGGGATAAATTACAGCCAAAGAAAAAATGTTGTTTTTTTCTAGCATCCTGTTTCTAAGCAGGGCCTACAGGCCTTTCTGCCTGTAAGGTGCTACAAAATAAATAAGTTTTTTTAAATACCTGGCTAAACAAAACAGGACTCTATAGTCCCATCATTCAGTGGTAATGAAGATTCATATAAGGGTTTCAGATTTTAAACTTGGGAGGTTTCCCAGCCATAGTTCTGCAGAGCTTCTACATAGAACTGTGATATTTTGGGCTAAAATATTTATCCTTAGCACTGTTTTAACTATATGAACCTCTTAAAATGGTAAAACAAATGACCACTCAGGTGCCTCAAGTAACATAAATTTATATCGTATTAATCCTCTGAAACCTACAGCTCCAGTGATGCTTTCATGCCACACATTGATTAGACTAGTAAGGTTAAGATTTCATAGGAGCTGAGCATTTCCACAAAAGAAGTCAATTTGGTTTGTATAACTTTTCAAACTGCCCTAAAATTACACCCAATCTAATGTGAACATATCCATGAATACCCAAAATGTCTGTTAGAGAGACCCCATTTCTATAAGGACTTGCAGTTTATATTTCTAGTTTAAATCAAAAGTATAATCCACAAAAGAGAATTAGTCTTATTACCTGCATTCTACTTTCTTACTCAATTTAAAGGATTTTTATGTATTTCAGACTAGAATCTGTGTACATGTGGGAAGACATGTACACAGCAAAGGCAGGAAATAATTAATACAATCTAAAAATTGCAAGGTTCATTACAAAGATGTTAAAAGCTCAGCTTATGAAAAAAATGTTAATTCCACCTCTTAACAGCCTCTAAATCTGATGCTGTATGTTTGATAACATAAAAGAAAATATCTTAAGCTTGTATACACCTTTCATAAGAAATCCAGCTACAGCCACGGGGTACCTAGATTATTATGAGACCTCTAAGTATTATGAGACCTTAAAGTCTTATATTTTGTGACAGTGGAAGGTTTGAATGATGCGAACCAAACTTGTCAGGGCACTCACTGGCAGGGAAACCACCCTGACTTCAGAGATTAGGAGGAGAGATGAACAGCTGGCAGAATGATAAGCACAAATAAAGTAATCGTGTATGCACACAGAAGAATGTTCAGATTTGGCACCATATTGTAGCTCATGTATTAAAAATCAAAAACCAATCACCTCTGGATTTTCCTCCTTTTTCTTTTTGGTAGCAGGCAGTCCCTGAGCTGACTCTTCAGGAGGTTTCTTTGTCTCCACTTTACTTTCTGTCTGGGTTTGGATTTGAGGTTGAATAATGATAACCTAAAAGACAATGTACAAACAAGAGAATTCACTATATGAAAAAGGATTTTTCTGCCTGAAACCTTTGAGTGCTCTTTGAAGGGTTACTTGATACCCTACCAAATAAGAAATGTAAGTCACAAGTCAAGAGCATAAAACAACAGGATACCTAGGTTAGGGTCCTAAATCCATACTTAAGTTTCTAAAAATTAATTCTTATTGGTGCATTATAAACCTACTGCAGCCTAGGTCACTTAATCAGTGCCTCTGACAATAAGGACACTTTCTATTTAGAGGACTTACAAAGGTGGCTGAGCAGCCATGCTTTAGCACTTGTGGTATCAGTAATTTTAAGATCTCTCCTTTGAATTTGTTTTGTGTACAAGTAGAAGAGATGAGATTAATAAACATTCAAACCTAGTCTGATCTCAGTCATACCAGTGTTATGTCAGACTGAGTATATGAGAGAATGGGAAAGAAGGTACTCTTCATGCAACTGAGATCAGACTTCAGTCCTCAGCCTTTACATATAAGCAGTGGATGTCCGGTTTTCTGTAAACTAAATAAACTATATGTATTTTAAATTAAACTTAGGTCTTGTTTAGAACCTACAGGAATTAGGACACAGATCTCATACACACATTTATGGTAGTATATCCAGCTGCTCATATTTGAATTACCACATGAAGATTTACGCGATGTAGGTCACATTCGCTAGAAGCTATTAAATGAAAAGAAATTAATGACAATTTCTGCCCAGAAAATTAGGTATGTGACTTCATAGGTGTGAAGTCACATGTGAGAACTACACATGTGACTTCATACCTGTAATCAAAAGGACTGCAGAAGCTTCAAAAGGACTTCCCAAGGACTATCATCTTGTAGATAAAGATTATTAGATTTGAACACTGGGCCTTTTCCATCTATTTTATTGCTAATTTTCAATCAATATCATTTAAGTGTTAGACACCTTTCTCAACTCAGTCACTCTAGAAGAGTATAAAAAGAGATGGTTTTCTGAGCCAGCAGCCATTTTAAGTAAGAGAAAAATAATTTATGTCAAAGAAGTGGGGAAGAGATGTCTGCTTTTATTTACCTCAAAAGCCATCCTACATCCTGTATTTTTTTTAGCACTTTATGACAACCTGTGCTGCCAACAAGACTAAAAGTAGCAGAATCCCAGTAGTAAATTACAGTGAAAGTCTGCTGGGTACGTTGGCAGCCTGTATGGAATCTGTCTCTGGTATAAGAGTAGTGAAGTTCTTGCATTCCAACGCTGAAAAGCAGTACAAAGATGAAACAAGTAATTCATAGCTTGAATTTTTTCTTTGTACTGATTCATCTTCTGGTCAGTTCTGAAACCCTGAGCTCTCATTTCATTTGGTCTTCTCCTGGAAGAGCAGAAGGGAATTTCTGATTATTTTTTGTACTACTTGGAGTCAGTCAATAGAACGAGTATCACTGTATCATTGAAGAGGGAGTCCATAGGAAATTTGAGACTGTACAGAATTCAGGGATTGTATTAGTGATTGGCTTAAGGAAAGAGAAGTTCATATGGTCCTGTTAATGTCAGTCTACACATTAATGTGTTTTGTTCCCACTAAAAAACAGGCTTGCACACAGGTAAATCTACTAGCCTCTATGTGTCCCTGTAAAAATTTTCCCATTGCTTTCTGACTATTTTCTTTCAGAAGAACCCCTGACATCACTGCACAGGGCTGTGCACTCCCAGGGGAATATTCTACTCATACCTGCAACAGTGTTCCTGCATTTGCTACCGAAGGAACTCACCTTGCTGTCGGCACTGATGAGAAGTGGTTGCACTTTAATGCTGTCGTTGACCACTGAGACTGTGGCGCTGGTGCTGATTGGAGTTGCATTGCTGGAGGAGGTGGAAATGATGGCGTAGGCCACACCAGCACTACTCAGAGGGGACGAAAGAGCTGCAGGCTCAGTGACGCTTTGTGACTGGCTGTTGGGTGTCTGTACATGGCTGACGGTGTTGTTGGCAGTTGGAAGGGCAGGGCTAGGGTTTTTGATGCTTACTATGGTTGCCTTCTGGAAGGTGGGAGGCTGCTTGGAAGGTTGGTCTCTGCACGGGGAGATTGGGAGGCTGTCTGGAATCAGGGTCTTTGGCCTAACCTACAAACAGAGAGTCAGGCATTATTAGGCACATGAACAAACACTGCACACATGCATTCTCCCGGTAGAATCTCTAATCGCATTAACCATGGACCAGGACTATCTAGAAAAACAGAATGTAGCAACTGCAAGTAGCCAGCCATTCATTTACTTGTACATATATTCCCTTCTCAATTAGGTAATTTTGAAGTTCTTAACTCAATGCAGTGCTAAACAGTAAGGGAGGAGAAAGTCAAATCCTCATTTTGATTAGCACACATTCATACAAATGCTAGTCAAGTCACATCCCATTCTCAGTAGGGATATGTAAGCCAAAGCCTTTGCAAAGAATGGAAAACCCATGCAGTAATTTCCTGTTCTGAAGGACACAACACTCTTGTTATGAATTAAGGCGTGGGCTCTGAATCATTAAGGGCCTTGTGTGGGAAAGCATTTACAGAGACAGTAAAGCATATGCCTTTATACTGGCGGATTGAACATTCTCAGATGTTCAAGACATGACAAGGAGAGGAGATCAGTCACACAATCACTTAGCTCACAAAAAATAAATTTAAAAAAGAGAAGGATACAAGAAACCCACATTCATCAAACATCATATTTTGTTGCAGGAATTAAAAAGCTAATTTGCAGCTGCAGGTGGATGCAGGAGGAACTTCCATGAATGGAACAGGACACTCTACCCAGCTTTGCAACAGCTGTGGCTGTACCTAGAGCCATGAATGACAGCTGCAATCAATTATTTTCAGCTAATGTGATGTGTTTCCAGTGGTGTAATTAACATCACCCTGTCAACATGGCTCTGCCTTAACAACATGTTAAATACAGTTCCAGGATTGAAAATAAATAATTTAAGCTGCTTCACATGGAGTTAACTTCACTCCCAGCTTATTCATTAACACAGGCAGATAAAACAGTTCCCTCTGTGCTTATTTAGTCCTGTCACTTCTCTCATGTTCCATACTGTGAAAAACAATCACAAGTTCTAACAGACAGCCATGGGAAACAGCTGCCTGTTTCACCACACTGGAGTCTTCAGGAGCCCTTCAAATGGTGCCAACTTCAATCTTGAGCCTAAGTAAGCAATTTAATGAAAACACAGTGATTTGCTGATGTGCTGAAAACCATCTCTCAAGGCTGGCCATCATCCCCTATCGTGTCAAGAAGGAACCATGCAATTTGTCCCCACAGCAAATATTAAGTGCAGCAACACACATGTTTGTGAGCTCTTTATGTCTCGATAACTTGTCCCTCAAATGTTGGCAGGACCCCAACACCCACAAGCAGTGCAAACAGGTATCAGAGGCACAGTTCTGCTCGGGACATTCACATTTCCAGAAGTCACAGTAGATGGAAAGGTAAAGAGGAGGTTTGCCTAAGGTCCTGTAGACTTGTGCCAGAGCCAGGAAGCCACTGTATTCAGCTCACAGCTTCGAGGTTACACTGGAAAGCCTCAGAGACCTGCTGTGAAACGATGCAAAACTACACAGAACTCAAACAAACCATAGTCAAAATACCCTGACAGTAACTGAAGGGTTCTTTGCTGATTTTCTTTATGCAATCACTTTGTGTAATGATTATGTGATTGACTTAGTTAAGATACCAGACAAATACCAAGGTCAAGTAGCTTAAAGCAGGACTTTGTAATTAGCTTCATATCCATGATTAGTTAATGGTCTCGTTCTCAAAAGTAGTGCACAAAGCATTTGTTTAAACCAATCAGTTCAGCAGTTTTTCTAGCCAAAACGGTCATGTAGTCTACCAGGATCTACTGTATCTGTCACTCTTAACTGCACTTTTATATTTAATCAAAAACCTAATTAAAATTAAGTGCCTATATATATTCCAGCTATATAATTATCTTTTCTATTGCATAGATATAGATATAGAGACTATCAGATGTAATACCTCAATGAATCCTACATACACACATAATACACATCCCGCAAGTTGTGGATGAACACATATTACTTCACTATAAAATTAGCTCTACCTGCACAGACAATTAAACAAACTTAATTTTCCAAAACACTAAATTCTTTATAAAGTGCTGCATGCTGAAATTATCTGATAGGACTTGCCTAACAGGTACAGCACAGAGCATATGCTGGGCACTATCTGCCACCATGTGATACACAGGAGTAATAGCTGCTTTCACAGGCTAAGCCTCTGCAAACTCCCTGCCAAGTTCACCCAACCTTGCGAGACCATGTTTATTTGCAATTCCGGAACAATAAAAAAGGTTGACTACAGAAACAAAAGCTTCAGGTGCTTCTGAGTTAAAGCTAAAATAATTTAAAGAGAAAATAACATTTATTTCTAGGGCCTGCACGGGTGAATCCAAAACAGAAAGCAAACATAAAAGCCTCTTTTGCTCCAACACCTATGAATGTTCCCCTTGGGATATAAACACTGAGAGTAAACATAAATAAACAGCTACATGAAAGATCTTTGGCAGAGTGTCACCTAAAACCCTAAACTGCTACCGTAATTTGTGAAGATAAATGGTGTCAGCTAGGAAGAGAAAATATAAGAAGGAAAAAGGTAGCATAAATTCCTTTTCCTCACAGCAAAACTGCAGTTTGAATCTGGGAGATGAAAGGACAGTGGCACTAGCAAAAGTTTGGAAGCTGAATCAATCACTGAAGAAGAGGTAGAATAAAACTAGGGCAGGACAGGGACCGCACTGCACATGCGCAGTATCAAAAAGTAATTTTCTACTGAAAGTAGCACGGGTTGGATGGCACCAGTAGTCCCTGTCACAAAAGTCACAGAAATAAAAGGCAAGAAAGTTCAGCAAAGAAGAAAAGAGAAGGAGACAGCATGTATCTTACCAAGAGAACACTTCAACTGTTTATGAGTGCTCCAAGTAACAATTCTCCTGTAGCTCAACCCTTCTTTCTCCAAGTATCTTTCATTTAACTTCTGACAGCTGTCAAAACAGAATGTGATACTACCAAGGCTCAAAATGCAAAAGACAGGGCTGCTTCTTGAATATAATGATTTCCTAAACCCATGTCGTTCTTGAGTTTTCTCAATACCCACAATATCAGAAACATTTAATTTCCTGTGGCAATGTTCAGACTGGTACTTCTCAGATAGCTGCAGGTGAGCACACTTTTCAAGGAGATATTCTCAAACCTGAGCATTCACTAGGAGGGGGGTGTCTGCTTTTCAGACAGGGAAATAAGAGAGTCCAGTCCTGTGAGATGTAGAGAGTGCTCTTCTGTTCAACAATCTCTAATTTAATATGTTTTAAAGACTTTCAGATCAGGAAAGAATCAGCTCCTGTAACTAACATGACTTCTTGTATATCTCAAATTATTAAGCTCCATCCAGATGTCCCTGTATGAAGCTCAAAGGCTTCTATTTCACCAAAACTTCATTCAAGCTCTCAAGAGTACAAATCGCTGAGTACTGCAAAGGTGAATGAATTGCTGAGTGATGGAGGTAGAAGAGACTGCTGTGTATCACCACTGACAAAGGCAAATGTCATCATGGGCAATCTATTTCCTGAGATACATCCCACCAGGTGAGCCACTCTCCTATAGTTGTAAAGAAAAATAAGGTAAGAAAGAAAACATCTAACAAAAGAAGTCCTCAAGGTCCAACACAAACAAGTATGGGGGAAAGGAGAAGGGAAGAAAATTCCTCCAATCTCTGCGGGCAGTCCTATGTAGTCCTAAAAGACAGGATTTAATCAGAACAGTTACATCTGTGCCAATCTGCAGGTGTTAGGAGAAATGTTAAGGGCATTTCTGATAAATGTGTTCTCTTTCAGGCCTAGGAAAAAAGGGAAGTTAGCAACCATACTTCAGTTACAAACCCAAAAGGGATCACGGTGATCCTCCAGCTCACAGGCTGGCCATATAATTTCTCCCAGAAACTGAAGACTGATTTAAAAAGAAAATACTAAAGACTTCTTAATGATGAGCTCCTGTAAATTGTTAAAATAGTTTTTTATGCTCATGACTGGCATTTTATTGCAAGGTTGAATTTGCCTAACTTCAGCTTCCAGTCCCTGGATCTTGTTATAGCTTTGTCAGCAACACTGAAGAGCCCTCCCCTTCCCTTGTATCAGATATCAGCTGGATCATGCTCAGCATCCATCAGCCCTTCATACTGGCAGGGACAATCTGTATGAAAATAAGTTTTCCAGCTCAGCGTAACACATTGCCTTTGAGAGAAAGACCATTATTCACACTTTATTTTCACTTCATCCTTGTACTCAGAGCTTAAAAACAAAACCACAAAATGGATTTGGCACAATTCATATGTCATACAGGCAAAGTGCTGGGAGCAGCAGACAGACCTTTCATTCTTGAAAAGCTTTTAGAGGATCACACAGAAAATGTTAGCAATGGCTGATAAAATGAGTGCAATATGGGGTAATTATATCCTTCACCAGAATGAACAGATGCACACTGACTTCAGTAAGCTGTGTCTATTTAGGCCAGCTGAGGACCAAGTCTCTCTTTCTCCTTTTTTTAATCAATAAAAATTATGCAAAAAAAAAAAGGTTCAGCACAAGTTTAAAGCAATGACACTCTCTGAAATCCAGGTTGCCCCATTCACTCAAATACAAGTATTTGCAGCTTGGTTAATTTTTAGTTCCTTTCCCAATAAGCTTGTATTATCTTCAACCTGGTCTAAGACCACAGTCAAAATAAACATGGTTTATTTTTTTCCCACAGAGGGAAGATTTCTTTCTTTTCTTCCTTGTCTTTGATGGGACTACACCAAAAAAGAAGTTACTCTTCTGTTGCAGTGGTCCGACCCACTGGTGGGTCGAGTGACAGCCAGTGGATAAATTTCCCCGCTCAGGACTCCGACCCTGAAGGGTGAGGCCATGGTATGAGATCACCTCCTGCTGGGTGTCATCCCTGCAGCATCTCCTCCCCTCCTTCTAGAGTTTTCCTTGGTTCCTTGATCCTCATTGGTGCCTTAATGTAGTCATATTTATAAGGTTAATTTACTATGTATTAATTTCTAGAAAGTTCTCTGGTATTCGGTTCGTGGTTGGTTTATTTACCTAAGTTCCTCTCCTGCTTTCCTCCTATTGGCTGTATGTCACCACCCTTCATCTCCCTATTGCTCTGTTTCCTGCGTGCCTCTCCCTCTTGTTTGTGTACATAAACGGCAGGTGCCGGGCTCTTGGGACACCTGTCTCGTGTTCTCCCCTTCAGCCTCAGTCCTCGTTGCTGTTCTGCCTTCTTCTTGGCAATAAAGCTGGATTGCAGACACCAGAGAGAGCGGCCCCTCCTTCTCCTTTTGCCGCCGTTCTCGTTGCCCAGCAACAGCATTGCCACAGCCTGCCTTTCTTCGAGCCTTTGCAGGAGCTCCGACGTCAGCTGACACGAGTTCGCTTCATCTCGTCCACAGTCCGTCGGCCGGAGTCACCGAACCAGTTGTCGTCTGCCAGGCCACCGGGTGGCCAGCGGCAGCGACGTTACAGTATGCATTGTGGAAAGCCCAGGCAAGATGACCCAGATGAGTGAATCCCATGTTCACATACCACATAACTCTCCTTTTAGTATATCCCTGGAATGCTAGCTTGGGAACCTGCAGAAGGATGGTGTGAAATACAGGGCAAACCCCAAGGAGCTCCTTCAGCTCACATTTCCAATCCTACTACTCTGGATGGAGGAGACCAGGGAAGAAACATTAATCTGTTCAAAACTAATAGCAAAATTGAGCAGACTTCACCAAGGCCAGAAATGCAACGAACCCCTCAAAACAAACCCTGGTCTCTGAGCTAACACTCAACAAAACCCAGGACTCAATCAGCAATATTTTCACACATGTTCAAATTGCATGCACTCAGGCATTTCCCAGGTGCTGTGTACCTGCCATGATTTGGTATTTCAGTTGTTAGTCATGGACAGCTGACATTAGTGTAAACGTGACATATAGCTAATAGAACTCCTGGGCAGTTTCTAAGAAGGCAAAACAATTTCATTTAGTTTTTCTTCTCCTTCAGCTTTGCCTGATAGTACAGAAATGGAAGTCTTGCTGAGAGGGATGTTTGAGTGGGAATCTGCCAGCACTGCTTATGCCAACAGAGTGGATGTTGGCATAAGACAGTCAGGTGGGAGTTCTTTATTCAAAATGTTATCAATGTTTTGAATACAAAGCAGTATTTTCACAGGAACTTGACTTTTGCTAATGAATTGTGTATTTTCTGCCACCACTGAACTGACATTTCATTAAGTGGCTCTTTTCCATTTGCAAAGGGGGAGAACTACCATTAAACTATCAAATAAAAATCAATATTAGTCAAAAAAATAAGAAGCAGAGGTTGAAGTTGACAAGGACTTCTGCTTTTTTTTACCTTCTGCACAACAACTCCGTCCTTGAACATTCAGTTAGCTTTGGGTCTCTGAGAAAAAAAAAATAATCCTTATTTATTACTTTATCCTTTTTAAGCCTGGCTCCGTGGGGTCCTACGTGCCCCCACAGAGCGCAGGCAGAATAAGTAATACATCAGTAGCAAAGAGTCAAGAAGGGCATTGCTATCATCCTGGCAGAGCATGGGTTTATTCCTCTGCGCCCAACAGAATCTCCAAGCAAGTACCATGAGACAAAGGGAACGCTGGGTTTTTCCCGGGCTCAGAAGGAGGTGGGGATCAAGGGAATGAGGACCAGTGGGAAAGCTCTGGGGGAGTGGTCAAAGGCAGAGGCTAACAGCCAACCAGGGAAGCCAAACGGGGAGATTGACAACACCAGGATCATACAGCATGGCGAAGGAACCTCTCTGGCCATCCCAAAACCACACAGATCACTGACTACCACACTTACTGTTGAGGATTATAATGGGAAGATAAAAGATAGACTGTGATTATACACACCAGTCATTAACTTACTTCCATTTCCACTCTTTTCAGCATTACTAGTTTGCTTGCTTCTCTCACAGAAACTCATCTATGATTAACTTCTTTCAGTTTAAAGTGTCCATGAAGCCTTTAGGCACAAATGAGAGAAGATCTGTCTGCTCTCCTCCTGTCCATATACTTCCATAGGCAAGCTCTGGACTAATCCACACAGCTGGCATTCACTGGACTCAAAATCTGGTGTCACATTAAAGACCATGGATATCCCTGCTTTGTACTGGTCACCACTTTAAGAGCTTGTCCTGCTTCTAGACAACAATAACATCACATTAGGATGATTCGACCAGCCTCAATTAATTTACTAGCCAAAATCAAAAAAGAAAAACAAAAATAATTAAAAAATAAGGACAAAAACAGTTTCTGTCTGCTGACAGCCTAAGCAAGATGGAAACACACAAAATGCTGAGACACCAGGAGATGAAAATGAAGGGTCAGACAGCAGCATAGCTAGTTCCTCCAACCCTTTGCTCAAGTCATGCAAAGAAAGAAAGCCTTCCTGTCTACCTGTTATTCACCCAGAGTTCTAATGCAAGCTCGTACAACTAGCCTTTGAGGCTCAGAGACACAACATAGTCCAGATCCAGGCCAGATGTGGATCGGAAGCCATATCTTTCACATGGATACAAATGACATTAGTGGAGAGAGGGTAAATTTCTTACCCTCTCATTTGCTACTACTCCACAAAGCAGCATTTGACATGGACTAACATGAGAGTTTTTAGTTGGGAAAAAGGCACCATGCCAGGTGTAAAAATGGCTTGAATGCTTCCTGAGGTTTTCATGGATACTTTAGGATTCTATGTGCAGACTATCATGGAGAACTGACTTCTATGGAGGTCCTTTTCAAAGTGCTTACAACACTGATCAGATCTGAAGGTCTCAAGCATTGGTAACAGCCAGTTCTGCTTCTCCTTCCCTACCACTCTGAATCACTTCTCTTTTTAAGAACTGAAAACTGACACTGATAGAAAGGCAGAGGAAAAAGAGAGAGGTCCTTTGAAAAAGGTGCATCTGAGTGTAGGCCCCCTTGACCCACCCTACATGTTCATCCTTGACCTTACTGCAGAAAACTGGATTTCTTGCCACTGCCAAGCTCTGTCATGCTACCATTCACAGGGAATGTTCTTATGGCACCACCTTAGTCATTCCTTCACCTGTCTTGGCTACACAGCAGCAGTGTAAAACACATACCTTAAAGGTGCTGCAGCAAGCCACTGCCTCTCTCAGAAGCACAGGCAACCTACCAAACCCATCCACTAGTGGAACCAAGACTCCCATGGATTTTTCAATACAGTACTGTGTTTCCATCCCAACCTTCAAAGCTCTCCCTGCAAAGACTTAATATGAAAGGCCAAGCTAGCCATGCATCCCTGGTGCAGGGAGTCTCTACAAGGCTGAGGCAGCTGTCTCAACCTTCTTCTCTAAGAATTACGAGCACAAACCTCATCAATTTCTACACTAAATGTTTTCTATAGTGGCACACAATTAATACTAGCATGACCATTAAAAATAAGCAAATTGATAAAAAGAAACCCTAAGAAGAACTCTCAGCTGTATGTGCTTCTTCCCAAAGGAAAAGAGGAGAGAAGAAATAGCTTCTAATAGATGTTCATCTCGGTGCTTAACACATTACTGAAAGGTGCTTCAATTACAGTGACAAGCACAGTACAAGAGCTTATATACAATAAAACAGATTAATAACTATATTTATTAAGGGCCACAGGTTCAGCCAGGTCTCTGCAAACCTTTTATAAAAAGTAATTTTGCTTGTTGTCTGCATGCATTCAATGAATATTAAATGCTGTTGCTTGGTTGCTCACCACACTGATTAAGTTACCTTCAATTAGATTTTCTCTCCTCCTCCAGTAGCATTCCAACACATTCCCCTTGAAGCGCTAAGACTTATATACCAGAAAGTTTCACAACATCCCTTAGGTTATTATAGTCGTTTCCCCCCGATATTGTAAAAACAACATTACCCAATTCCATTATTCCTTTCTCAATCAAACAATAAAGTATACTTGTCTCTCCACTGCATGATTCTGCATAACTTTTTATACAAACATGTATGCCTGTGAGCTTGTTTTCTGTAGTGGTCGGTGATCATGTTTGGGTTGGGGTGACTGGGGTAGCTGAGGAGGCCTCTCCCCCAGGGTGCATGTTTCTGGTATTGTCAATCTATCCAGTTGGCTTCCCCAGTTGGCTATTAGCCCCTGCTCTTCGCTGTTCCCCCAGAGCTTCCCTATTGGTTCCCGTTCCCTTAATCCCACCTCCTCTAGAGCCCAGGAAAACCCTCAAGCTTGTTTTTGTTCTTGGTATTTGCTTGGAACTTTTGAGGAGAATGGACAAATAAACCCATACCCTGTTGGGATGAAAAAGCAATATCCTTCCTGACTCCTTACTACTGACATATTACTTACCCTGCCTGTGCATGTGTGGGGAATTGTGGGACCCCACAGAGCAAGGCAAAAGGGACTAAAGTGATACTTTTCTATTTTCATGAAAGACTGGCTTGCATTTAGTAATACTTTTCCACTTGCCAATGGCTATGTACAGTTTTAACACATTACACTTAAAAATAATAGGGTCTTTTTAAAACTCATGATGCAGAGAGAGACTTTGCCACAGACTAACCTATTCCTTCTACAGTACACAGTGGCATCCCAAAACTTGAGTTCTGTCCATAGGAGTTTTTTTTCCTTTCAAGAAATCTTCCAGAAGCCATACCACTTAGAAAGCCAGGAGCAGTGCCTGGCTTTGGTTCACATGTGAAGAGAAGCAGCAACTACCAGTAGAAATGTGCTCATGAGAACTATGACATGAAGTTTTAAAAAAGGAATGTGTATTTAACTTTTGAGACTCTGGCTGGGCTCACATGGTACCCAGTGAAGAATAAATGCACTCTACGATAACAGAGCCTGTCCCAAGGCAGCCAGCCAAGTGACCACATTCAGACCCTACTGAATTACATGTTAAAGTCACTGCAGAAGATAAAAACTAAGCAGTATTTGACAGCAGAACAAGGTAGAGTTGATTAAAACATACATGTTTCACCTAAGGCCCTGTGAGTACTTGTCTGTTTTCACCACTAACCCGTGTGATCCCTCCAATGCAGACACTGCACTGCTCTAAGCAGCAGTGTCATGAGCAAAGCCCAAAGCCAGCCCAAACCATGCCTTCAACTAGCACTGGACAGATAGGTCAGGGAAATAGCATTGTAACTGCCATTCAAAATGTCACAGTCTCTCCATTAATTTGAACAAGGATTGGACTGGGCCCAAATTACTGACAACAAAACAGAAAATTTATTTTAATATCTTTACCTTTTCATTTAAAATCTTCCTGCTGAAGAACAGAAGATAAAATTTCACATGTGTCTCCAGGTGGCTACAGTGCAACTTATACTTGTCTGTAAACCAGTTCAAAATAGACAGAATGTTAGCTCTGCAGCTGGAAATTGGAACTCAACCTGACAGAATGCCATCCCCTCCTTAGAGCACATGGGTCCCATAAAGAAGAGGAATAGCTCAGGAGTACCACAGTGTCTGAGTAGAGGACCTCTAGGATTTTCTTCTTAGACTGCAGTAGAGAGTTTACAGTTTCAAAGCATGTCACCTAGCTGGAAACCTCAAAGACCAAAGTAAGAAGAGAAAGACTATTTGGAATTAGCTTCTCGAACATCAGAGCTCCCTAATTTGATGAAAGCAAAAATAACTTCATATTCTGGAAGAAAAATAAAAAGAACAAATGTCCTACAAATAAGCTTATTTTGACAAATAATTGATGCCTAAAAAATATTGTTTATCTTGTGCAATGAACTTAAAAGTAATGTTTGTTTGCTCACCACAATTAGTTAGTGGCTCTAAGTGATGGGATTTTGCTGCCATTTGTGGATGTGCAAATTCTGAAACTTCGTTCCCCAGATGGAAAAGCTCCCAGGGGGTCATATCATAAACCCATTAAAATGAACAAAACAAATGACAAGCATCTGTACAAATCTGGAAAATGAGGGAGCTGTATGCATTATTTTATGTAAGTCTTGTTAAATGCCTTGGTTTACTTGTGTGGTATGTTTTTGCTTGACTGCATAGGGGTAAATTGAAAGAGGCTGTCAGGATGAGGAGCATGACAGTGTCAAATATATCAAACTCCTTTAGACATGATGAGGACCCTCAAAATGGAAGAGTCCCCTCTTTCTGTCCAGCCAGCCTGGTAAAATTTAAGCCTACCTGTAAATCTAAAGGGAATTGTAAATCCCAAAGAAATAATGAGACTGGCCAAAGGGAGAAATGCCAGGGAGCAGTTGGTGTGCTGCCAGGAATGCAGATACTGACGTGGATTTTTCCCAGTTATCTACATGCACCTGAGACAGAAGTGCAATCTGTCCACTTCAGAGGAAAGCCAGTCCCAGAGAATGATTCAGAGGTGAGTAGGCTCCTGAAATAGCAGGAATCCCAATAGGGCTCCACCCAGGCCTTCCACCCCCTCCACAGACCTGCAGAGAGGCAGCACATGCAGCTCAAAAGATTAGGTGTGACTGTACCTACCACTGCCCTTGCACAAGCTACACCTGGATTCACCTGCTTGAGTAAATAGACACAGCTGCTGGAGCTGGTCCGGTTTCATCACCTTAGGGCTTTACACACTTCACTGTCACAACTAGACTTGGCAGAGATGGAGATCAGGGAAGGTTCCATCCTTTCCAGAACAAGATTGAGCCATAGGTAACATCCCAGAGTCTGGACACGGCACTGCTTCAATCCCTGTGAAATACTCCAAATTCTTGGCAGAGAACTGATGAATTTGGTCCTGCTGTCCCTGTAATTTGCTGCTACATGGGCAACCAAAGTAAAGGTTTTAGCAGATGCCAAACCCAGCTAGACTCCACTTGTTGGTACACTTGAGAGACAGGAATTTGCATCTCTGAAAACCAGTCCTAGAATGGCAGAATGTGCCAGTAACTCAGAGCAAGCTATGGGGCCTTGCCTGTCACCTACAGGGACGAAAAGAGATTAGGGGCCAGCCTGGTCTGTGAAATCTGATGAAAAAAAGCTGAGGACATGGACTGTGACGAGATTTAATTCTGAACAATTTCCGCATCCTACTGGAAGATAATATATACCCCTTAATTTCCAAAATAATTTTTGATTACGTGCTTCACAAAACTACAAGGAAGAAGAGTGAAGAGATGTTTTTTATCATAACACCTGCATGGTATCACATGGCCTTGCTTCCTGGAATTTTCATATCTCCGTCTGAAGTTTCCAGTTCTCCTGGACCAGAGGTGACTACGCACTCACCCTACAGTTCTTACAAAGGACAGCCTTCACAGTGACACAGTGCTGCAGATCACTTACAGTGGCCTCCCAGGTCACCTGCATCCAGCTCTACCTGGGGAATGACAGCTTGACACCACTTTGGTCCATGGCTATATTTAATCTATTTTCAAGACATCTGACTAATTAAAAGCCAAACTTTCCACTGGTAGATGAAAACCTGTTACCTCTGAAGACATCAAGCACAAAGTTTTGATGGATAGAGGGAGTTCCCCACTAGGAAACGATATGGAAATTTTAAAATTCTCTGTGAGCTTGGAAGGGGAGAGGAACTTATGGATCATAAACATGTGCAAGGAGGACTGGTGTGTAAATGGGACAGGCTGTTGCTGAAAAAGCTGGCCTGTTGCCAGCCAGTGAAAAAGCCAGAAAAAACTTAGGGCATAAGATGTACCCTCAATAACATGGTCTTACATACAGCTGCCTACTTCATTTTCAGTTTTGTCAGAAATGAGGTTGCTAGGTAGTTATTGCCCATTCTATCCATATGAAATATTCACTAAACAGAAAAGTTAGTGAACTATGGCTCAGGGCAGCCAAGAAAGCACTGGCAGTTCATTAGTATTAAGTATGATTGCATACACAGGTCTGAAATGGAAACTGTACCCGGAAGGAAATGAAACAAAGCAGGATACAAACAAAAATATTGCCAAGAGCTAAACATCAAGACAGAAAGGATGTGTTCTTTTCAAAAAGCTGAGGAAAACAACTTCCTTCACTTTATCCAATTCTTCAAAATTGGATCTAGAGCTGGATGAAATTTTTTCTATTTAATACAAGCATTGGGCATTGGTACTTCTCTTAGAGCAGCATTTGCAATTGCCATCGCCGTTGCTGAAACACAACCTAAATGATAATTTAGGCCCAGTTACACGTCTTTCAGCTGCTCTTGGACCTCATCTATTTTCAGGAGCAGTCTTCTCATCTTTGACACCCCAAAATGGCAGAAATCTAAATGTTATTATGTTGTAAGAACAACTGAAAAGCAAAGTCTTGAACTTGATAAGAAAACTATAACCTCACTTTATGTTCCCAACTCTGCCTTCCACAAAATGCAATTTAAAGAGAGAATTTAAGAACTTTATATTGGAAATACTTCTTCCTCCAAGTAAATTTAGCTCACAGATCTTCTACTAGATTCTGCCACTAAAAAAATTCAGAAAAAAAATAAGGGAACAATAGGAAGAATATACATTATCAACACTTCTCTAGTGTTCATATATGAGAAAAAGAGCTCTAAGGGCCTCAGTGGGAGAAATATATTTATACTTAATAATAATGAATGTGAAAAGGAAAACATGGAATTGCAGCAAAACACTTGCTGAAAATGACATTTAAAATTTTTGAGAAAGAGGGTTGAAATGGGGAATAAAGTGTATAGTTGTAGAAACAGTGATGGGTGTTCAGAAAAGAAGACAGTTTGAAACATTTTAAAAACCAGTTGGTGCAACTCCCCTTTCACTCTTACCCAGAGAATCTTTCCTTGGTCTGGTACCTGGGTTAGCTGGGCCAATACTTTGTATTGGGATATACAAGGCAAATAAGTCAGTGAAACAGAACATGGGATTAAATCTTGAAGAGGAGGGTTAACACTTCCAGCAGTACTTTTATTTACAGAATTGCAAATTTTCACTTCTGTGATTTGTGATTCCTCTTTAAAGCATAAATTTACATTCCACCATATATATTTTGTTCTTCCACAATGACTCTACATGATTTTTTATAGCTTTCCATTGTGCTATCAGTAGGCTCCCAGAATAATTTTTTTTCATGGATTGAAGAAAAACTCAGCTCTACAAAATCAGTGTGCTGATGTACCCAGGCCTGGGCACTAGACAGAAGCAGAGAATATGTGCAAAATGACACAACCCCCCCTTAGAAGCTGTATTTTGTACCTGAGGTAGCACTGCTGGTCCTTGTACTGCCAACCTCTGCAAGGAGCTGACCTGAGGAACCTTAATGGGCACTGCAGTGATAGTTCCCAAAGTCTGTTGGAAGAAAAACATTTGAACAAGAGCTTAAAACAATTGCAAAGCTTTCCCAGGCAGAATCTCTCCAAGCCAGCAGCTCCCTTCCAGCTCTTTTTCTGTTCCCAGCTGCCATGGCTGAAGGCTTTCTAGGCACCAGACTGTTTCCAAAGAGATCTGAAATGTACCACAGTGACATGCATTGGTATGATGATGCATTTCATGGTAGCCAGGGTCACAAAAAGACATTTGCTGTGCCTCAGAAAATAGTAAATACTGAATTATTAAAATGGAAAGCTGCCTATAAATCTGCTACAGCCCACTGCCACACAACATTCAGCTAAGATGACATCCATTTGGGCCTACACAGCACCTATCACTATCCATGTTTATTTTCATTACTCACCCTTTTTTTAGATGTATACCAAATTTATTCAAAGGTTATTTAAGATACAATGGAACAAATGGATGGCTTATAAATTTATGATTGGGCCATATGTGTAAAGAAGATCGCTAACTTTTCCCATTCAACCTCTTTCATTCCTTCATCCCTGATTGCAATTCACAGAATCATGGAATGGCTTGGATTGGAAGGGACCTTAAAGATCACCCAATTTCACCTCCCACCATAGGCAGGGACACTTTCCACCAGACCAGGCTGCTCCAAGCCCATCCAATATGGCATTGGATATTTCCAGGGATGGGGAAGACACAGCCTCTAACTAAAAGTTCATACTTTGGTTAACAGGCCAGTATTCTTAAGGCAAAGTGCTGTAACTTTTATCTAGCACTTCTTTATTGGCTATATAAGCAAGCAGATGATTGCCATTATAACAGCAAGAGATGCTTAGTCACTGAACAAAAAAACTTACAGGCTGTTAGAAATAGCTAATAAGGAAAAAAATATAGATTCAACTGAATTTCTCTAAATTTAACTCTGCTCTAAACCAAGGTTTTTGATCACAGTCAGCAAGATAAAATATGCTATTACTACCCCAATCTGGTAATTGAAATTTGTCAGTAGAAAAGACGCTATCATATAATCAGCTCAAAGAAAGTGAAACATATCCATGCTGATAGGTTCTCCTCAGATCTCACCCACAGAGTGGCAGAACAATCTACTTCATTCTGTCTCCAGTATTTGATAAGAAATAACAAGTGTTTTCAGGCAGAATATTCTTAACAAACTTCTCCTAAAGCATTTATATTTTCACCTCTGCTACTCCTGTCAGAGATATTTGGGGGTGTGATGTTGCATATTCAGCAAAGATTGACATTTGAAGAAGATTTGCCTGAATGAAACAACAAGGAGAGCTGAACAGTTATAAACACGCAAGATAATTTTTCTTGAGTACTCATGGATTACCAGGACCCAGGATTATCCATGGAAAAATATACTCCATTAAAATTCTGTCTCAAGCCAAGAGAAGGGGGAAAGGGGGCAGAGAGAGCAACGTTTCCATCCATGGATGATAGAACAAGTAACTTATACGTTCCTTTAGAAACAAAGGTTCTGGCAGCAGGATGAGGAACAGAAGGGGGTATTTCTGCCACAGTTTCCTTATAGGGTGATACGTGGACTAAAAACAATGGGAATGATCTGACTGAACAACTTCTTTGCCCTGTCTACCTTATCACACCCTCACACATTGGCAAGAATAACGTGATGAACTACTGCAGCCTGGGGAGAAGGAGAAATTGAGCTGCCACCTGCAGATATGGGCATTTATTACACTTAGAACAACTTCCTGCTTAATATTAGCATGAACTGTAATCAATTCAGCCCAGATTTAGATTTTTAGGATAAATACAAAAGTGAACTTACCAACCCATGCTACAGAAAGCTTATCATAAGTAGGATCTACATTTTCCTCCTATCCCAAGTAAGATTTCTTTCAGCACAGAGTCAAGTCCAAGGTTTACCTGGAAACATCAGGGGCATGATGACTTCTCCTGGGCTGTACAGATACCCTCTACAGAAAGTTGAAACAAGAAGTTCTTCCATCTGAAAAGTTGTGCCTTAAAGGCTGCTGCATCCAACCTTGCAAACACACATTCTAGTATTCCTGTTCCTATAGGTACACAAAGATTTGCAAAGATTTTCAAATTGGACAACAAAATACCTAGTGGATGGCATGGTGGTCAGTCCAAGGTTAGACTTGACGATCTTGGAGTTGATTTCTAACCTTTATGACTCTGTGATTCCATTAAAATACAAAGTGCTGATACTGAATGAATGGGAAAATTATTATAAAGATAAAAATCAAATTATTGAGATGTTAAATAAAATAGAGTTATCACTTGTTAAGATGTACAAAAAACTCCATGTCTGAGCAATAAAGCTCTTCTCTCGTATTACTTCAAATATCTCCAGGGAATAAAAACCAACCAAGCAACCGTGTCTAGAACAGAATGACCTTGTCCTGTGAGGAAGGAGCTCATGTCAGCCCCTGGGTGCATGGCTGGGCCAATTCTTGTTCAAGTTTTAAACCAGTGAATGACTGAGACAAAAGAAATTGGAATGAGAAAACAAACAAGAAACGTCATGGAACTACTCTGCTCTGTTCTCTCAGCTTCACTTGAAGGCAAAGTCAGAACAAATCATCTGTGGGTAGCCGAAAAATGAACTACCATTAGTTCTGTCACCTGTACTTTCAAAAATTTAATCAGATTAATTTTCCTAAAGTAGGAGTTCTGCAGTAAACTTAAAAGTACAAATCAAATAACGGCACTCTTAAGTTATGAAATTTTCAGTGACCAAGATGCAGCCTTCTGTTTACAAATGATTTCATTGTAAGGATCTGTTATTTAATTTTCAAGGAAAAAATATCAACTAGAAAATCATAGAAATCATATGGCCAAGGAAAAAATCAGAACTTCAATCTCATGTTAATGAGATGTTACACTACAGTGTTTTCAGACAGAGAGACATCTAAAAATGTATTTTTATTTTTCACTATTTACATTGTTTTATTATTGTTTCCCAACTTGGGCAATAAATAGCTCAAGCTATTTTATCAGCAGAATTCAATAACCTCTGTACTTTTCCTGTAACACATTACATCTGTTATGCCAGGCTACCTCGTCTAGGTCAGTATTGTTGTCTCCCATTTAGTGATGAAAAAACCCTAGATTTACAGGTAAAATGATACTGTCAAGGCTAGACTGTTGTGCAGGTGGAAATGTAAGCCAAACTTCCAGTGTCTTACCCATGTGACTGATTAACCACATCTCATCTGAGCATGGAGAGCTCCATCTGAATTGCTTAATTTTTAGGCAGACCAGGATGTCTCCATGATGACGGGTGAAAGAAGTGAAGTATGAAACAGGGAATCCTAGTTGTGGTCTCTGCAATGAAGGATGTGCAGGTGCCAGAGTGGGTAGTTTGTCTCTGGGTACAATTTACACTGCTTTACTCTTGTTCAAGCTGTACATAAACAACAGGATAAAACCACTTGCCTGGGAAATAAAAATGAAAGCATCCTTACGTGATGCCCTTGGCCATGTAATGGGAACCAGACAAATTTCCCGTGGCTCAAGCTACACCGGGTCAAATCTTGCTCACACTCCCCTTTGTACATCAGGCCAAGCTAGTACCTCAGCTGAAGCCTGTGGGCTTCAGGAGGTGACTAATCAAGATACCTCCCCAACAAACAGAAAAATTAACTTTTGTTCCTCCTGTTAGCAGAGCCACCTGTTTTCATGCCCTGACTTTCCAGGCCATGGTGAGCCTGGTGGATCAAAGTCTTGCTACTCACTAATTCCACACTATCGTTTTTATCCATGGGGACTTTTTTCTTTGCTCTTTCCTTTTTTTTTCCAATTTATCCAAAGAGCAAGCTGGTGCACATTCTTACGAACCTCTAATTAACAAGCTAAAAAGACTTCTTTCTGGCAATGCCTGACCTTTAAGCATTTTATAAGAATTTATCGATACAAGCAGAAACAATAATTTAAAATATTATTTTATGAGTGCTGAATACCAGCACTTTTGTAAAGATAAATGAGCTTCTCATTTCTTCATTTACAACTCTAAGCATTTTAATGAAAGAGGCCCATAAAATTCAAAGATAGCTCTGAATCTCTCCTCTATCTAAATCTACTTGGGCTTTTCTGGTGATGCCCTGAAACACCTACAGTGTGAACGGCTGAGGGAAAGTGAAGAGCTGAGTTTCAGTTGGCCTCAGGTTTGATTGTATGCATTTAAGCCAGACTTACTAACTTTATACAGTTGCGGTTTTTTTCAAATGAGAACAAATTCATCAGGTGTATTTCCTACTGTCTAATTCACTAAACTTTACACCCAGAAGTATTCTGGGAGCTTATGATCTCTGCGAACTCCTACCTCAATCTCCAGCCCTGGACTGGGACAGACAGCTCAACCTCTCCATCCTTCAGTGCAGGAGTTACTGGACAATGAACACATGTGGCTGGGACACAAAACACTTCCCAACTCCCATCTTCAGCGACCCCCACAGGCAGACAAGGATCTGGCATGTCAGGGACATGGTTTTGGTTGAGCAATCCACAGATGCTCTCAGACAGGAATGCAGCAGGCATACTGTGGAGGGGACCTACAATCTCCATTGGATACTGATCATCCAGCAGCACATTCCAAAGGGTCACACTTCAAATTACAAAAACAGGTGAAGGGACCCAAATGAAATCATCCTTTTCACTGGTCAGTTTACTCACTAAGAAAATAATAATAACTTAAAATAGGAAAACTAACTCAAGCCCCCAAACAAGAGGACACAGTTGCATTAAAAGAAAAAAAAAAAACAACCAAACAGTTCCTCCCATTCAATCAAAAGAAAATGAAAAATTTAGGCAATATTGCCAAGTACAGTTAAAAAAGCATCCTATGATTGTCCTGCATTAAATCAACACCATCCCAAGAAAAAGGCTCTCAAAGACAACTGAAGGACAGAAGTGTGGGGAGAGTTGCAAGCAGAAGACATAAGAAGTGAAACAAAGAAGTACAGCATGGACAGAGAATAAGAATTCAAAAGATAAAGTCTATGGATGGTCAGAGGATAAAAGGATGCTGAGGCAGAAACAAGGATGAGACCTACATTATCAGTTATCAGACTATGGGCCATATATTCAGTTTCCAGCTATTATGTTCTGACTTAGTCAATACCTGAGTTTTCAAATCTGGGACTATTTGTGATTTAAACAAACTTCTGCCTTTCAGTCCTGAATGAATACAAACACACATACACACACACATATATGTATGTATCTAGAGATGTGTAATTCTACTTTACTGAAAAGCATTTGCATTTTACTCAGTTTGGGTACATACATTTGTCAAACCATTGCTATGTTTGCTTTGAATTACAAATTGCTTTCCCCCCTCCTTTGGATGTACTAACAAATGCTTAAGGATTTGTTGCTACAATTCATTATCTGTACAAGCTCATTGCAGAGCTTGTGTCCATGAGCAGTTTAAGATTAGATCACGGATGTAAAGCTGTTAGGGGACATAACTGTCCTCCCATTCCAGACTTACACCAGGATAAATAAAATCAGTCAATCACTGAAGAGAATCAGACTCAACCCATAATAGAAGGTTAAAGAGACACACAGTTCTACAGGACATTACCAAAATAAGAGCTTACGAACATATGGGTCTGTTGTATCTCAGCTGAACAGTTCAATTATTTGAGCTCAACTGACACTGCATTGCTGGATTATTTGAAAACTATTTTATACTGACATCAATATTGCAGCACAAATACTGTGTTCCTGCAATGAATTATGGAAATACTAATCTTCTTCCTTTTAAAGAACATATGCATCTCTCTAAGATCTAGGTCTTCTTTATGTTGCACCTAAGCTATTAAAAAAAAGTTTTTGTCTGTTATGTGTTCAATATTGGCAACACCAGTTTTACAGAATGGATTTTTAGTGTGCCTAGTGACAGAGGAACAGATTGCTATGGCAACAGCAAAGATGAAAATTCTTAACCTGAATGAATCATCACTGAAGTAATTGCAGGGTTTTTTTACCTGTTCGACATCCATTTTACAACTTGAATGCTGCATTCAACCTTGAGCTTGCTTTATATAAATGCCAAGCACTGTATGCAGCCTCCAAGTTGATTTGACCTAAAAGTTGCTGCCCCTTCCCTCACGAATCCCAAATAACTGCTGTCCTCCAGCTCAGCTAAACATCTGAACACTATCATTTTTCCATAGAGTCCACCAATAAAAGCACTGGGCCCTTGGACATAGCTTTGAGGCTTCTGTAAGACATATTCAGATACATATTTTTTTCTTTCATTGTAGACTCAACTTGCATAAAAATCTGTTGAAATCACTCTTCATTTTCAAAAATATGATGAAATCACTGTGCATGGTATTTCCAATAAACTGGTGGAATAAGGTATCAGCTTCGCATTTAATTGTATCCTAAAGAGGCTGTTATTTCAGATACATATTTTGTGTAAACAGTAATTTAATTGGAATTTCATAGAATTGTAAAGATTTATTTTATAGGTTTTAAAAGTGTTTCTTCTCCCCAGTTCCTCTCCCTTTACTCATTATCCATGCTCTCATATGCAATTTGTGATTGTTATGAAGTAGACAATTGGAAATACACGTCCTGTTGCTTTTTCAAAATACCAGTATTTTTGAATCCATCCTTTTTTTGGATATCAAACATACCATTTAAAACAACTCTCCTTATAGCCAATTAACAATGACTTGGACTTTTGCCCTGGAATAGCTTTCTCTGCACAGGTGTAGCCACAAGCAGTAGGAGGCAAAGTACCACCTTAAATTCCACATCTGCTTTGAAAACCAAATTCGTAGTTGTTGCTGAGGTTTTTGTATTCATCCCTTTTATCACCACTCATTTGCAAGGAAGCCCAAGGTGGTATCACAGCTCATGCAGGTATCAGAATAGAAAATGCAGAGATGAAGCAAGCAATATTCTGCTTTTTCTGTGGCTCTTAGGCTTTTCAGAGCACCATCCAATTAATCTCTGCTTTTACCATAGGATTTTCAGACTACTATCTCCACTCCTTGCCACTTGCACATTGCCATCTGGGTGCACTGAAAAATACAAACTCTGAACACACTGTAGGTATGTATTCTAAGGGAAAACACAATGAATACAGTCCACATATTTTCCCTTTTCAGAAATCCTACTGATTACTTACACAAGGAGACAGCTCGCCAAATGCCTATTCCTAAACACAATTTCCACCATATTATTTACTGGTCAGTAGTTTTTTTAATGCATCATTATTTTTATTTAATAAAAATATGAATTATTTCTACATATATTATAAAAATAAATTATATATATAGTTTATTTTAAATTTTTTATTATTTATATTTTTTATTTTTAATTTTTATAATTATTTTTTCCCACAGGCATTAGATCACACTCTAAAATTTCTGAATCGAAACAAATGAAGAAAGAAAAAGAAAAAGAAAGTTTGGGTGTGCCAACTGCATTCGCATGCACATACCTGTTCTGTGATTTGTAGCCTTATTCAGAAACCATATTCATAATTAAGTCTCCACCTCCTGCACAAATGAGCATAATGTCAATGAGTTGCAGCAAAACCCAGCAGCTGTGATCACATCTAGTCTCTTGCTCAGATGATTCATAAAAGGTTTGCTGTTTAACTACTCAACTGTTCCAGGTTGGTATGGTTTTTTATGACTAATGTTTTTAAATTACTTAGTCTCTGTTCACAGTCTGCAGAAATATTTCTGAGTGAAGGCAAAATGCATGACCAGTGTCACACAAAGTAGTTTCAAGCCTCTCCCTCAAATGAGCTCAGGAAGGAGTTAAAACCTTCAACAGACCCAGCAGCTGCTAAAGCCCTATCCCTACCACTGCCCTACCCCAGCTGCAGGACATGAGGATTAAGGTATAAAAAGGGATGAAAAATAAAGGAGGAAATTACCATCATCCCTGAGTGATTTAGGAATCCTCATCTATCAGCATGGCTCATGCAGCCTAGTAGCAGCTACTGAAAAATTAGAATTCCATATGGTTCCACCTTAGCACCCACAGGGTTCAGAGCTGCTTTTATACTCTTTCCTCTGTGTGTTAGGTGTTCTTCAGTCACTCGGAAGACCTGGAAAACATGAGGGAAGTGACAGGCTGAGGTGACTGAATTGCTTGCTGCCAGACAGTCCCTTAGTTTAATCCAGCTTGCTGAGCAGGAGAAAGAAAGTTGAATTTGCTTAGGAAAGTATCTAACAAGCAGCAGAATAAAGACATGGGGAGAAGCAATGTTTCTTAGCTAAGTTGGCAGAGGAAGGGGCAGGGGGAGACAAAACCCACAAAGAAAATGGAATGACAATTCCAATCCTTTTTGACAAAAGAAGCTATTACATCAGTTCAGCCATAATAACCAGATGTTGGTACCAAAAGTTACTTTCTTGAGAATAGAACTTGGGGAAAGTATGATAAAATTTTGCCTGAATTCCATATAAAATGTGTATAAATATGACTGATTTTTAAAATTATGCATTTCATATAGTTTGTTAGGGAAAAAAAAGGAAGCAGCAACTTTTTCATCAAATGTTAACTTGGATGTGCAGTACATGCCATAAAGATGCATTATATATGTTTCAGGCAGACTGCTCAGCAATACTGAGCTACTTGTCCCTTAACAAAACCCAATGGAAAATATTGCTTTAGTACAATACGGAGGAATTACCATTGCTATTGAATTCCTAACTTTGGTATTGTGCAGTTCTAGGACTACAGCTGTGACAAATCATTGCAGACACTGCTATCTGGTAGGTATAACAGATAAGTGCTGTCTTCTAGTAAAAGCAAATAGCCATATTTAGTTTTGGAGGGTGATAAACTTAGTATTTGCTTACAAATGCAATTTGTTCTTTGATGATCCAAAGAAAAAGGCTGTTCTTTTATGTTCAGACAGTGAAAGGATTCGGTAACTTTATGCTTATATAAATAAATTCATAAATATATACATTTCTACATATATATATATGTGACTACATAAACATACATTTCAGACACATAATACTTTTATATATTACCCATAATACTTTTCCATAGTTATACCAAAGTAAGCACCAGGGCTTCCCTTCAATGATAGAGCCAAGCAATTTTAGAACTAGTAAGTAGAACATCTCTTTACCTTCTTGAAATGCTGCATTGATGTGTTTTACTGCACTACGGACTCCAGATGTTCCTACTTTGCTCTGAAGAGGAGACCTGCTTCATTCCCACTGAGTTTCACCTTCCTGAGCCCCATTCTGAAGACCAATCTGTGGTTAACCAGTTTCATTCAAAACATACTCCACAAAAGCTGTACTTTCTTTTCCTTCTCCTTCCCATCTCTTTCTTCAACTAGTTTCTTGGGAGTCCAATCATCTACTCCAGAGAAGGAAGATTTCAGATCCTACACTCACCCATGGCTCTGTGAATCATTTAATTATCAGAATCATTAATTATCAGAACATACTTGGGGGAAAGATTCTTATTCCAAGTTTTTCTGCTAAATTAGTCAATGAGGGAAGAAAAGACATGGTCTCGTGGCCCAGTTGTCTAGAGAGCTCTTGGGGGAAAAGAGAACCAACAATTCCGATCAGTACTCTGGTCACCTTGCTGTTCAGCCTTGTTAACATAACAGCAGTTCCTACAATGCCCCAGTGCAAGCATTATTTTGGAATATGACTGGTAGAAATAGAGGTGTTGGGAAGCATTTGAATCCTGTTACAGGCCCCAGCCAAGTTGTCTTTAGCTAACACTATAAGCGACCTCAGGAATTCTTCAAGGTTAGAGAACTGTAAGCTATTCTAAATCGGGAGAGAAGCGGTCTGAAGAACGAGGTAACAGGACAGCAAGAAGGTAAACAAAGAGGGACTGCACCATCCCGGACTTGAACCAATCAGGGTCTCTGAGGGGTGCATGCAAGGCGTGTGGATGATACGGGGCACCCGTAATAGGGTCAGGCGTGATCGTGTGAACTACAGCAGCAGGAATGCATAAGCGTAGTGTAATGTAAACAATAAAGTGGAAGCTTGCTATTACTTGCATCAAGTGTCTGTCCTGCTTCCCCTCCTCCCTGCGCGTCTCGGAAAAATTCCCTGACATAGAGGCATCCCTGGATTTCACCTGGGCCCAGACCTGAATGCTACTGAGCAGAGATTGAGGAGTTTTTGAGCTCCAGGCAGCCAGATGCACTTCAGCACTGTAGTTCTTCCAAAGATCTAGTCTAAATCTCTTTTGCTAGAAATAAAAGATAGAGAGAGAAAGTATGTCATGTTTTGAGCTTGCCTACTGTGCAAATTAGATGGTACAACAATAAAGTCTTCATGAAGGCAGAGCCATAGAGCTTTATGAGTCTTAGCCCAATGAAAGGCTGTGTGTGTATCCGTAGGGATACCACTGAAGAGAACAAGTCTTCAATCCCATCATTCCCAGAGATAAAATGGAGGAATTTTTTTTTTTTTTAATTTTTATTGGACAGTCATGGACTCACAGAATGGTTTGGTTTGGAAGGGACCTTATTGATCATCCCATTCCACCCCCTGCCATGGGCAGGAACACCTTCCGCTAGACCACATTGCTCCAAGCCCCATCCAACCTGGTCTTGGACAATTTTGGGGATGGGGCATCCACAGCTTCTCTGGGCAACCTGTACCAGGGCCTAACCATACTCATAGGGAAGAATTTCTTCCCAAAATCCCATCCAACTCTGCCTTCTGTCAGTTTGAAGCCATTCTCCCTTGTCCTGTCACTATATGACCTTGTAAAAAGTTTCACTCCATCTTTCTTAAGAAGATATCCTAAATCCAAAATAATTGCCAGGAAGCTACAAAGGGAACTCTTACAGCATGAAATGGCTAGTAATTTTGTTAGATTGAGTGGCTCTTACTCAAACAGGGTTATTTATACCATGCCATGGTCGCAAAAGCTGAACGTTGGTAAGGGAAGCTACTCAGTAATCTTCCACATGCAGATATGTAAGTTCTGTACACTCACACCCTCATACTGCAGATTGAAAAAATGTAGAGATTAGGATAAACATGTCAAAAAGCTGGTGGCTTTTTCTTTTTATTAAACATCCCTTTTCAAAGAAAATGTAATAGTAATAATAACAACAATCACTAATGGCTTGCAAAGCCTATTGTACAGTCATTAGGAAAACAGGTAAAGACATGCTAGTGATGTATCTTGTAGATTAATTCTATTACAAATCAAGCTTCTTTAGACCTGACTTCAGTAGACATATTCCAAACTCACACATTCGACAACGCTCATAGAATTTGCTGAGAAATACTTTGTGATTAAGACTTATAAACTTAAACTTACTGAAGTGTAAACACACCATGATACACCAAGATATAAAGTAATTGTGGTTCTACATAATAACATCTAAATTCAAAACCAATTTCTGGACTCAGGCTAGAAGAATGAGAGTTTGAACTCATATACCTCAAGACTTGACCATTCTGAGCCATCATAGTGATGGTTCAAACCCACTTATTCTGGCTTTGAAACCCACTTAAGAACACAGATATAACAGCAACCTGAAGCTTTTTTTAATCTTCTCATACTTATTATGGAGGCTGGGCTGTCCTTTTCTAGCAATAATAACAAACTAGTTGCCCATATTACGAGAAAGGTTAAAAAATGACACAAATTGACAGAATATAGATTATTGGCCTGTAATTTGACAAGACAAATGTGAGGGGAAATGAATATAGTCTCTCTTCACTCTTAAGAAAATGTGAAATCAGCAAATAGAGTGGTGGGGTTTCATTAGAGCAAGTGCTAACTAATTACCATATAAAGTCTTCTAAAATCATAGTATCCCGGTAGTATCCTTGCCAAGTTTCTACAGTATTCTTATTACTACTATGCTACAATATCTGTTTTTTAAAAATATCTTAGTGTACTGACTTCTCAAATAAAAATTCATATTATATTAAATTTTAAAATGCTATCTTGTGGGTTTATTTCACACCCAGAAATATAGAAAACATTTAAGGTAAGACCCTTAAAATCATCATTACCAGTTCAGCAAACTACAGGAAGTACATTGCTGCTTAAATCCTATCAAAGCTATCATGCACATTCTGGTATTACCTATTCAGTCACTTCTATTTCAATGATCCTGTATGTAAAAATGAGCAAATCTCCAACCCAGCCAGTCTCATTGTTCGATTCAGTGAGGGATGCAACAATCAAATTGTTTGTAATATCACAATCCATCACTACATGTCCAAATTTGATGACATAAGTCACTGAACTGAGGTCCTAATAAAATAAGAAAAAGACTAAACAGAGGTCTATAATAAAGATTGCACTGAGAAAAACCCCCAAACAAACAGTCGTACCCATTACAGCAGTGGGGACATGGTCTTGCTTTCACTGGTCAAATCTCCAAGGACAGTATTTGGCCAAAGAATTAGAACAGTCAAAAAGATTAAGTCTCCAGCACAGTTAAGCAGGTAAATACAAACTGATACATGGATATGATTAATCCTGTTGAAGACATGTGAATTATATATATGTTATCTCAGGGTTATGCTCAAATGGAGGATGAACTTGAACCCATTTTCTGAAATTACTGATTCTGAAGCTTGATTGTAAGATCAACAAAAAGAATTTTGGTTTGTCTTACCTTGCCTGGCACCTGCCTTATTTTAAAAGGGTATACATTTCAGTTTTCATAATGACAAAAATCCAAGTCCAATGCAAGTCTTTCTACTCAAGAGGGCAAAAATGTGACTCAAGACCACAGTGTACCTTCTGCACAAGAACTATCTGATTAAAGGAATATCAAGCCCAAGAGTGATTTAAAATCAGTCAAGGAAGAAACAGGCTCACAATAAGTAAAAGTAACTAGTCTTTTCCCACCCATACATGCATATATGAGTATCAAAACCACACACTATAGCTGTTAACAGGCATCCGCCAACACTCTGTCCTTGTCACTGATGGAAATTGAAGTATATCTGTCTTGCCATTCAGCTATTCTCTAAATTTAGAGATGAACAAATTTGGTTGAATTTTGATCAGGCACTTTATGACTCACATTATCCTCCAAGTCGGCAATCCTTCACGTCACATAAAAAGGCCACTGAACATAGTGCACAATCTTGTACCTGAAGAGGCACTGCGCACAGTCAGAGCAAGGGATAGACAAACACCCTGTTAAAAGGCAGGAAACCCATGCAAACCACACTGATATAAACAGCTAAACAGTGCCTGTTTTGAAACATGCATTCAAAGAACTAAATTTTTAATTAGTGCAAACAGAACTCCATCACTTTGAGCACAACTTCCTAGACTCCTAGTCAGGGAGGGTCTGTCCTTCTCTATAGGAATATCTTCACACACAGATTACTTTCTTATCTCTCACACACACAAACACTTCCAATTGCTTATTGTGTAGCAATTTACCTTGAATTTTTATAAAATGGTGTGATGTGAGGAAAAGAGAACAACTAAACCCTAACATCAATAAGTACTAATAAATATTAATATAAGTACCACTTACATTGCAATGTGAAATCCACAGATGAAATCAAATTGCTGCCTTTATTACTGTGTCTTGGTTTGAAAGACGG
>VXAC01004358.1:0-16735 GCA_013399225.1 Rhipidura dahli
AGAAAAAAATTTAAGAGAGAAAACAGCTCACAGCCCTGTGACAGTAAGAGAGAGAGGGAGGTGATCCACTTGCTGTCAATGCTGCCACTTGTTTTTCTTAGCTAGATCCAGAGAGCCTTCTGCTCCAAAAGAGGGGCAGCCCAGCTGACCGAGCACGCACTCGCTCACCTGATGGATTCTCACACTCCCTGACCCGGCAGAGCACTTCTTGCCCCTTGTGCCATCCTAAACACCCCCTTGCCCACTCTGCTAAGCCGTGATTTGGACCCACCAGTGTGCTTCCTGCTGTGCATCTGCAGGTGGGACAGCTTGAAGTATCTCTTGTTGCAGCCGGGGTAGGCGCACATGAAGGGGCGCTTCTCGTTGGTCTCGCTCGCCGACCGCACGATGGTCGGAGCCACGCCGGGCACTCGCCGGACGTCCTGCAACGACAGAGACCTGCTAATGCCATGTGTATGTTCTCAGCCTTGGCTCCACACGCTCAGGCCACTCAACACTTGCCCAGGACAAAGAGATACATAAGTAGGTCACACTGGAAACAGGCAATTTCGTGTCATTCTATATCCACAGCCTTAATCCGTTCCTTGCAGAGTGCTAAAATTATTCGAAGGTGAAGCGCAGTGAACTCTACTGAGTGAATTCTCTCACCAGGGTTTGTATGTGAGATGAAATGGCCTACACTCTGACCTCGTGTATAACCACACAATCCTGGCAGAACTCTCATTGCCACATAAAATAGTTTTACGTTTATACCAGTGTAAGGAGGTAAGAGCATGAGCCAGAAGAGTATTGTCCTTTTTATCTCAAATACTCATATGAAGTTAAAGGACAAGGAAATGGATGTCTTGGATTCACACAAACAGATTAACAACAAAACAAAAACAACTGTCTAGGTGGAGCTGGTGATAAGTTCAGCTTTAATGCATTTTGGCCACTGTCACAATGTTCCAGCAAAGATGATCTCCTCCTTCTGGAATAATTAACTTCCTTAAACAATGTCAACCACTTGCTTTTGTTCACTCAACAAAAGCTGGCTCAGGAGCCTGTTTCTGAGAGCTTGCCACTGAATAATGACCTGCTAAACTACACACAAAAGGAAAAGGATGCTATCTAAAAACACTGATGTATGTCGACAACACAGAGCAACACAGAAAAGACAGATACTCTGTAATGACTTTGCCATCGGTTTTAACAAGGTATATCTTTTACAGGGGTATTTAATAATGATATGACTGTCTCAGAAAGGGAGGAAATTAACTCCCATGGATGGTAAGTTCCTCCCAGATATTCGCTAATTACTTATTAGTAATTAGGAATTACTTATTACTAATTAGGAAACAATCACATACTTTGTTTTAAGGAAATACATTTGAATTAGTAAAGTTTCAGAAACACATAAAAGCAAAATACCACCTAACACTTTCATATATGTAGTTATTACACACGGTCCATCATAACCACAGAAGCTTCACATGGCCAAAGCGATTGGAGCTAGAAGTTGGAAAATGGATCATGTATTTTGGATGATCCTGAGAAGCTGGTGAGGAATATTGCCTTGCAGACGTATTTCAGAAGAAGAAATTAGCAATTTTAAATGGCTGTGTCAGAAAGAAATCTTGTGTTAGAGTTCAACGGCTTCAGTGAAGCCAGGACACTTACGTAAAGACAACACAGGGAAATCGCAAATCAAGGATGGATTTATAAACATCAGTGAAGCAGTGAGTGAACACTAAACAGGCAGCAGTGCTACTTGCCCATGAAGAATGCCCCACAGCACTTACTTGTATGCCTCTAAAGACTCCGTGGGTGTGTATTCTGTACTGGGCCCCACAGCTGTACAACATGGGAGCGCTGTGGTTCTCATTTTCATATCCCGCTGTATGTCTGTAAGTAAAGAGGGGAATAACAAAAAAATTAAATATTTTTCAGTACTCAGCTACATGTGAGAGGGTTTTTTTCACAAGTCAGTGATAACATGTGCAGAGTTTGCTTTTACAGACACAATATCCAAGTTCAAGCGAAATTCACCAATGGAAACCTGCTCTGCCTTCGCATGGATCTGCTCCCGCTGGCACAATGCACTGACTCCATACAAACATCTATTAGTATCCATTAAGGCATCCAGGGAAAAAAAGGAAAAAAAAAAAAAAAAAAAGAAATTGTCATGATTTGAACTCCGATGTATTTCCACAAAGATTTTAGGTAAGAGGAAAAAATTCACATAGCAGCACAGCAGTGTCATGTGCACATGTTCACGTTATTTATCAGTCAAATGTGGGGCTGGCTATTGCTAATATCTTCTGGAATGAGCAAAATGCCTCAAGTTTCACATTAAGTGCAGTGGATTTTTGTCAGCACCTCATGACTCAGATATTACCCGATACTACCAAGCAAGTGATGACATTTATAAGAATAGCAGTCATGTACTCATAAACAGAGATTACAAATCAGTGTCTAAACTATTTATCCCACATATCAGCTTGCAGGATGCACTACCAATTTATCCTTTATAAAAATAATTTTTTTTAAAAAACCCAGCCTATCCCTATTAGGTATACATTTTCAAGATTTCTCATGCAGCACATTAATTTTAAGAATTTGGTGTGGTTTGGGATTGCCACAGCCATATGTTTTGTCTAATTATGTTCTTCAAAATCCTGTGTTCTCGTGTCCTGAATGTTGGAACTTTGCTGTGTCTCCTGTTAGCAGCCTTTTTAATGTCAAAATCACATAGATACATCTTAGGTTTAATTTTTGAACAAGCATGTTACATTATCACTTGTAGAAGTATACATTGGCAAGGGTAAGTGTGCGTGTTCTACACAACACCAGAAATTAGAAAGCCCAGAGCAAAACCCCAGGGCACACAGCTAGGGACAAAGATGGATATGTAGGATGTTATCCCAGTCTTTGCCAAATGCTTGCAATAGCAATTCGAAGGGGTCCCTGAGGTCCAGACTCTCATTTTACTGGTCCTTCCTTTCTCTTCACTCAAAGTTCATGTGCAGAGTAGAATTACAAGGAAGTTTTAAACCTCTTAAGTGATTTGCAGAACAGGCAGTGGAACTGGAATGTGGGACATGTCTAAAGGGTTTGTGAACCTGGCTGTAGAGGAGGGGAGCAGTGCCTGTGAGCAGCTCTCCCTGCAGAGGGTGGACTGCATTCCTCGCCATCTCACCACTCACCCCCGTAGCTACCTGGCAGATGTGTTCTATGAGGTCAGCTCTTGCAATGCTCTACAGTGTTAGTTTCAAATCCTGGCTCCACCTGACTATTCAAATCAAAGGCTACATCTTTTAGGAAGGTATGCTCTGCTTATTTTGGTTTTAATTCAATTTTAAGGTGATAGTAATGAAATAAGTTATGGAGGGGTGGTAAATAAGTATCTCTGGTCTGTAGCAATACCTGTAATAATAGGTAAAGAAAATACCATTAGCTGATTTAAATATATTAAACTATTCTGTAGATATGTACCATGTCCAAATAAATAGGGTCTACTCTCTGCCCAGGGCCCAGAAATGGCCTTTTGCAGCCTAATCCAAACAACAAATTACCATTTGCTATCACCATTTGATCAGCACAGGGTCCCCACCAGCATCAAATTTTCCTCTCTGTTTAAAGGTAGCAAGTCTGTACATGTCAAAATAAAAATTAAAAAAAATTTTTAAAAACCCAAAAACTGGGGAAAGGGGTGTTGAAATCCCCCAACCCAATGGTGATACCCATGTTGGTCACAAATTACAAAGTGCATTTTGAAACAGAAATGGAACAAGAACAATCACTGATAAGGAGGAAGCTCTGCAGTAGAAGCTGTTGCTGACCTGTAGCACAGCAGTAAATCAAGGGTAAATGTGAACTTCAGCACTGGTCACCCTGAGTGTAACCTCCCCTTCACGCCTGTCCTAACAACCTTAAACACTACAATAAACAACAGACACAAAGGCAGATAAGAAGAATTCCCAGGACAGAAACTTAAGAAGGAGAAGCAGGAATATGTAGTAAAATCTTATACCATAAAACACAGCCGCACTTTCCCTCCAAATTCTCATGGTTTTCATCTTTCGGTGATAACCTTTTTTGTAAAGACCAGGCAGTTCTGAAATAATTCCTCCCAGGAATAAGAAGCAGAATGAAGACCCTGTCTGTGCCCTAAGGAGTGGCTGTATGAATGAGAGGTGTCCTCCAGATGATCTCCATCTCAATTTTTATTGCACTGCTGGGAAGCCTTCCTCAACATCCAGCCTTTGTCATATTTCCTCCCCTTATTTCTAGTTATACTTCATTAAAACTGTGCACACAACTGCAAAGCTGTGAAGATTAAAACCTGTTTTCTGAGCCCCTTGACCCATAATATACTAAGTCCTTAACCAGCTCCCTAGGAGAGACACTTTAATGATCAGGAGCCCTATTTCCCATTTTACACTGGGCACATTTCCATCAGCATTGGCTGGTACTCAGCATGGCCATATGGCTGATGACAGCAAAATGGATCATGAGAGATTTCTTGGTTAAAATACCAATTATTCACTATGGAGCACTGTGGAATAATCTGACCTTCGGGGAGATAGAAATTAACAGGTGGGTATTCTTTCCAGTTCTTCTTCTTCCAGCCTCTTTGCTCCGTGCACCCATGATTTATGTCACAAAGTGTACATCACAGTTGGCACAGTTGGCTTGTTTCATATGGCTGCAGTTTATATACTATAATAAAAGCAGGGGTAGAAGAACAGATACAAATCTAAATCCATTATTAAACTCAAACACCTGCTTTATTGCATGCAAGAGATAATGAGCAGATGCAAGCCACATACACCAGGAATATAAGTAACTGGTGAATTTATACCTGCAGTACATTAACTAAATGGAAATCTCCAGAGGGTAGGACAGTCCTTAACTTTCATCTCTTCTAGTCAGGCACTCTGTGTTTAACCAGGCAAAGAGACAATGCCTTATAAGCTCAGGGCACCAAATCTATACGAATAATAAAGAAAAATTATCCAGATGGACTCTCAGGACTAAATAACAGCCTAGGCCTCCACCAAAGCACATGTTCTCTCTCAGCAGGACGGGCTGCTCAGACAACACCACAGCAGCCTGGAGAGGAGCCAAGGGAGCCACTCACTGCCCTGCTGCAAGTGCACTCCGAGCGGGCTGCGAGCCCGGCCACAGCTCCTACACTGAGCCTTTCCCTGCTCTGAGAGCTCAGCAGCCCCAGCAGAAACCCAGCTAAAACCAGTGGGATGATAAGGGAGAAAACAGCTGAATTAACCAAAGAAGAAGAAAAAGCCAGAAAAACTCCCCAGTGAGGCCCAGAGTCACACTTGGGAGAGACACTGGACTGATCCCTCCATAGGTCCTAAAAGAACTCAAAACCAAGGGAGACCACATGCAGCCAAACTGCCCTGCCAGGATGCAACACAAATTTTTGTTTGAGCAAGGACTGAAGGACTTGGCCTCACAGTCCAGCTCTGCTTTTATTTGTAAATATACAACTCCTTTTAACTTCAGTCGGAACTGCTCTAAGGCAAAAATGGACTATAAATATTTAGAGTTTGGGTTTGTTGGTGAAAAAAGGACTCAGTGTATTTTGTTCTCTGGATCTACACAGCCAGACCTGGAAACACAGCCATAAAATGTAATTCTAGATAACTGGGAAACAAAGGCTGATACTTACAAAGGAAGAGCTCTGTGCTGTAGAATATTTCGAAGCACTTGCATTTACCATTAGCCCAGCAAATCTTTAACACTCGCAGAGTAGCTCTTTTAAAATGATTAATCTCTGAGTTGTACAGATTGTACAGAGATTAATAAAAATGAAGGGTTTACAGATGAGAATGTGTGATGAAAAACAGAGCAGCTTTAGAGAGTTGTATCAATCTAAGTGGTTATAAAAAAAAAACTCATAAAAGATGACATTCTAATCTGAATATTTTTTTAAAATAATCAAGCTGCAATTTCTCTCTCACACCATTTTTACTTTGTAAAACTGAAATCGCCTGTCTAATGTATAAAGCAGTTACAACTTAATCTGAAGAGTTAAGCTTTTTATTATTATTTCATAAACCAAAAAAGGGAAGCTTTAGGGCACACTGAGGAGAGCTAGAAAATTTCAGATGAAACGTGAATACACATTGATTCATGAGATTCAGACTTGGAAGAATAAAAAAAGCCAGAAAGCAAGATTACATAAAACAGGCACCACATTAAGCTTCAATTTAATTGTGTTTCAATGCAGGAACAGGAATTTTAGGGTTTAGAAACAGAGCCAAAAATGAGGCAAAGTGAGGGTGTGGGCTAGTCCCGTTGATAACAGAACATAAAGGAAGAGAAGTAGAGTTAATTCCCTCTGCTAAAATATTTACCATCCTAGCACCCTGGGAAAAATATGTATGGAGACAGCAAAAAGATCCTGATTAGTTGTATAGAAGATCCTGTTTCTGCCTGGTTTTTGTCTAATACTCTTATGGAGGGTGGAGCATGAAGCTGCATTTTTATCTGTCCTTTCCAAGGCAAAGGAATATTTAAAAATGTGATTTCACAGATTTGAGTCCTTCTGCCATCCTCAGTGAGAGAATCAGCTGGATCAGAGGAAGGCTCTAGATCTTCAGGGGACCTTTGTGTTTCTGACTTCAACAATCCATCTTTGGTTTGGGATTTTTTACCATTGACCTGAGTGGAATCAGGATTTCACCAAATCCTTCCCTTCAAAACAAGACTGTCAGTTATTGGTGGGAAAGGATAAATTCCATATCAGAGACAGTAGGTTATTGCCCATTTCCACCTCATCTTGACTGCAGAACTGAACCCAAGTAGGGAATTTTGCGCCCCCAAATTTTACTAAAAAAACCATGAAAGCTAAACAGAAAAACCTTTACAAACCACTCCTAAACAAGAAAGGTTTTCACTGCCTTGTTTTAGATGTTTTTAATAGTGTTCTACGGAGATCATACCTAATATTCCTTATACTGAGCCTGAGAAAACAGCTATATATACCAATTTCCATGAAACACACTGAGTGTTTGACATCCAAGCAAAACCAAAAGGGGGAAACCAAAATATTGTCTGGTTCTATGCCCGATTTCAGATGACAGCCAGAAATATGGATCAAAGCTTTTTACTCGAGCAGCTGAAGAGACAATTACATTGAGTCTTGCTGTGGGGAACTCAGCCACACTTCTTGTCTACCGTGCTGTATAATTTCCTGCTAGGCATCAGTTATTTCCGTGCCAGTTTTACGCTTTACTTGTCAAAATATATTTTATCGTCCTGAGAGCTGCCTCTAGAACCATTGTGGAAGGAGGCAATGTTTTTCATACTGGACAAATGAAAAAGCAACACAAAAACATGAAGGACAAAAACCAATGGCGAAAGTGTCCACTAATGTGGAACATGCATTTTGGGATGTCTTCTGTCCGCTGACTTTCCTGCAACAGAATAAATCTGATCCCAGTAGCTCCAAACAAAATACCCCAAAATGAGGAACAAATCATCAGCAAACAGTCTGAGGAGATAAAATCCGGGTTTGCTACCTTAACAGTGAAGCTTTCCTTTCAGATTCTAGAAGCCGCCAGCTTGTGTGACAGCTCGCAGACAAGCCAGCCCTCCCTCTGGTCCACCCAAAGTTCAGAGGCTGACAGAGAGGGCTCTGGACAAAGAAGCAACACAGTTAATGCACATGAGCTCAGAAGGCACTGCTCTTCCCTCACGTGAGTTAAAAGAACAACTGGAGCTCAATCAGAGCTCAATCAATTTGGAATTCAGAACCCAAGGGAAAATCTAAAACACAAATTCAGGTACTTGGACTGTACGGTAGCAGTAATGGGTTGTCTCCTTCTCCAGGGACAACTCTTGGCAGAGGCAAGCTCATCTTGGGCCATCAGACATCCTTTTGGCTTGCCAGTGAGTAGAAACATCTAGAACTCACGGCTGCAGCCTTTTCTGCCTGCTTCCCTGTTAACGCCTCTCTCCCCTTCCCCTGCCAGTCCATCACGGGCTGTGCTCTGGCAGAAGACAACATCTCAGTTCACTTCAGATGTCTCTTGTCACCATTTAGCAATGGCTGGCCAGGATCTCTATTCCATACCTTTTACTGCCTGCCCACCTCTGCCTGCCTCTCAGGCCATGCCTTCCACAGATTCCTAAGGCTTACACCTACTGAGAGCACTCAGAGACCAAACCCCAGTGATATGTAGAAACTTGTAGCCCTCAGTTCCAATATTCAACATTAAAATATCTGTGAAGGAAAAAGCATTCAGGAAAAACAGTCTTCCATGGCCTTAAAGCCATGGGCTAAAGCAGGCTCTGAGCAGATAGAATTATTGAAGAGTTTAGGTGCCAGGCTCTTGCTGCTGATGACACACAAAGAGGGCTGTTCATAAGCTTGCAACTCAATGGGAATGATTTTCACAATGACTGAAAAGGACACAACTTCAGCCACCTGACAGTATCCCTTGCCCAATTTTGAACTTTTAATTTGGGTTGAGGAGATTCTGGAGCTGATCACTCAAATATTGGCAAGGCTGTAAAGAGCTAGAACCAAAATGCTCTCAGATAAATTGCTAGACAACTTCAGTACAGAAACTGCCAACTCTACCTGAATTGCACTGCAAAAGCTTTATTTCAGCATGAACCCAGAAAATGAAAAGCAAGCTACTGACCTGGTCTGCTGTCAAGTATAAAGTGTATGACCTGCAAGTTTTATATAACTGTAGACTTCTCTAACTATTTGCAGAACTTACTGGCAACGTTTTCTTCCTTCTTATAATGTGCAAAAGTCTCACTGAAGCCAGGAAGAAGTGCTGGGAAGAGTTGAAGTCAAGGAGCTAAACAGAGACTGTCATCATTGGATAGAATCTAGAAGCTCCATATTTCAACAGGGAGATTGACTCCAAAATTCTTAAATTACAACTACAAGATTGAGAAAAGCATCTGAAACACTAAACGCCTGGGAATCACTTATGAACAGTTCATATATTTTAAAGATGTAAATCTTGGGAAGAATACCTTATGTTCATGGCAACTGAGATTGGAGGTACTGTGTATTGTAACTCTCAGCCAGAAAAGACAGATAACTATTTTGGCTCATATTACTAGTGATGAGGCTATGTCTAGCACTGATTTTCCACAGATTCTACAATCTTGGCCTATACCAAAACTTTCAGCTTTGTTTTACCATAGATCATTCATCTTGATTTTTCCCCTTTTCAAGCATCCTAGGTCACATACTTTACACTGCTAACAGTCTGACTCCTGGACAAGAAAGAAACCATTTATTTTGTTCAGTGCTCCTTTAATATTTCTATTGTGACTTTTTTTTTCACTGAGTTCCCCAAAGAATAACGTCTTCCTTGCTTTAATAACTTGGACCTCGGTCAAGGTTGATGTGTTTCTCCATTTTGCAGGATATTTTCTTCAGAAGAGACAAAACAGTGTCTAATATTGCAATGACTGATCTTTACACAGTACAGTTTAAGGAGGAAATCAAAAAGACTTATGAAAGAAAAGTAGGAAATAGCCTTTAAAAAGAGGGGATCGGGAGCAAAGACAGTGAACTGTACACAACCATAGGATTTTGGGATCTTCTCTACCCAAAAGAAAGCTCCTTGATGGATTTCTTCAGGCTCAATTATCTCGTTCACGTCAATGCAAATAGTTTACTATGCTACTATCTTCTCCCTCTAACCTTCAAACACCATTTGTGAATGAGATACAAAGAGATCCATAATATTTTTTTTCCTTTATCACAGTACAGTACTGTACATAAAGTCCACCTTCAACAAGATTTTCACATCTATGGACAGCTACATGAAAGGACAGACTTGTGCAGGCTTTTATCAGCCTCTCCTGCTGTTCCCTTGAGACTGCACACGCTTAGACACTGAGAACATCTCAAAGTTGGCAATACCTGCCTTCAGTGGGGGAGATTTCAGAGCCAATTATCTCCTCAGAGCAGTGAATCATCTGCTCTGAGCAGAGCGGGCCATCTGTGGCTTTCCCTTGGCTAAGACCAAAAGGCGGCTCTGTCGCTCATGGCAGCGGCCGTGGATGAACCGAGGCGAGGATGCGGTAGCGCTCCATCCCCTCCAGCCCCCGGGTGCACTGGACGATCCCCAGCCCCGGCAGAAACGATGGAGGCACAGAGGATGCGGAGAGGGAGGCAGCGGCACGGCAGGGCTGCCCGCCCTGCAGCGGCCGCCACCCCGGCGGGGCCCCGCGGCGCCTCGGAGCCTTCCTGCCCTCCCGGCTGCAGGAAGCCCCGCGGGGGAGGCGGGCCGGAGCCTCTTCCCGGCAGGTGGGAGGGCGACAATGGCCGGGAGGAAGGAAGCCGAGAGGCGGCCGGGCCGGGAGACAGGACGCAGGGCCTGGCGAAGGCAGGGAAAGGGAAGAGGGATGGTAGGAAGGGGAGACAGCTCAAGGAGGAGAGAACGAAGGGGCCGCGGCTGCGCCTCCGGGAGGGGCCCAGGCACCGGGAGCGGGCACAGCCCAGCCCTGCCCTGCCCTGTCCGGTGCCACCGGAGCCCCTGACACACCCAGCGCTGGGCTCGGTGGGCACGGCCAGCCAGCACCCCGACCCTCAGCCCAGGCTGGGGCAAGGATCATCAAAACCACCGCAAACTGCACCCAGGTGATGAGCCACTCTCAGGACCGGACAGTATCATTTTTGTCGCGCAAGTAACTGCATTTTAGTCATGAAATCCAAAATCAAGTTAGCTCAATAATGCAGCTACACTAAGGCAACAGGTTAGAAGAGAACAAAGCTCCTTACCCTTTCAGTGTGGATCCCAAGTTCATTTGGTTCCATGTCATGCATTCAAGCTGCGAGGTCATTTGGTATAAATTGTCACTGTTGTGAAAAGATGTAGAATTAGAACCAAATTTACAGCTATCAAATAAAAACCAAAACATCAGAATATAAACAATTTCTTTGTTATTGTTTTTCTTTATATAACAGCAGAAAGCGAATTTATTTTACAATTTATTTTATGTAACACCTTTTATCGATGCATGATGAATTTTAAAAAATAAAAGGAAATAAAAGAAAAGAAAATCAGTGGATGGAAAAGTCACTTTGAATCTGCAAGTCTGACGATTTGTGAAGAGCTGGAAATGGAAACAGAAAACTTTTTCCTTCCCGAAAAATAATATCCGATATTGACACATTGAAATGAATGAAACGAATATAAGCAGCCCGGCGGGGTAACGCAAAGGATTATTTATTTTAAAAAGTCAAATCTGTTAACTGTTTTAACCAGGAGTGTGAGAGACCACGTGGGTAATGCAGTGAAACAGCTATCGTGACTCGTGATGGATGTTGCTACATAGAGGGGCTTGACAAGCAGGAGAAAAATGGAGTGGCTGAGCGATAAAGGAAGCTCACCGCTGGAGCAGGCTCTTTTCCCGCCGGTACACACCGAAGGCAGCCCAGCAGCGACTGCAGCCGCGGCTTCCCCGGCTCCGCTCAGAGCGGCAAACCCGGGCAGCGCGGCCGCGGTGAGGGGCTGCGGTAGGCGGGCACGGAGCCCCGCGGAGCCCCGGGAGCGCTCTCCAGGCGGGGCAGGTCCCCACGGGGCCCAGGAGGCTCCCTGCCCCGGGGTCTCCCCGCAGCGCAGCTCCCGCCGCCCCGGCGAGCGCGGGGCGGGCGAGGCGGGAACCCCCGGCCCTTCAGGAGGGCGGTGTGATTGATGCCGGGGAACCGCCGCTCACAATAAACGCAAGTCTCCCCGCTGACTAATTATATCCAAACTCGCTGGATTTACGTGGTAAATTTACATCATTTTGTTATTAGAAGAGGGTATTTTTTTCTTTTTCCTTTTTTCTTTTCCTTTTTTTTTTTTTTTTTTACTTCGTGGCAGGTAAAAGAGACCTAAAAAAGCCAGATTCCAGTGGGAAGCTTTTGCATATAAAAACAAATTAAGTGACTTCAATCTCGAAGTATGCGTAATATCATTTGTCAGTATCACTGGACACTATTATTCATTAGTGTGTCTGAAGCGCTATTATGCTACTACAATGTCCTGCATATCAGCTCAGGAATTGTTAAACTCTCCTGCAGTTTCCCCATTTGCAATAGCAGTCCGTGCTGGTCTGTGCCAACTACGTTTTGCAATTCCACGAATTCTTCCTGTAATGCTGCTGTAATTAATTCCTCCAGGACCCTGATTTTTATTAGAAGTGCCCGCCCGATGCATTTACAGCAGGAGATTTCCCTTTAACTTTCTTTCTCTTGACAGTTCATTTATAAGAGCCTCCCCCACAATATCCACTTTTTCCCCTCCTTTGCTTTTTCATAAAGCAATACACTTATTCATCTTGTCACAGCTCGCAGCCACTGTATTCCCTGCCGCCCTTGGGTGACAGTGCCAAGACAAGGCGCCCCGGGAGCAGAGCGATGCCCGCGCCCCGGCGCCGCCGCCGCTCTCCGGGTGCCCGCCGGGTCGCAGCTCCCGCTGCGCTCCCCGCGGTCCGGCTGCGCCCCGCTCCCGGCTCTGCAGCGCCGGTCTCGGCTCAACGGCGGAGCCCGAGCTGGTTTCAGCCTCCGAAGGGAGCCCCGAGAGGCTTTCGGGCAGTCTAGGCGTCGTGGAAAGCATGGGGAGAGGGCTGGGAGCGGAACTCCGCTACCTGCGCTAAGCCCCGCTCTGCCCCGTTTTGTGTCTCCTGAGCGGGGCGCCCCAGGAGAGACCCTCAGCCCTCGCCCCCGCCTTGTCCTCCTGCTGCGGGGGACTGGAGCCGGGGAATGGCTGCGGGGGCAGCAGGTGCCCGGCCCGGACCCCACACCAGCCCGGGCCGCCCCTCGGCGCCAAAGCCGACCGGAGCCGCGTTTCGGACAATCGGCACGCCCCGGGTGGGCCATACTCGGGCACCGGGATGGCCACGGAGCGCCACCCGCACCCCTCTCACTGGCTGCAGGTGGGGTGTGTGCGACCTCTGCGGCCGGCAGCGGCCAAGGGGAGAAATTTCTCTTCCGGGCTGAGCCACGGAGCTGCGAGGTTTTCACCTCGAAAAAGCCGGGATTGCCGGAGCTTTGGCGAAATCGGCCCTGGGCGGGAGGCAGGTGGGCGTCACCGAGCTTCGCCTTAAGCCCGGAGATAAGAACGGCCCCGCCGTCCACCGCTTGCCCGGGGGCCACCGGGCACGGGCTCGGATCGAACATCTCCCATCTGACATGTGACAGAGAACAGGACGTCCCTATCTCCATTTACGCCTCGCCATGGTTTATTATTGACGGTACCGTGAGATGATCTCATGGAATCAACAACTCCGCTCAAAATCTCGGCTTTGGATGGGGTTTGAATGAGGAGGAGGAAAGCGAGGTCTCCAGGGATATGCCTGCGCTGATTCCAATCTGAATCCTTGGCCCTTCGAGCGGCCACAAAGAAGACACTAAAAATAACTTATTTTCATTACAAAGATGCTTTTAAAGAGAAAAGAGAGGAAGAGGGGGGGAAACATTTCTACAACGGGGATTAATGTAAGTTGGAGTGGAATAAAAGGAAGTCAACGCTGAGCAAAAATGGAACTTAAAAGGAAACCAGTAGTAGATCATATAGAGTTTGTTTTGGCCTGCACTGTAGTATTACCGAGTTCTTGACCTCTGCACAGAAAGAGCTATAATCTGAACCGAGACTCCTCCACTTTTAAAGTCTTTGCAAGTGTGACTCACAGTAAATTTTCAACATCGAGCATGTTTACTACATTAAACAGCGCAAGGTAGAAAAGTTCACATCACCATTTTAATGGACCCGCACGCTTACGATCTGCGCGGGTTCGTTATCCGTGTCCAGCTACCAGCCACAGGCGCGGGGCTCTTTGGCAGCGCAGCGGGCCCTGCTACAAACAGAGCCAAGTAGTGGCCGAGGCGAGAGGTTTCAGAGATAGTTCTGCTTTCGGCCTAAGAAATACGATCTTTCAACCATTTCTTTCTTCCCGACTTTGCCTAGGTACGGGAGAGAAGGCGAGCCTCTTGAGCCCCGAGTGCCTCCGCACTGCAGACAGGCTGGAGGCAGCCGGGGCAGGAGCCTCTTGGCGGAGGGACCCTCCTGCTCACGCTCACTCGCGACCCGGCCCGGCTCCCCGCGGGTCGTGCTGGGGCCGCGCTCCGCGCAGAGCGGGGGAACCGGGAAGATCCCTCTCACCCAGCTGGAGAGATGGAGGGGGAAGTGAGAGCATCAGGTGGAGGTGACTCCCTCCAATCCTTTCCCTCTGCTCTCTCGTTCCACCTCCGCCCGCCGAAGCATCACCCCTCGGGTTCTCTTGGACGCGGCGGATCTGGGACGGGGGTGACGGAGGGATGGCCGTCCTTGCAAGGTGCTGCAAGGTGGAGCCTCGGCTGGGGTGAGAGGGCGAGGGACCACAAACCAGCGCTGCTCGGGCGTCCCGGGACACGCAAAGAGGAGGCGATGCAGGGAAACACCGGCCGCCGCATCCCGCCGGGGACAGAAGCGACAACATCTCCCGTTCCCGACCTCGTCTCTTCCGCCACATCCCCACTTCTACTGCTAAAGGCGAACGGGGGCGCCTGCTTTCCCCGGCCAGTGGGAAAGAACAGCAAACCCCCCATTCCGGGGCTGAGCACCATTCCCTGAGCGCTTGCTGTGCACTCCGCGCCACGAGCGCCATGTGCGCAGGGAGGCGCGCAGCGGGCTTGGGCAGGGTCGCCAGCCCCAGCACTCGGATGCGGCGACCGAACAATCACCTGACAAAGCAGAGCTGTCGAACTTGGCCTGAACTGCGAAAACCAAGAGAAATCTTCGAGAAGGAGGAGCGGAATAAATACGGTCTTGGAAAAAAAAAAAAATCACTTGCCAAATAAAGATAAACATAGATAAGAACAGTGAGGTCGTTTTCAGGGCGTTGGCGATGTGGCAAATGTGTCCCGCCTGTTTCTGTACAGCAACGACTCATCTGCTTTCTTGACCACACTTTCCAGGTGGTTTTGGACGTGTTCGGTAGGGTACAAGGAGAGGCCGCGCCGAGCTCAGCCACCTGTGCGGGCCTCGATGCGGGAGCAGGCTTTGTGCAGCTGGGGCTGCCCTCGGCGGGGAGCAAGCTCTGCCCCACTTACACCCCCACACATCAGTATTGGCTCCTGTGAGGTTTAAAGGCTTAAATCCTTATCTTACTGGAGTAAGCCGTAAACCTCCCAGGGAGCAGGGCAGGATCGAGGCTGAGGTCGGGAGGAAACCGCTCCTCGTCGAGCAGAGCTGCCCACTCGCACCGGGTGCGGGTCCCGAAGCGCTGGGCGGGAGGTGGCCGCGTTAGGGCGGTGACCTCTGTGCTCACCCCCTGCCCGATGCTGCCTCGTGGACGCACATGGAAGATAGAGCTCTCGACACTATCAGCATTCTCCTATCGGAATTACACCTCCAGGTGCTGCCGCTTCCAGGAGCGGGGCGAAGGCGAGCCCCGGGGCGACTGGGGAATGCGGTGGCTGCCCGCGGCCACTCGGAGCTGCCCTTCCCAAGCCTCCTCGAAACCATATTTATAGATTTCCCTGCGCGGCGAGCAATCTCTGTCACTTCAGCGCAGGAGTTCGCCCCGCCAATTATTCTGCAAGCTAATCTCTCTGGATAGGCTTCTTTCCTTCCTTCATTACCTCATTCCCTCCTTCCCTTGACGTCAACTCACGTTCATTAGCGAAGTGGCTTCTGGAAGTGACAGAATTTTGTTGTCTCACGTCCAGTGTCGATTAATCTGAGATGATATAACCTGCCTACAAGAGGAGCCGCTCGCGGCTTCCTTCGCAGAGGCACATTGTTTTGTGTGCGAGAGTTACTTAGCAACTCCGAGATACGGGACTGGCTCCAAGTTCACAAAAAGTTGAAGAATAAATTTTGGGGAACTTTTTTTACTCACTAAACACGTTGTAAAATTCCAACGCCCAGCCCCCATGTCAGACCGAAAAAAAAAAAAAAACCGGGAAGCCGCGCTTGCCACGGGCCCGTCAGTTGGCAAAGGGATTTCGTTGCTTGCAGCAAAGCTCCAGAGGCACCTTTCTCCCAGCAAGGAAATCCGATAGGTTTGTTGCCCCGATTTCAAAAAATAACCTCCCTGCAGGTCAGTTCCCATCACTCCTGAGAGCCATCGGAACGGCTCTTGGCCTGCAGGACGAAGCCCTTGGACGGAGTTGAGTTTTAATTGCCTGTACCACGCTCTGCCTATCGCTACTGCTTACCAGCCAGCAATCCCACACCTTCCCGGCCTCGGGGAAGAGCTCCGGGGCTGCGGGGACTCCCTGAGCCAGGACCGGAGAGGAGGCGCGGGGCCCTGCAGCCTGGGGCTCAGCTGCGCTGCCCCAAGCACTTTCCCCCGCTGCGGTTAAGGGCAAAACCCAAATTCGTTGCACCGGCGGGCTGCGGGACAGGCCCGAGGAGCGCGGGCAGCCCGGCTCCCTTTTCCCAGAGGCGTCCGTCACCTGCTGCTGGATCGCGGCTCCCCGAGCCGGCCGCGCCGTGCCCGACCCCGCCAGGATGTTCTGCCAGAGCCGAGCGGCGCAGCCTCCACCGCCAACCGCGGCTGGGGAGGGCGAGCCGGCCCGGGAAACCTCCGAGACACAGCGCAACCCGCGACGGAAGGCGCGGCATCTTTTATTTCGTTTTGTGGGGTTTTGGGATGTTGTTTTGTTTGGGATTCTTTTGTTTTGTTGGGGTTTTGTTTGTTTGTTTGTTTGGGGAGAGTTGGGGTGGGTTTTGCCTTGGTATGGTTTGGGTTTACGTGTGAATTTTTTTTTTTTTTTTTT
>VXAC01004358.1:26602-61118 GCA_013399225.1 Rhipidura dahli
CGGGCTCCGAGAAATTTATTAGCGTGCTGCTAGGATAAGGCTCGGTATAAATCACCGAGCTGTATAGGGCCATAAAGCATCCCTGTGTATCCCGCCCTCGCCGGGGTTCTGGTGAATAGGAGTTCATGGAAAGCAGGGTATCAGCAACATCTTTCAGATCTGGAGTATGTGACGTTTTTAAAGTCTTAGATATACAATTGGATATACTTACGGAGCAGCTAAAACTATTACACAGGGTTTTTTATACGTTTTTGGTACTTACATACAAAAGAAATTTTGGGGAAAAAAGCTCTTAGGTAATATGCTCAGTTCTTGGCATTTCCGCTAAGGGCTTTGAAAGGAATAAAATTATTATTTTTCCAGGAGAAAATAATTATATTCTAAAATGACGTACATTATAAATGGGTCTATGGTAACTGAGATCAAAGGAATTAATTTCTCCCAGGTCATAGAACTCCCAGGTCCACTGTAAAGGCACACTGAACTCTAAATGTAACAACAATGAAACACACCAGTAACAATACCTGGCATCGACACCAATTCAAAGAATTCTTTGAGCCACCTTGGACACCATCTTTGAGTATGGGTACACACTGGAAATGTAAACCAAACATTTCCACATTCAAAAGAATTAGAAAGGCTCCAGCTGAAGAGGACACACACTGCAGTAACCCTGGTACCTAATGGGTAGGGAAAAGCACCCACAGCCTCAGGTCTCACTAACTCTTGGGAATTACAGGACAGTGACAGATGATGAATTGTCCTTTACCAGTTTCTTCAGCAGACTGGCCATAGCAAGTTTTCAGAAACACTAACCATCCATGCCTTTTATCTGTCAACTTAATCCTTCAACAAACACACTTTAACAACACAAGCAAAGTCCAAATCTCCCTTTATTCTGGCAAAGCCCTTTTGCAGCCCTGTGCGTAGATCAGTTGTCCCCAACAGGAAACAAGAGGGCTCCAGCAGCTGATCTGTCTTAGTTGGGGATCTAAACCCCTTTTCACTGGGTTTTGTTCTCATACTACACACCTTAGAGTAATTCATCCACTGAATTTTAGTCAAGCCCTTGACTAAAAGTGCTGTTGAGCAGGTGTTCCTGCTGAAATCAGTGCCTGAGGATGTCAGTCCACCAGGACTTGTACCACACAGTGGGAAAGGCCAAGCACATCCTCTGCCTGAGGATGTTTGGTGAGTGTAGAAGAGAAGCAGTGGGGGCAATGTGCCTAATGCCTAAAGCAGAAGAAAAACAAAAGCCCCTAAACTCTGTTCAATACCTTCACTCCAGAGGAATGGAAGAGGTGACAGCAGTTTTGCCAGAACAACGGGGGGCTACAGCAGTATTTGTGGAGTGCTTGGAGACCTTAGGTAAGCAAAGGCAGACGGTTGCATTTTGCAGCACAGCTCTGTGTGATGTGTCAGTGCTGTGACCTGTGAGGGGGTGGCAGGGCTGGAGCTGGAGAGCTATTTCAACACTGCAAGTCCCTCTTCCCAGCCCCAGCAGCACAGCACAGCTAACACCCACGGCTCCTTCACAGCCTGGGCAGACATCCCACTGACCCCAGCCCCCCAGCACAGCCCTTTGACTTCCTTAGAAACTGAGCAAACCCAATCCTTTTTAATCACAGCTACAGGAAGGTGTGTGTGTGTCTCTTCTCTCTCTGGACTGCACGTACTGGTACGTGTGGATTGCAGCAATACACACGAGGCAGAGGAGATCATTTTACTCACCTAGATGGCTGGAAGCAACAGGCAGCAAAAATGTACCCCCAGCTGAAACAAGAGGTTTCTCACTTCCTAATTCCGAGGCTTCCACTCAATGTGGCTTTTGGTCAAACTTGAAGATTTACAGGCAGTCTCTCCCTTGCGTGGGCATGGGACATCTGCTCTGGACATGAGTGTGAAAGGCTATCTGAAAAGTCCATGGCTTTAGGGCATCAGCCCAAGAGAGACCTGCTGCAAGCAGGGACAGAAGCCACAGAATCAAGTGCAATTCAGATGGGCTACAACTGTCACTGTTTTCACATTTGTGACTGTAATTGGCCAGCTGCAGCCCCTGCCGACCCCACTGCCACTGTACCACAAAGCTTGTGCTGACATGAGCTATGCTGGGACAGTTAGAGACGAAGCTTGCAGGGAGAGGTGGGGGAAGAAAGGAGAGGAGGGAGGGAACCCACGTGTTGAACTTGCCTTAGAAGTCAAATTTCTTCTTCACGAGATGCAGGACATTCCTTTCCCTTCAGATTTTATGTATGTTTGATTGCACTAAATTCATCTGAGTACTGCTGTGACACAGGAATTAAAAGCACCGAGAGTTTGCTGAAGCTGTTGAGTCATGGGCACAGACTGATCAAATCTACTGCTTGTTTTTCTTCCTATTACATGAAAGCAGAGTTCAATAAAGTTCAGATCGGAACTGAGACCTATTTTGTGATGTCTTGACAAACCTTTCCTGATATATTTATCACATATTAGTCAGAAAGAAACAAGCACAAAGGAACCCTGTCAACTTGTTATTTATGTTTTTTAAATGAAATAGTGAAAGGAATGAGCAAGTAAGTGTGATTCCTTTCTCTAGATTGCAGTATCATAGATTAATAGCTCTATGAACAGATTTGCAAGTAGCACCATCATGCTAGTCAAGATATTTAAAAAGTTTATGAGCAGTTGCTTAGGAAAAACAAGATAAAGCCTATGGAAATCTGATACTGGTCAATGGTGCATTTATTCAAAACATAATACTCACTTCAAGTCCCCATAAATCCTTTGCAAATGAAACTTCCATTGTGATCACTGTTCCAGATCTAAATGATTTATTTTTTTTTCCTTTGGTAGACATTAGATATATCTCAGAATGTAGAAGTTATGTACCTACTGATATGGAGTTAGTCATGCACCCATGAGATAATAAATACTAAATTCAAATAAGAAGGTATTTCAAGGAAGAACTATCTTCACAAGAAATTTTTTTTAACATTTATTTGTGGATTAACTTGCATGAAAAATCTCACATTTCTGCATGATTTGTTTCGAAATTCAGGGCTTCCACAGTTTCAAACTGTGAAAGTTCTTGGGAGCAAAGCAGACATTGGATAGTGTGCAGTTTCAAAACTGAGTTCTTAGCAATATTTAGAATCAAAGAATGCTTTGGGTTGGAAATGGCTACAAAGATCATCTCATTCCAACCCCCACAATGTGGGCAGGGACACCTTCCACTACACCAGATTACTCCAAGCCCCATCTGATCTGACCTTGAACACTTCCTGGAATGGGGCACCCACAGCTTCTCTGGGCCCCCTGTGCCAGGGCCTTACCACCCTCACAGTAAAGAATTTTTTCCCAATATCCAATCTAACCCTTCTCTCTGTCAGTGTGAAGCCATTCTCCATGCCCTTATGAAAAGCCCCTCTCCAGCTCTCTTGTAGCCCCTTCAGGCACTGGAAAGCTGCTGGAAGGTCCCCCCAGAGCCTTCTCTTCTCCAGGCTGAACAACCCCAATTCTCAGCCTGTCTTCACAGGAGAGGTGCTCCAGCCCTCTGAGCATCTTCGTGGCCTCCTCTGGACCCAATCCAGCAGGGCTGTGCCCTTTTTTTGTTGGGTGCCCCAGAGCTGGATGCAGTGCTCCAGGTGGGATTAGGGCAGAGGGGCAGGATCCCCTCCCTTGACCTGCTGCCCACGGTGCTCTGGATGCAGCCCAGGGCACGTTTGGCTTTCTGGGCTGTGAGTGCCTGTTCCAGGTCCTGCTGAGCTTCTGGTCAACCCCCACCCCCAAGTCCTTCTCCTCAGGGCTGTTCTCAACCCATTCTCTGCCCGGCCTGTGTTTGTGCTGGGGATTGCCCCAGCCCAGGTGCAGGACCTTGCTCTTGGCCCTGCTGAACTCCACGAGGTTCTCCTGAGCCTCTCCAGCCTGTCAGTGTCCCTCTGGATGGCATCCCTTCCCTGCAGCTGTGTGCCAGCTGCAGCACACAACTCAGTGCTGTCAGTAAACCTGCTGAGGGTGCCCTCCATCCCACTGTCCATGTCACTGACAGAGAAGCTGAACAGCACCGATCCCAATTTATCTCAGTTTCACGCTAAGCAGCAGCAGCCTTTGCAGTTTCTACGCGCTTTTGAGGAAATGGGTCCTGTTGCTCTGAGAAGGTGCCTGAAAACAAGGAATGTACTGAAAGGCCAAGCAGAAGAGACCCACCAGGAAAGCAGCCTGCCAACCCATTTTCCTGACTTCATGACCTGAGCTCCCCAGTTTATAGAAGCCGTGTGGTCTTCACTGCCTCTGGGTTTTTGAATGCTTCTTTCCTAAATGCTCAAACCCAAATGGACTCTCAGTTACAAACTTACTTTTAGAACCTCTGGGCAGAAGTCAAAATAAGTTCACCAAATTGGTTGGATATCAGCTAAAAACACACTTAATTTTTCATCCGATAAACTTCTCTCAGAGGAACTACTGGAGTCAGCTTTAGCCAGACACCAGATCTATAATGAAGTAATTCTATGGTTGGGTAACATGAACATCCCATAATAGCTACATCTGCTTTATCATGGAGTTAACGTTTTTGAGTAAGTTGGATAAGTTCTCTGGCCAAATAAGGATTTCAGAGTATTTAACACTTGCAACATGCTCCACTCCAACACTGAGTATCAGTAATATCAATCCAGATACTGTAAAGGGTTGGGCTCAGAGTTATGAGGACACACACAAAGCCATCTGCAATTGCCACCTAATGCATCTTCAGAGCTTGTGTCACTTTAGACAGTTCAACCCAACCTTGCAGTCTCCTGCCCTTAGCATCAAACAACCAGGATCAACCCCACAGGCTCAGAGGAGGTAGATTTGCATGCACAGGCTCAGAGGAGGTAGATTTTCTTCAAGAATTTGTAATATTATTTAGCAAGCCTAACTGAAGGAGAAGCCAGAGGCCAGCCAGCACACAAGAGATGCTCTGGGCTGCCCAGCAAATCCAAGGGATACAAGGAACCTCAAACAGAGTTAAAAGAGGGAAGCACTATCCACTCCTGGATGTCACATTATTAGGTGACTAAGAGCTGTGCATTGTGAGGCTCTGAACAGTCTTTTACAACTTTTCCCAAATCACAGAAGTCCCCTGGGAAACCTCAGTAATCAAACAAGATCTTGTGGTCAGGAAGCTTTTCTTCATCCAGCCGATTTTATTTCCCCTTCATCATCCCATCTATTACTCATTACATCCTCCTGCCAAACTTGACATAGTTCTTCTGTCTCTCTTTCATGCTTCCATGTTTCAGTTACATATAGACCATTATATTCTTTCATACAAGCTTTTCCTATCTCTTATTCAGGCTGCACGTATTTAGTCCTTTCCATTTTTTCCTGCTGTCCTCCTAACAGCACCTCTGCTGAATAGAAGCACTCCAAATTGAACAGATATTCTACAAACAATTATATTTGGCAGTCTCTAAAAGTAGAGACATGAAATCCAATGATTAAATCACCTTGAACAACTGAGTGAGAGTTCAAAGCCATAAAATTGTCAAATCGGGACAGGGAACTTTGGATGACACTGAAAGACCAACTTCACAGGAAGCCCTCAAGTAATGATGTATTTAAAAAAAAGCCCAAGTTTGCTTTATGGTCCTTGTCTCAAGGAATGTGTTGTTAGGTACACATCTGCAGTGACTTTTACGCACAAAATATTTTAGAAGTGTTCTGCCACTGTGACATCTGGCAGACATTGGTAAGTGAATACTACTCTTACAGTCCTATAATATATTCTTGAGCGACAACATAATTATTGTTCCAAGATGTATTCTGAAGTTCATGTAAAGGCAACTTTTTACCCAGTTAAATCACTTATAGTTGAGCAACTCGTGATTAAGACATTAGGACATCACTGTGTTACACAGTTACAATAATTTGCTCCTATCATCATATCCTGCTCAAAGATACAGCTTCCACAGCTTTCCCTGGTAGAAACTGCTAGAATGTGGATTTTATCCATAAACAAGGCAAGGTCGTTCCACAAACCAGAGCATTTTGCAAATCATATTTCATTGACATGACTTACGATTTTATAAACTTAGTTTGAAAGACTCCAAGTTTAGTCATCTGAAGACAATGAACATAGTAATTTATCTCTTTGAGGCCTGGGAGCACTACATATTTGGAATTGGGTCTACATGCAGTTAGCAAGTACAATTATCTAGACACCCATTTTTGCAAAACTTTATGAGCTTTATGATGAGACATGGACAATGGGGTGTTTGTGTAAGGTCCATTTGGGATCACTGAAAGTTTCACCACACCTGGGAGAAGGGTAAGGGCTGCAGAAATAAGACAGCTACTATGTGACCTGTGGGAGCTCTCAACACCTGAGCAAGAAACACATGGGCAGCTTTCAAAATGAAAAGGGCAACTGGCAAATTTAAAGGATCATGAATACCCAACAGGAGGAGACATCCCAGTGAAGCACCTTCATCTACCTGCTCAGCCTGGACTTCTGTGGAGCACGAATGGTACATAATGTGCATTTCCCAAGCCAAACCCAAATATTTGTACTAGAATTACATTTTTGCAAGATGGTTTCTGTCTTTCCATAAAGCTTTTCCTCTTTCCTCAACTTCTGTGCTTGTTCTCCCCTGCCCTGAACGCATCCTGGTCATAAAAAAAGTATGCACACCATCCCAATCTTTCCTAGGTAACTGAAAGGAGCTGCACAGCGCAGAACATCTGTCGATCATTTTTATTCCAAAGACACAAGGTGCTCTAATTCCCTGGCATGCATTGACCAGGAAAAAAGGGGGTGAAGACAGTCTTAGCCCTCCTGTCCTCACCGTGGGTTGCTGCAGCACATGGCTCTGCCTCACCTCCTGCAGGACTCTTAGCTGTTCTCTGACTTCTCCCACTGAACTGGGGTCACGTTCTCTCCTGACTGTGGCCAGGAGAAAAATAGATGGCACAAAGTATACAAGGTATCAGGCCCATGAGCGCTGACAAATCTCTAAGTCCTTCTGTGGATTATGTTGGGAGCATATTCCTGGAGATACTGTCCGTGTTTATAAAGTCTTCTGGGGTGAACATTGCTCAATGGAAAAGCAGCGCAGAAATTTAACAAAAGCTACGCTGCAAAACACAAAAAAGTAATTCTCCCACAGGAACTGAAAGGCATTTCATACATGTCCAATGAGACATTAAAAATAATTATGTGGAAGAGTAATAGCTCCCTTGGTTGTTTTAATATATTTTTGTCTACAAACAAGAAATGTTCTCTAAACTGCTGCCTTGGCTTGGCTTGAAAGGTCTCTCAAACAAAAGCCCTTCGAGTGACCCTCAGATTATTAAAGCTCAGTAACAATGAATGTGGATCTCAGTTCAAACAAAGACTGTAAAAATAAAAAGACAGCAGTTTTGGTCTTGGAAATGAGTGTGCCTCACTAAACTGGAAACACACAGAATGTATTTTTGATCAATAGTCATCCCTCCACTCCACAAACCTGAAACCTTTTGTCTAAAGATTTCCACACTGGGTTTCTCTTAAACAGTGACTGCAAATAGTCTCACTTCTAGTACAAGTGGAAAAGCTGGATTCCATTTCTGAATTTAAACTTCCCAGAACTCATTTACAGAACACTTCAGATCAACAAGGGATTTTTTAATTCTACTCTTAATGATTTTTTTCCTCCAAAACTTGCTGAAATGTCATTAGGATCATCAGAAATATTTGTGGCGAACAAAATGCCAGCAATGCCAAATTACAAAGCTTAAACACTCTGTTCTGTGTCTCCCATGAGAAAGATACAAAGGTTGAGATGTTCAGTGACAGACATTAATGTCAAAAGCTAAAGCAGGAAAAGTAAACATAGGAGTGGGGAGAGATATACAGACCCCATAGAATATCTTGTTTTGAAAGTCATATGTCATTTAAATGGCCTTCATAACTGAAGAAGTTAATTAAAAATACATTTTAGTGTAGTTTTGTGGCAGAACAAACACGGCTGCCAATTGATAGGGTCAGTTTTGCCCTCATCAACTAGAGGCACAACATTTATGTGTCCCCTGCACTGCTGTGAGCACCAATGGCTGTGCATAGCACTCCCTCCACTCATAGGCCAAAAAGGATGTTGTCAAAGCAAGTGGGATGAAATGCCAAAATCAGCTCAGTTTCATCTCCATTGCATCTATCAAACTTGCTCTTGCAGCCAGTAGAACTGGAGAAGTAACAGCTACAGCTGGGAGAAGGGGACAATCTCCCTAAAGGACAGTGGTCCTCTGTCCAGCCCACCAGGAGCTTACCAGCCCCTCACCAACTGCTCTGGCTTTCCATGTGTGCCCTGGACTTTATTGTCTCAATACAGACCTAAATTCTGCTCTCACTCCCTTTCCCTCCGAACCAGCAGCTGAGCTCTCTCCCATCTCTGTGGCTCACCCATCACATTGTTACCTGGAGCTCCTTTACTATTATCAGCACAGTGACATCCAGCAGACACAAGTGTTTATCTATTACTCAGCTGGGGAGACCAGGACATACTAAAACTCTCTGATGTTTTCATTGTGGAAGTTCAGCACCCCTGGGAGAAACTGTAGAGCTGAGCAGGTGGATAAAAATGCAACATATTTCCCCTGAACCAACACCCTCTATACATTAACAAGGGCATGTAAAGGATGTGTAGAATTATTCCATGGCCAAGCTTCGTCCCTTCTTTGTCAAATTCAGAACAGAAAATGCAAATGGGCTTGGTATTTGTAAGAGAGAAAATGCAAACAAAACTGTGTGCCTGCTTTAACAGCTTGTAAGCCGTAAGATCACTTCCCTGCACGGGGATGCTTAATGACTGGAACCGGATTAGAAGCCCTTGCTGACCAGAGCTTTCTATTCAGCCTATTCCTATTCAGAGCAGTAAATTAGCTACCTTTGTGCTATGCCTGATTCCTGCCCAGGGGGTTAGGGAGATGTTTGTTCTGCATAACCATGGCAACAAAGTTGGCCATTAGCATCAAGTTTGGCTATTCCCCTGAGCAGGATTTACCCTGTGAACTTCATTTACCAAACACCAAGCAGCCAGCAGTGTGACAATGATGCATTTAATACAGTCAAGCCTGGATTTGAATACAGTAATAATAAAAGAAACTGTAACCTACTAATCTAGATTTGTATTTCCTTCTTAGCTGCCTCAGTAATAATCTCTTTGCTCTTCCATTGCAAAGATTAATGCACTAAAACTCACCTGCAGAATGAAGCGATCACATAGTTATCTCAAAGTATAACTTTTTTAGTACATTTGCATTAAATTAAGTTAAATACAGGACAAAAATTAAATATATATGCAGGAGTAAAATGTTTCTGAATGAGATCTGGAAATACATAGAGATGAAAAGACAAAATACAGTTTACTGAATAGATTAATATTTGATAGTGTCATCGCTGATGGTTTTCAAAGCACTGACTTTTTTAATGAGAATTCACAATCCTTAAACACAAGAATCTTCACTCTGTTCTGTGTTTATATAGTGTTTAGAACAGTATGGAACAAGTCTGCCCCCAGGGTTTCTAGGTGTTTCTCTGGTACAAATAAAAAACAGCAGCAGATGAAAAGTGATTATTAGAAAAATATTAATTCTTAGCAGCTTATCTTAAGTTCTGGTACTATGAAATTAGGGCCTGGATTTCAACACAGTTTTAAGTTACTGATAAATTTTGCCAGTTTCATCCTTTTTATCATTTGCACAACTCTTCTTACTCTAAAGTAAGATAGATTACGATAGCATTGATGGCCCTCTGAAGTTATGTTTTTATTATTGTTCTTTCGATACACCAACACAGAGCTCCTTGGTCAGAAAAGAAGCCCTAATTGTGTTGTGTCTCTGTACTTAACTGCCCTGCAGTGAAGTACAAAATGCTGGTCAAAACTGTAAAATGATTTAGGAAAATGAAGATAAACATCTGAGATTAAGTGGGTCGAGTGAATGAAATAGGAATTTAAGAACCTTTTTTTTTTTTCAAACGAGGGTGAGCAATGCATTAACATTGATGGCTGCTATGCTCACAAAGAGGAAAACTAAATACCTTCATCATTAAATGTGACGTGGCAATATGTGCCAAAAGAATCTATCCCAGTATTTATTTGTATCTGTCCACACAGAGTGATTGGACATGATGCCTGTTCAAGGAAATGGCAAACTAGGGCTTGTCATTTCTAAATTTTACTAACACTTAAGGTGGACTTAGCCATTTTCTTACAATATTTGATCTTCTGGATTAAGTAAAGATGAAACCTGAAATCATGCTAAGGTGAGGAGAAAAATACCTTTGGACTAATACCATAACCTTTTAAGAAGACATCAAGTGCTCAAAGACAGGGTGTATTTCTCCTATAAAGACAGCAACATTTGGGTGATGCACCAAATGCAGAGGAAGAGAAGAGGGATATAAAATAAATAGCATCATGACATCCAAAGTTATGTGAAGCCGACATAAACTAGGCAGGACTACTGTGCCATGCTTTGCTTGTGAAATATGTAAAGAAATAAATCCACTGCTATTTAAAAAAAAGAAATTCATATACTGACAGAAGAGTACTAACATGCTTACAGTATCATTTAATACACATATTTAGTTTAATCCAAGCAGTTAGCAAGTCTTGGACAACAAAGCAGAAATAGTTTATCTTGGTTCAAACAAAGCATTTGAAGGCAGGTTCCCCTAGGAAATGAGGCTTGTGTGATTGCACTGCCAGTCCATCTGTCTCTCAAATAACTTCTGAACTTCAGACCTGTTTCAGCCAAATTCTGTACAGACATGACATTCCCAGCAAAGCTGAGTGAGCACAAAGTTCAAGGAGCTGGCAGCTCAATAGAAACAAAGGGACCTACATCAGTGCCCCCACTAGAGAAGCTGTGCCGAGTGAGCTCAGCAGTTCTTTGCAGTTTGCTCCCCCTGGCCAGTTACTCATCAGAGCAAACTCCAATCTGTGCTACCACTGCCCAGCTGTTATCTGGGGAGAAGGAAGGGAAGCAAAGGTAGCTGGAGGGGAGGGAATCACAGGGGAGATGGAGGGAGCAGGGGTTGAGGGGTGGGCAAAGAGCTGTGAGGCAAGGATTCAAATCCAGGCAGCCAGGATTCATTAGTTCCACTGTCACAGAACAACTTGTTTCTCAGTATTACAGTTCAGCCAAGAAACCACCAAAAGGAGTTATTTGCACAGCTCAGTTGATACTGCATTTTCAAAACCTTTATTTGCTGGCATTGCACATCCTGTCTCCACCCATGGAGGCTTGTGCAGGGAGAAGATCTGATCAATCTTCAGCAAGCTGAACTGAACCTTTACATGGATGAGGGAAGGATAAAACAACTAACAACATCACTCTAGAGGTGCAAACACCAGGTTGCTTCAAATATGCCAGCAGAGCACTTGTATCCTTCCAAAGGGGGATATTTTCTGTTTCTTTTCATCTGCACCATTGTCTCCTACATTTTATTCTGCTTGGGAATAATAGAACGTGTGAGTAAGGACAGAGTTTACTAAAAGTTTAATTAGTTGGGATTGATTAAACCATTTAGGCTTTTACTTGTGCTTAGGAAAATGTGCTGAACTTTGAAGAATTTGTTTGATGCCATTTTTTCTAAGTGGGATGTAAACTGATTCTCCTCCTTTTCCTATAAAGGACCCCATAAAAAGTTGTCCTGTGACATACACAAACGGACACCACAAAAGAAAAAGCCCAGTTGACAGAAAACACCCCAGACAGATGTATTTGTGAGTTATATATCAATTACTTGCTCTGTCAAAAACCGACTAGATGATATAAAAGTACCCAGGTCACTCTAGAATATGTAATCCTACAAAGACAATTTCCCAGTTTTTCCCATGTGACAAGACCTGTGACACCAGCTCCATTATCATGGTACTTTTAATTCCCAAATGTCATTAAGCATGAGTGATATCCAAAATCAGCTTCAGTTTTGCTCCAGGTAGGGCAGAGACCCAGGCATTAATAGGGGCTTGGCAAGGGCAGAAGCAGAATTACCACCAATGAGTTCTAGTGTCTATCAGATCAAGAAAATTAAAATGCCAACTGTTATTTCTTAAAAAAAAAAAAATAAAACAACATCCCTAAAGGAGTGGTACAAACTCTTGGAAAGCCTTTTCTGCTTACAATTTTTTTTTTTTTTTTAAGTGCAGAAATTTAACTCCCCCATGGTTTGCTCCCCATACCAGTAGTTCCACTGAAGTTCCCAAAGAGCAAGTTCAGTGCCGAGGGGAGGAAGAAGTTTGGACCAATCTCTCATGCCTTGCCAGCTACAGGCTGGGACTAGAAACGCCTGAGGCTAAATAGCCCTGTGACTGTGTCTGTCTAAACCATCTGAAGGTATCTCCTACACCTTGTCCTGAAGACCTGTCCCTGAGTTACCATGTGGCTTCCAGTGGACCTCTGGGAGTTCCTTCTTAATTGCAATTGAGATGCGGGAATAGAAGAGAACAAAAAATATTTGTATGGGCCCAGTTCTCTCTCCGAATAAGTGGCCAAAGCACATGGCATTGCAGAGAGGAAAAGGGTCTTGATCATTGAGTTCAGATGTAACATGCAGCACCTTCATAGAGAGAAAAGCAGCAGAATTTGCCCACAGGCAGTTTTATCACCTGGGTTTCAATGTTCTGCACAGGTAAGAGGAAAGATAAGATGCAGGAACCAGAAAGGACCATGCAAACTCACTCACAGAGCTGACCTGGAGGTCTCACAGTGCAGCCACAAGTCCTTGCTGAGGAGAAGCAGAGTTGTTTCAGGAGTGTGGAGGTGTGCAAAGAGGTCTGGGGAGAAGTTAAAGATGGTTGTGGCAGATGACTGCACTCACTCTCCTGCCATCATCTCCTGTCCAGAGTATGCCAGACATAGTTCTGTTCCCCAGGTACCATCCAATGGGTGGTGTAAAGAAAAAAGATAAAAGCACAAGGTGGTCATGGTGGTGAGGAATGACCTTTCACACCAGAGAATCCACAGCTGCTTTGTTGGTAGTGAAAGCTGGATGCAACTCTTTCCCATTGCTGGCCTTCCATCTGAACAGCCACATTCACAGACCTACAACAGACCTTGGGTGAGCTGTAGGCCCAACAAGGCCCAGACCATTTTCTGTTGTCTTCATTCATCTAGCACTTGTGTTCTTAGATTTCCTATAGTCCAGACAAAGACTCTGACAGGGCTAAACAACTCCACAGCCAGCAAATAAATTCAGAGTATATCAGTGTCTTGCTTGTCAGTGTCTCGTATAACGCACCAGTGACTTCCCACACGTTCGAAATACAGCTGTGAAAATCCCCATAGGAGCAAAAGAATCCCTTGTTTAGGAGACAAGCAGGATTACACAGGGGTGTGCTTCAGCAGCAGACCTACCTCTATGCAGCAGCACCTAGGGCTGCATGAAAGAAAAAGGGGGATTACAAGTTATTTGAAACATTACCTTTTTTCTGCTGAACAAGGCTTGCATGAATCCTAACTCAGAACAGCTCACAACTGAAGTGCATTTAATATTTACCTTCTTTTCATCAGATGACAAGGAGAGGTGGAATTTAGCTGTGCTTCACAAAGGGAATGCTGCCATGGCTCTCTGCAGAGCAACTGTAACCAAAAGTTCCCAAGATCCAAATTGGTTCTGACACAAATCCTGCCATGAACCTGTCACTGGGCTCCAGCACCTTGGTCTTCCTACTGATGCAAAGCAGGATGTGAGAGACAGCGCTGGGACCAGCACAGCAAAGCAGAGATCACCCTGCAGCTCTCTGGATCTTCTGTGGTAGCATCAGGTAACTTCCTTAGAAATAAAGCTTTAATTGAACTTGAGTGACTAATATGTTCAAACCAGAAACTTTCCTGTGGGTTTTAAAAATTTAATTATATTCCATCCCCAAATTTTCCTAGTGCTACTCATTGAAAATACACAGCTGCACTGGTGAAGCTGTCAGTGAAAGGAAGCAAGAGGTTTTGGCAGCTGCACAGAGGGGAAGAGGTGAGGCCCTGGACTCATGAGAAGGCGTTGGAGATGGTTTAGGCTTGGAGATCTCTGGAGTCTGATGACATTTTTGGCGATATGAAGAAAACTCATTTCATCTCCACCCTTTTGTGAATAAGGCAGAGGTGAGTAGGTTACCAGGCAGCAGGTCTTGGTCCCAGCTCTTGCAGTGACACATTGTATGAGCACAGTCAAAGTGTGCTTGGGTCCCTCCACCATCTGCAGAAGGAGGACGTGCACTTTCCAACCTGAACATCCAGCTCTGAGGCATTCTGGGAGGAGGATTCTTAGCTCTGGGAAACAGATGCATTTGAGCCCAAAAGTGCTTAAGGTACATGCTGATGTTTCCAGCACGGATTTCAGCTCAGGAGCATTGCACACACAATTCTGAGCTAGTGGATCTTCTCAGCAAAGAACATGTTCATCCACGCAAGTCACTCTGAAAGAGCCAAAGAACAGCCTTCCTGATATTTGTCTTCCTTTGCACACCACAGAAATATATTTTCTCTCTGTCGAAAGCACCTTCTCTACATTTATGTAGCCCCTATCACTGGAGAGGGAGTCAGCAGTGTGGCTCCAAGGCATTGGCACTGAATAAAACAGAAATAATCATTATTTGGGCAATTTATTTTCAATCTGTATTTTAGTAATTTCAGATGTAACAGAGGAGAGTAAAACCCCAAAGACATATCAATACTCTAATAAACACTTGGGATTGTGAAACACCATGGAGGAAAAATAAATCACCACCTTCAGAGAAAGTCTGCCTGAATAAAAAAGACGTTCCTGTGTAAAAGATTCTATTTCAGCACTGTGGGTAAAAAGTGCTATATAAGTATTGATTGGTATTGAGTTTTACTGCTGTAGTTTCAGCTGCCTACACTAAATATGGCAGAAATATCTCCTTCCCAGCCATGCAGTACAGCAAGACATTTTTAACATAGCAAAGACAGCTTTCAAAGCCTAACTTCTAAGGGTTTCCATACCAAAGTCACAGAGCATTACACCTTCACTGACATTAGTATTATCCTGGCAGAGAATTGCAGTTGATATGAGTGTTTTATTCCTGAACTAGGCTGAATTTTAAATACACAGTGTGTTTTCGTAGAGTTTCCCTTATTCAGAGCTTCTTTTCCACCACCTTACTGCAGTAAAGCCTTACTAATGCCATTTCTGAAGCACTCTGCCTTACACACCTCACGGGTGCTGATGAACTGGTGATATCTAAGGTGCTGTTAATCAGCTTTTTCAGAGGACATGAAAGAAAAGTAGCCCATGTGCACTCTCTGACACCGTGTGAACCCCTCCTGCCCGTTCTGCACCACTGGCCCCTCCAGCTCTCCTTGGTGTGGTAATGCAAGAGCAGACCAGAAAGAAACGTGCAGCTCTAGGAAGCATACATCAATGAGGAAACCTAAACAGGTTTATCAAAGAAAAATGTGACTCTGACCCATCCTTGGAACCAAATCAAAGAGTATCTAATGGCAGCAGTAGGTCTCCAAGAAGAAAACAAAGCTGAACTAGTTTAAAATATACCCAAAGAAGAATACATGGGGTTCTTTGTTGTGGTCATTGCCAGCCAGATTATGATTGGTTACAAATGTTAAGGGCCCTTGAGTTGCTTGAGTCCTTAATCCATCAAATTGGTCATCACTATGTGCCAAGCAATGACCTCAGTCAAAAGCCATAAATCACTGCTCAGTTAAAGAACCAAGCCTGCAAGCTCCCTCAAGTATCACTTCTCTCAGCACTTGTGTGTGGGGAAGGCAGGCTGCCCAGGGTTTGGGATTAGCTGATTTACGTGGAGGAAGACAAAAGAGCTCTCAACTCCGAGTACCAAATTTTGCATTAATAGAAGCTGTCATGGCATACACTGAATAAAAAAAGAACACTAAAAGCCAGGGTGTTTGCTTTGCATGTGCGTTAACAGCTGAAAGGTCTGCTTCCTTACAGTGTGGTCCCAGGAAAAGATTTAAAGCAGTATGTAAGAAGCTGTACAAGAATTTGTATCTACTACCCCTCTAATCCTCTAACTGCTAATCCTCTTCAGGGCATTGCCAGCCACTTTGCAGTTACTACACTTTGTAAAGAGTGCCAAAGACATGTGCTGGTCATCAATACCATTGCAAATTCTCAGAAAGTTCACTCTCCATTCTGAAGCAGAGGAATCTCTAGCTGTGTTCTATTTGGCATCGATACCAAAGATGGTGAAGTCTTTTTTTAAGTATGAAAATTAGTTCATCTTTACCCACATAAAACAGGTGTTCAACTACAAACCTTTCTACAGTAGGCACTGTATGATCAAAGTGACCTTTAAAAAACCTGTTGTTATAAGGATTTTGAGAATCCAGGAGAATGTAGGGGGAGGAGGGAGAAAGGAATATTTCAAACAGTAGAGAGTAAGTGTGGTTACATTTTTCACCACTGAGCACTTTACAGCAAACTGTGTTTCCCGTGGTAGGACAGCATTCATGAAGCCTTTCACCATCTCTCTCTACTCCAGTGATTTCTAGTCTTTTTTCAAATATTGATCTGCTTGTGTTTCCATACCTATATCTATGAGATATATTTAAAAGACAAGTAACAACATTATAGATTACAGTAAAAATACACATTGAGGAGCTGTACCATTAAATGCAAATATTTCCAAGGCAGTTTGGAGCTGAAGACTGTGTCTGCATTAATAATACCCTTCAAAAAGTTTTAATTTCACAAAATTTCTGCACATTCCAAATCAGGCAATTACAGTAGAAGCCACTCATATTATTCATTCAAATTTAAATACAAGAGTCAGTGCTTACAGGAGCAGACTGTATTTTGGCAATGAAATCTTACCTCTCACAGTCCAAACTAGTATTTTAAATGAAAATTCATTAGAATTAAAAGCACTGGCAAAGTAAGTGTTTCAGGCTTTCATACAATCTTATTTTTAAATGCTTTTGGCAGCTAACTCTACCTTTAAAATTCCATTAAAATTATGTGGAATTGCCTTTTATGCTGAAAGGACATAAAGCAATGAGAACAGATTTACTTCCTTTCTGTTTCCGTTTCAAGAACTCCTGAGGAATAAAACCTGATGCAGAGGGGATGAAGTGACTTGGCTTTCATGGCAGGATTACACAAATCTCAGGAGGACAGAGGCACTCTACTCTCTACAGTCCTTCAGACCTTGAGATCCTGGCTCCAGGAAAGGGAATTCTAGGGGAATATTGCCACAGTGCCAAACCTAGTCATGACCGCACCCTCCTGTTGCAAAAGGCACTGTGACTGGAAACAACTTTTTATCACAGGCTTTTCTCCACACACCTGCCCCACCAGCTCTTTTCCAAACTTGTGTGCCTCCTGACATTTAGGAAACTGAGAAGTGCAGTCCTGCTGTGTGTAGGAATCACTGCCTCAAGTAATCCAGTGCCCCAGGATTCACAGTGGAGCTGTAGTCAGCAACATGCTGGACATCCACTGGCTGCAGAAAGCCTGGGGTTTGACCCGAGAAGCTCAACAGAGAAAGCAGCTTAAAATATACAGCTGCCAATGCAACATGGTGTCTTTTTTGGCAAAGAAGATCAAAATAGCAAAGAAATGACAGCTCTGTTCTTTTTATGAAAGCCTGGCAGTTTTCCAGTAGAGACTTAAGTACTTTTTGTACTTCGGGGAAAAAAAAAGGTGATGGGATGTGGTCCAAGACTGGCCATACAAACCTGAGAAATATGGAATAAGAGGCTGGGCTGAAGCAGCCAAAGTGGTACCACCAGCTGCAGCCCCATTAATTAATGCTCTGCGGTATGTAGCTGTAAGAATGACCCTGATAATTGTTGAATACGAGCAGATAACTTTTACAGAACAGCTCTGCTTTTCTTACCGTGGTGTACTTACTTAAGGAGTACCTTGCACATTTCCCCCGTCTCACAGGGCAGTAAATTAGTTCTAATTGCAGAGGTATGTAGTAAAAGCTGTGCTCAGCCTTCTGCAGCATTTGAAGATTTATTTTACAGTTTTAGGTTTTCTCTGGATGCCTTAAACTGGGGGGAAAGGGACATGAGAGAAAATGCAAATTTTATAGATCTATAAAATTACCTCAGTTCAGACAAATAAGTGTTTCTTTGCAACTCAAACAATGTAATTGAAAACTACAGTTCGGTGGGGGACAGCACAGTGCATTAGAATAGAGATTTCTTTTATATTTTTTTCAGTTCTTCTTTTAATTTGAAAAGAATGACAACTTTATCTGCTTAAAGGGGAAAATATGACAGTACAATAAACTATTTTTAACATACTCAGCTCTAGTTTTATGAATAATTTTGAAAAAAAAAATGCCAGTAGTGGATACAGAGCAAAATTTTACAGCTCCACTGACGTGTGCAACAGCAGCAACTGCCTGAAGGAGCTACCAGAGCCACTGGGTGCAATCCTCCAGCAGAAAGAGCCCAATATTTCAGATCCTTGTGCTATGCCTTTAGTCTCTGTATGGCACTCAGTCATGCTCTAAATCCTCTTTTACAAATATTTTCTTTGTCCTTTTTGTCTCCTATATGTTGCTGTCCCACTGTCCCTGTTACAGGCAAGCCTCCACACTAAAATCCATCAGGGAACAGCAGCTGCCCACAGCAGCTCCTCACTCCTTCCAGAGCCAGATCCTTCTGGTACTTGGGAACTTCACGAACAGCCTGAGGATTTTATCTCAAAACAAAGCTGTTGGGTTGATCCAAGGAAGCAATGTTTACCTCAGACTGCAGAATACAACTTGCATGTCCTGTGAAGAGGCAGGACACTTAACATGTGTTGCTTTTAGCAGTGAGCTACCTGCTCCTGTCAGGGAAATGCTGTTTTCTCATTTCTCAGTAAGTGCCAGCGAGGAACTATTTCCTCTGACCGAACCCCAGCACCTACATGCATGACAGTAGATACGCAGTCTTGCAAATGAAATTCACAAACAGAAAGTAGTCACCCAACTCAAGGCCAAACAAAAGATGAAAAGACAGGAGAAGGTTTTTTGGACTGACTGGTTCTTCCAGGAACGCAGCTGCGCATTCCAGCAGGCAGCAAGAATGTGGGTTTTTCCACTTATGCTGATCACAAACTTTGCTACATTCTAGGCAAAAGCTTTCATCCCCCATGTATGTGGTTCAACTAGATTGCTTCACAGAATAACACTACTCTGCATCAAAGAAGGGAAATTAAACAAAGATTCTTTAAAAGACTTCTGATGTCAGCCAGCATCATAGGGCAGAAAAATTAAGTCACTGCTAGGAACACACATTTCTTTTTCTGGCTGTGCAAGCCTGAATATACTGGGCATATCTGACATGCAACTTGACATTGTCTCAGGATTTCTCCTCCCACAGGCAAGTGTAGCAGAATCCAGAAGTTTTGCCAAATTTACCACATGCAGTTCTGTTACCTGTAGTTCTTTATATCAATTTAGTATGATCAGTAATGATCAGCCAAAAAGCCTCCTCAAGTCCTTGTGTTACGGTGTATTCTTCTGTCTCTCCAAAGGGTCACAAAGCATTGACTTTTCAGCCCCACTTTTGGCTGAAACCTGCTTGTGCCATGAACAAAGGGACAAAGGAGCTTCTGATGAAGACTCTCCCTGAGCTGCTACCAGTGGTGATTGTTACAGATACAACTAATCCTACAGCTAATAACTGAGCTATGGCAAAAGATCCTTGGAACTCCCTCCTACTGCCAAACAGCACAAAGCTTAAATAGGATCACTATCTGCCTCAAGTCTGCACTAAAAACAGATCCTCCACTTACCTTCTGACACTGCACTATAGAAGAAGAAGCCAAAACAACAACAAAAAAAGAACGTTTGTAGTAGCCAGCTTGTAATGACACAACAAAAATGACTAGTGAGGGGAGAAGAGTCACAAGACAATGTGATCTTCAGTGTGTGGTTTGTCAAATTCAAAAGTGAGATTATCACTATGAAAATGTCCAATCTCCAATGGAGTTTGATTCAATCCTTCATATTTTCTAACAATGTTCTAAGGTGGAGACAGGCAAAAACTGTGATGAAAGTCCTGAGAGGACCATCATTTATTGATATTTGCTTAAAGCTCTACCTCCCCTCAGAGCAACTGCCTACCTGCTGCATCCACAGACGGCCCCTTAGCAGGACACATATTAAAGTTAGATCTTTGTCACCTCTGAAAAGAAAGAGTGTTTCATCTCTTAAACATCTACAAAAGTCTCTTTTTACTTGTTCTGGCTCTCATTAATTTTAAGGGGAGTTGGAAAAAGCACTAGTAGAGCTTATAAAAATAAAAAAACAATGAGAAAGAATGGGATATAAAAACAAAATTCATTGCCTCCAAACCTGCCCCATTCTCTTTTTTACCTTTCAGTAATGATTACATGTGTCTTCTGCACATTCAAGCATCAGAAAAACATATAAACCATTTTTATGGCATAGAGCAAAAATTCATCTACGTATTTCAGCTAGGATCTGCAAGAATACACTTAAATTTTAAAAGTGGAGCGAGAAAACAAAGACAGTTTTATTCCATGCACAGCAATTACTCCAGCTGTCAGCACAAGTCACTTTTACTGCTAAAGCAGAAGTGCGAAGCATCGAGTGGATCCCACAAAAACAATACAAGTTTATTTTAGAAGACCACACCTTCTGTTCTGTAGGCCCTTAAGTCAGGCCCAAGTAAGAGCAAATTATCAAGCAGAATTAAAAGGAAGGAAAATGTCACGCATTCAAGGGAAAAACAAATTTCTTCCTCAGCACTGATGAGAACCAAAGTTAGTACTGGGTTTCAAAAACATTTACAGATCTTCTACAGCTCTCCCACGCTTTGCTGTGCAGAGAAATCCTGCTGCTAGCGTAGGCAACAGGAGTTCTGCTATCAACTTCGGTGGAAGCCAGAATTGTACCCTCTATTATTATCAAAGTCCACAAACCCAAAATTCAGCCCTTTGTGGTTTGTTTTGAACAACAGAGGGGTGTCAACACTTGTTGTAAGGCAGTGGGGTTTTTAACTAGCTACTGGTTTTGCTAAACACTATTCAAACTGTGATTTCTCTCAGTCATGAAGGTATGCATATTGCTGGAAATGTCAAACTGCAGGTAATTTATCAATATGGCAATACTAATTTAATCCTGACAATTCCAAAAGTCTCATTTTCTTTAAAACAAAATACAAAGATAAAATCTAAAATTAAAGTCTAAAGTGAATGGTAAAGGTGTTACTAAAAAGTCTCACCTGGATTCTTTTCCAGGTCATACAGATGTAAATACTGTATATTTCTAAAGTTTCTCTTGGCTTCCTCAGCATTTACACCTGAAAGGGAGTAAATCTTAGAACAACAGCATGAACTCTGTCTGAACAGTTTAACCAGCACTTGTTTGAAAAATGTAGATTATATGTATGATGTATAAACCCATCTGATTATAGAAAGAAAAAACCCTCTAATTAAACTCTGTCATCCAAGCCCAGGATGAATCCTTATAGCTCATCTCCCATAGAAGCATTGTATGTGAAATGGGGTAATGTATAAACAAAGTGCTTTATCTGGGGTATGACTGGAAGCTCCAGGATTGTAACATCCTTTAAGATAACATTCCAAACCTAACCTTTTAAGTTTTCAGCCAAGAATTTGTTTTTATAATTTCTTAGCTCTTGGCAAAAGGAAACTATACTTCAGACTAAGTTCGTCCTCTCATTCAATGCCACTACCACTCCCCCATTTTTTGCCAAAGAAACAAAACAAGTGTTTTGAAACCCAAAACGACAGGGAACAGTCTATAGCCACTCTGTGTTGTGGTTTCTTAATCATATTTACCATGAGATATCAAAAGGCAGCTCATTACAAATACAAATAATAATATTGTTCTATCTACAACAGGATCTCACCCTGCAGTTCCCACTCGGGTATCCCAGACAGCACGAGCTGATCTGAGAGAAGCAAACAATGGTGTGGAAAAGGCCTGGCTCCTACCCTAGGGCAAGAATGCTCAGGATTTAGTACTGCTGTAATTCTGCCACTGCAGTATGTCTTGAAAACACAGTACTCCCTTGCCCTCACAAGCAACAGATTTAATCTACTTTTTCACTCCAAGGCTGTGGGCTGTTTTGTCACAGGCTGGTGCATGACACAGTTCTAGGAATCCTAAAAGGCTTAACTCACTTCTGCCCCCCGAAAATAAGCTGTAGGTCACTAAGAGCACCTCTTCTTCCCAGTAAACACCCTCACAATATGCACTATGTGATGAGGTCATTTACTGAGCATAACCATGAACAAAACCTCAGAAGGGAGATTTTAGGGAGTGTCTGCTTCCCACTCTACCAGCTGCAGGGATTTTCCAATCACTTTATACTGCCACAGCAATGCACTGAGGCTCAGCTGTACTTCTCAAGGGAAAAAAAAGCCACTGCTGGGTAAATATAAGCTAATGATGAGCAGCTTTGAAGGAATCTCAGTCTAAATTAATTACAAATAATATCACTCTTAATTGCACTTTGTAAAAGAAAAAATATGTTGCAACAATTTTCCCTAATAGCCACACCTACATCTGACACTAAGTAAATACTATATATCACTACAGAGGCTGAGTCCTCATTTCACTTTGTTGAGCAATAGCAAAGTGAGAATACATCACTGTAAAAAACCCTTTTTTTGTTTAATTTTGCATTAATTTAAGCACTCACTGTTCACAAAACTGAATCACCTTTACAGAAATCCTACAAGCTGAACAGAAATGTCCTCAGAAATGTTAAAAAAACAAGCAGGGAACTGAACATAAAGTTTTGCAGCAAATTTTAGATGTGGGGAGGTAAGCATGTGTGGAAGTATGTGTGATTGTTTGTGTAAGCCTCATGATGTTCCTTGTAGTCTCCTGACTGATGAAGCCAAGATCGTGCTCTGCTGAGAGTCAGCATTTGTTTTTTCGAAGAAAGAATTCCTGTATTTTGTCTCCTGCCTTTGGGATGCTCAGGGGAAAAAACCCTTCAGTGCAGTAGGGACAACTTTCTTTTTCCCATCTTCATCACTGAAAACCATTTGGAATTTTAGGAGAGGAACAAATGCCTTCCTTAAACAAAAAAAAAAAAAAAGAAATCCCTCTCAAACAAAGAAAAGGAAAGGAACGTATTACCCACCCAAGACTGAGAGTTAAATAGAGTTTTACCTTTATTCCCCCAAATGAAAACTGAGACAAAGGGAGAGCTTGTCCCCGAGCACTTGCTCTGGGAGACTCTGAGGCAGCAAGGAGAAACAGAGACAGGTTCATGACCGCCTGCCTCCCTCCCCTGCTCCAGATAATTCAGAGAAGTCTTTGGATTCACAGCCCTCACTGAGCCTTCCACCACCAGATTTACAGCTCCTGCTCAGGCTGCTGTGAGAAGATGGGGGTTGTTACATCACTCATGCTGCCATCCCAGTGCAAGGCATGTTTTAAATGCTCCTTTCCCCTGTGTCAAAAAAGCTAAATTCTGGTCTCTTACACAGCCTCTGAATTCAAAGGCCTTCCTCAGAGCTCAAGTAATTTCACCTGGTATCAGCAATGATATCAGCAGCTCAGGAATTTAAGCACATCCATTCAAAATCTTGAATCTCTTTAAAAACACTTAACTAAATTATGATGTGTTTGTTAAATTTTACATGCCAAAATCAAAATAAACCTCTGCCTTAGACGAGCCATCCACTCACTCTAAGTTGGAATTTCCATGGAAAAAAATCATGCAAAGCCTTTTAATGAGAATGTGGAAGGTCAGACAATTGGGATTTAGAAATACTAAAGGAAAAAGAACTTTACCTCATGTGTGTATCAACAAGTGAACAAAGACTGATGTGTGCAAATAACAATAATCTTCAAAGTGAAGGACTAGAATCAAAGAATAAAATGTTTTTCTTCTGCAACGAGGAATTAGCACAACCAAGGCCAGACAATTTCCTGAAAATAAATGTATTCATCTTTTTCTGCTGTTTCCCCCTTGCTTTTTTGATCAGTATTTACTAAAAACTCAAAGTGCTCAGGACTCAAGTGTTTGGTCTACAGCTCAGCACTGGAGAGGCACAGACACAGCATCAGAACACCCTGGGCCAATGACTATTTATACTTTATAGCCATTTATAAACAGATTTTTAAGAACAAACAAACCCACCTCTTTATTTTGGAAGGCTTAACTAACAGCTTTGTTTTGGGTAAGTTTCCACTATGTGGTCAAATATAAAATCATAGTACAGGTTTACCGGGCAAGTGAATTACAACAATAGTAAAAAATGAACAAATTTTATTGAGTGACTGTTTTTATATACAGAAGATTTCAACTCACATCCCAGTAATATTCTGGTTTTCACAGTATGCCAGGATGGTTGAAATTGGAAGGTACATCATGGAGGTCATCTGGTCCAGCCTCCTGCTCAAGCAGGGTCGTTTAGAACTGGTTAGCTGGGACTGACCATTTTCCTAAATTCAGGAGGAAAAACAATGAAAATTTTTCATGGGATTTTTTACTGTTAGGGTTTTTAAAAATTATTAATATCAGTGCTCTTAGAAACGTGGGAATTATAAAAAGATGGTCTTTATGCGTATTTCTTTGTATCTGCTTTGTATAGCTCTTTGGAAGTACTGGGCAGCTAGCCATATCATCAGAGCTTTAATTTCTATCAGTGATCTCTGCTAAAATTTCCTTCTGGATTACATCAGAATTTGGATTCCTTGTTTGTCACCAAATACACTTTCATATTGGTAGCACAGAAAGAGAAGTGAGAAAAAATGGATGTAGGCAGAGCTGAAGAGATTTTGAAATTGATTTTGCTTTCAAAGTTGTGTATTTTAACAACCTGTTACTTAAAAAATCTCTGAAATCCAGAGCATGCATCCTCATTGGTTAAAGGCTTAAATTTAAAAAAATATTTTAAAATCAGTTTGTTTCTCATTGACTGTCATTTTGTCTCCTAACAATCATTAAACAAACATATGTTAGAACAAGTCCTTACTGCCTCCTCAATATTTCTGCAGGAGAATATAAAACTTTTTAAGTCAAGGTGTACAGGGTCAGCTTAATCTTGCAAATAATCTTTGCAGTGTGTGAGAGATTCTCCAGCTTCTTCAGCTCTGGAGTTTAAAAGAGTTATCAAAGTTAAAAAGCAAGATTGCAGTTATCAGCCCAGTATTTCAGTTTTAAGAGAAGGCCTATTGATCAACACAGAGATAAAGCTGATCTGAGTAAGCACCACATGAAAGATTTCCAGCCCAACCAATAAGAAACCTAAGTGTTGGTTCAGTGGAGACATTTTTTTGAACATTCAATCATGCTGCCCATTGAACAGAAAATATAGAAAAGCTATGTGCAAAAAGTTGATTTTTTAAATATACATACAGTCTTCTCTTCACATTGCAGGAAAGGATCAGAATTTATTTTAGCTCCCATGACAAAATATTAACAAACTAGCCATCTCAAATACATTATTCAGGGCTTGGAAAAGGGAATTTGAAACAAAGCTAAACAGAAAGGTTCAGATGGGAATGGTATATTCACTTGGATCCAAGTCAAAGCAAGCTGTAAGTGATAAATCCTTTGTATATGTGTACAATTCTTTTACATAGATGTTCTCCTGGTATTACAATTGTTCACTTTTTTACTTGTTCTGTACTTACCTGCTTATTTTGCCTGTTAAATGGTTTCACCCTTCAAGCTTAGCATAACTGTTCACATGCAACCTTTCAGCAAAACTGCTTTAGTGCCTCTGAAGAAAATGGAGCAGTTAAAAAAATTTGCTCTATGGTTAACAGGTATCAGTGACCTGGGTGGCTGCTTTTCCTTTTCATGCTGTGTACAGAACTTTCACATTGGTAGAAGGAATATTCTGGTCTCCTGGGACTCAGAGAAGATCATAGCTACACCTCCTGTGGAAATGATATGGGTTCTTGTTTTGTTAGATTCCTCTAAAATAAAAGTTGTTTTGATGGAAAATTTGCAAATAATAGACTGAAAGCAACCAGGTGACATGACAATTATAACATATTGTAGCAGGTACTTCAGAGGCATTTTCAAATCAGTCTGACCATGTTCCAGACTCACATGAAGAGTATAATATTGCAGAGACAGGATTTTGTATCATCACAGCAAGGGCTGACTGCGGTTATGCCATTTTGAAAACCTCTCCACTGATAAACAGCTCCCCATGTCTTTAAAGTTCTGTTTACTTACGTCTTTGTGGAACTGGCACAACATTTCCTAAGTATATTTTAAGCTATTTTTGTTGGTTTTATTTCACAGGCATTTTCTTCCAGGGTACATCTTTTGTTTCCACAGAAGTAGCACTAACTTCTTTTGTAGACCCAGAGCTTTCTGGGGACACCAAAGGCAGCTGTTATCTGCTATGCCCTGTTGCTGTGCCTCTGCTGGACGTAGTGTGCTGCAGGACAAATATCTTTCCAAATTAAACTCCTAATCTCTCTGCTTTAGGTAGTATTGTTTAGTAAATATGCACATGAATAACTCAGTGATCATGCATGGCTGCTTCTGCTGTACCCTCCATGATTTTCAAATAAAGTCTGAAAGGCCGTCTAAACAGTTTACAGTCTGGAGCTGTGCAAGTTTTGAGGAAAACACTCCAAAATGTGTTTTAAGAGAATCTACACCCTTTATTCTTAGCCCAAATACAGTGGGAGTGGGTTGGGGCACAACACACTGCATTCCCAAACATCTAATTTGAACCTTAGTCATCCAGTCCTTTGAATAACACAGAGAGAAGCTGATCCTTTGAAACTAACCTACATAAGTCCTGAACGGGTAAAGATCATCTATCTATGAACAGTTTGGATTTTAAAAGATGTTGAAGTCATATGTATGAGTTCCTTCCTGGTTTTTAAGTAAAACACAGCTTCTCAAGGTATTTGAGGAACTTTCTAAAGGAACAGGCCAAATCCTTACACATAATCTAATAATTGCTACTGTGGTTAATTCAGTAACACATTCAGTTCACCATAGTGTGAACTCAGGAGCTGTGACAAGAGAAAAAAATATAGCATCCAAAAAAACGTTTGTGTAATGTATAACTCCTCAACCTGATGTCTCAAATACTTGTCTTTAAATATTGGTTTATGCCTATGTCACCAGCAGCACATATGAAAACTTGGTGTTCTAATTTCTGTGAACCGTTCTTCCATCTGTGAGTATTTCTATTGGCTTAGGTATAAAGCCAAATCACAAGAAAAAGTCCTTTAAGATAAAAGCATGACTCTGAATGTAGCACTGCTACTCCAGCCATATTTATGGCCCACGATAAACTAGTCTCCAAGACAGGATTTGCATTTGTAGATCAACCAGTAGAGATAAAAATAACATTTCTGATAATAATTCATCACAGCTCTAACTTAGGTAGACTGTACCTTTCCTTTACATACAAAGCCTGCTCATTTTTAATCTAAACAAATTCACAGGGAGGAATTGAAAATTTTACTTCTTTTTTACTACTTTTTTTTTTTTTTTTTTTTTTTTTTTTTTTTTTTTGTAAATCTGCAGTAAACTAAACACAGATGTCTCCAAAAGCATGAGGTCGGTGATGAGACATCACAATTTTCTTATTTGGAGAAATCTAATTATAAGTAGAGACATTCTTTTCCAAAAGTGCTCCCAGATTTACAGCTTTGAAATCATGCAGTTGGACTTGGGTTTCCCTGTCTCCCAGCCGGCACCCTGACAAATCACCCTTGCCTGCTGTGGCTGATAATCCCAGCTGGCTGCAGTGGCACCTCCTGGCTGTCAGCCCTGATGAACCGCAGGCCCTGGGCTCTCATCCCTGCCAATGCAGTGTTCAATACCCCACTCTTCTCTCAGGCTCAGCTCCCACCCACTGCAACTCTCTGCTCGGTTATTTGGACCTCAGTTACCCCGCTGAAGCAATTTCCTGCCTCTTTCAGGCTCATTTCTCAACTCCCAGGTAACAAATTTTCAACCTGATTACAACTGGGTTAGTTTAGTCCAGGCTCTTCTAAAGCAGTTGCATAATCTGAGCCTCTCTGCTGCAGCTGTTGTTGAACAAAAGTTATTTATAAACTGCAGACAAAATCCTCCAATGTTTACAAAAGCTACTATGCAAAATATCAAGATATACTGCATCACACCATGGTTATTGTTTTCACTGGGACCTTACTGTTTGCTCGGTCCTCACTGTGAGAAACCCACAGCTGCATTTTGGATCTGACTGGGAAAGAATTTAAAGCTTGAAAGTTCTGATCACAAACTTCCCATTGCCAAGTAAATGTCACCATGAATTTAATGAATAAAAATTGGATCTTCTTAGGATTGAAACTAACTCCATGACTGGCAGCATCAGGATTTTTATAAACAGGCTTGGGGGAAAAGATGGCACTGTAGTTGTGTACAATTAATCACTTTTGCTTGCCCATTTAGTATCATATAACCAGAAAAAGTTTCCAGAAAGAAAGAGAAAGAGAAAGTTTCCAGAATACAGTATTTGCAAGAGTATTAGGCAAGCTTCTTCACTGTTGCAAGCAGACACAGCCAAATCAGGAGAAATGAAGTTGGCAACGAGATCCAAATTAATCTAATCTTTGCTTAGATTGCATTTGTTTTTACAGATATTGCCCTAAGGAAAAAGGCTGGGACTCAGCATGGTATCTACCACTCCCTCACCAGAGGAGGCACAATGGGACTCCAGGCTCTAGAATGGATTGTTTTGGAACCACCTAAGGTCACCAGGTTTGGAAAGACTCTTGAACCATAAGTGATGGTCAGGGACCACCAAGTGGGCTGTGGAAACCTTAGAAGAAGAAAACACTGACATGAACCCAAACCTCTCTTGTGGATTCTTCCTTTCAGTGATAAAATAAATGAACAGGGATCAAAATTGGAAATACATTACCTAAGTTTATCAGAAGATTAATAGTACAGTAAATGACAGAGATCTTGGATGAATTTCTCTGCAACTCCAGTTCTAGTATTCAGCAGAGGAAATAAAAACATAACAAAGTAATGAAACACTAAGTTAGAATCAGCCAACCACCAGCTGAGTAAAATACTAATTTTTAAAATTCTTGAAAACAGAAACCCTAAAAAAGAAGTGTACCCTGGTTGGAAAAGGTATGCTGTGATCATGAACATAAGCTGTGAAGCCTATCTAGAAATAAAGTCTCAATGTGGAGAAGAAGAGGAATTCAGCAATTTTAATGAAATATATTAACAATAAGATATTTATTATAGGCCACTGGAGCATGATGTCCTGTGGCAGCTCAGAAAAAAACACAAAAAATTTGTCAGCCTAGAAAAGAAGGTAGAACTGTAACCACTTACAGGGTGGGGAAAACAACTACAGAATACTGTCAATTGATATTTTCAAGAAGGTTAAGACATAAATATATATATACATACATATACTGCAAACATCCTTATCAACACATCTCAAAGGTATTTCAACTATCTCCACAACACATCAAGCATGATAAAACAATGACATATCACATGATATCTACAGTCTGTTTGGAGAGATCAAACACTGGACTCAGCACTACCTATGATCTTTAATGTTATACCTTCTTCAAAACCATCTGCCACTCAGGAGACTTGAACATATTTTTACAGTTCCTCTCACATTGCTTATCTAAGAGCTTTTCAACATCTGAACTCCAGAAAGGTAGGCCCAGCCCTGCCTTGATCCAAAACCTCGAGAGAAGAGTGCAAAATAAAGAAACCTTGACCAGGGAGAGAGAAGGTATGCATGAGAGGAAGACTTGTTTTCCAAGGGCACTCATTGCCATTTTAGTACAATGAATCATCAATATCAAACTGACACCCCTGTAAATAAGCTCTTTAAAATGCATTAGAGACACTAAAAAAGTAATGAGCTCTCTTTTTGGAACTCTTTTATGTTTGGTCTGAAGTCAACACAGAACAACTAACTTGCTTAAAGTGAAAGAATGAGGAGTTCCAGGCTACACCAGATCACTCCTTCCTCTTCATTTCTGAAAATTTTATCCACCAAGCAGAGACCTGGAGTGGTCACCTGTGAAAAGCCACCCCCATGGACAGTGCTGGACATTCCCAGTAGAAGGGCAGTTTGCAGAACAACACAGTTGTGGGTTACCTCTGCAGACATGCTTAGAGGCAGTTCTTCAAGGCAGGAGACAAGGTTTAGCCTTATCTTTAACCTCTCAAGCACTAAAGGACAAATTGTGTTGTTCTCTCTCTTGACTACCCCAGCAGGACCTGCCAATCTGCTGACACCATTTGCACTCACCAGCTCCTCTGCACAGTCTAGTCCAAGACCTCTCTCCAGCTTGACCAAACCTAGCTTAAGGGACCAGAGGTGAACCAAGCTCACTACTTACCTTCTTTGATCTAAGGCTTTCAAACCCCAGCTCACCACAATTTCCTGTCTGTGAAACTCTTGCTGTTCAGAAAGGAAGAAGAAAGCTGTTTCCTTCGTTGGCCATGAGACAGAACCCATCTGGAAGTGAAAGGAAACAGTTCCATGTCTCATTGGATGCAAAACTCCCTTCACTCTTTCAAGAAAATCTTATTTCTAACTTTCTTGTCCTCAGTCCATTTCTTCAGAGCTGGCCAGTCCTTAACATGGTGCTTTGTATGTGTTGTACCAAGAGGCCTGGAGGCAGTGACCAGTATAAGCAGTACTCAAGCACTCAAAATTGTATCCATAAATACACGCCAAGTCAAGCAAGGGGATTCAGCACAAGTAATATCAGTCACAAAACAACAAAAGAGTGATCCTGATTTGGATATCACACAGTATCAGTCCCTTGATTCAGATTCACCAATGATCACAGAAGTTAAGGTTTCCTCTTTTTCTGGTAAAAAACCAACTTACTGGGGCATAGATTTGAAGTAGCCAGAGTCATTACCTGGTTTGAATTCCCACATAGCACAGACCATTAAATGACACCGAGGTATCCTTGATTTAGTCTCAAAATTCTGGACATCAAACACAAAAGAAGTGTTAGCACACAGCAACCATCTCCAGTAGAGTCTCATTTTTGGTGAAAGACTCAATACTATAATTTTCTGCCCAAGAAAACCTCATGACAATTGACAAATCCTTGAGAAAGCTTTACAATCTCTCCACCATTTGTCAAATACGGAAACTGAAACTCCAAGGCATCAAAGTTAGGCACAGGAAAATTAATCTGTAACTAAAGCCAAGCAAAATTTATATGAAAGTCTGAAAAGTGGGGTTTAAACAAGATTTGAGTACCATGTAGGCTTGCTTGCCTGGGACTTCACCTTACCCAAGTCACTATAAAGTGAACATAAAATGAAGGATTTCTGAGTCTCAGCACCTTTCTTCTTTTATAGAGAAAAGCTACTGCTTCTTTTTATTTACATTTATTTGTTTGGTATTCTTGTGGGGGAACAGCACAGTGGTGGCAAAGCAAAAGGTAAATTTTTTCACAGAAGAAACTAGTGAAGTTACAGAAAGCAAATCTTCTGTTCCATAGAAGGCTCCATATGCCTGTCTAACCCAGCCATATTTCTGAGGTTAAATGATGCAAAGATAAAAAGCTGACTTCAGGAAACAAAGGTAAATAGCAACCCAGATGCTCTCATTCATATTCTGAAGTTATTACCATCAGCTCTGTGACCAACACATTTCACAGCTTGTGAATTTCCAACAATCATAAATTAGGGCAGTAAGAGACGACCAAGTACAGTCCTATAAACCTTTGGAAGGGTTTGCTTTATTTATATTCCAGTTGGGGACCCTACCAATGCTCTAAAGTTTATAAAGTATTGAAATCCAGTAGAATCCAGTCCTCAAATCATTCATTTTATATTTCTGATGGCCTGGCTTATAGCTATATATTTGTACTGCTCCACAAGTTCACATACAAGGTAAAGAACTATGATTTATTCTTTGTTGTTCTTCCAAGCAGAACTAGGTCCACCTGGTGCAAAAAAATGTGCAAGCTTCACATGAAATAAGATTATGTCTCCAAGGAAGTGGAAGAACCCTTCCTTTTCAGAGGCCTTGTTTAGCCCTCTTGGCTCTTACATGACAACAAACAAAAAGAAAAAATTAAAAATCTGGAAAAAAGCTCCTAAGGTCATTCAATTTGGTTCTGAAGGTAGAATCAACTATACACAATATCTAAATGCTAAACTAATATACAGATTCCCTTTTAGAGGAGTTTGTCCTTCTAGGTGAGATGTACTGAGGAGACATGGGAGGGAGAACCTTGTGATGTTGCCCCATAAACATCATTCCCTATCATTTTGTGTTCTGAATCATATGTGACACTCAGGACTTTCCAGAATCCAGCACTCACCGTACACTCACTTCATAGAACTTCTTTTCTAGGAAAGGTTATATTTAATGAAGTTAAACTGCATTGAAAATATTTGTGACATCTGTCAAATTAATTTTTCAAAATTCATTAGGGTCAGTGTAACTGCAATAAATACAAAATTAATAGCATGGGGGTTCTTTTAAGGTTACATTAAAATAACATTCGGGATCTGTCTGAATCTGACAAAATCCAGGGACTGGCTACAGCCACAATTTGTCCTTAAGTTCTTTGTGCCTACAAAGGAAAGGTGCTAAACAAGCCCTATTTTTTATTCGCAGTGCTCCGTGTGCTGGAATAGAGAATGTAGTCTCAGAATTAAACCCAGGATTTAGGCAGTTCAGCCACATCTGGCCTACAGCTCTCCTAGGGCAAGTTACACTTCTGATCCATTTTTGTAAATTCTGGAAAGCTGCATTTAAATCTTCCCAGAGGTGTTTTGAGGAAGAGCTGTCATCCACTGATGGTGTAAAACGCTCTGATCCTTGTGCACAGAAGGAGATAGAGCACGGCAAAATCCTACTGCTCCCTGTGCTGCAGGCAGTGCCTACTGGGACGTGCTGGAACAAGGGTTTAAATATAAACATCACTTTCCTGAGTTCACTCCTTTCCATTCCTGCATTCCCCATTTTCCCCTCATGACACTGTGTCTCAGAAATACACCTTCTCTTGCTCCAGAGAAAAGGACGTGGCAAAATTTGGACCTCTGCACTGCAACAGTTAGGATCACTGGAGAGTGACATCTCCCTTTATGTATTTTCAGTCCAAAACATAAAAATACAGAGACAAATTAAATCACATTAAATCTAGGATAGTTTTGAAATTTGTCAAGTCAATTGCTTCATCTACAAAATCCTCTAATGTAGAGCTTTAATTTGGAATGTATGTGCCAAGTACTGCTCATAACTCAGTATTTTTAAAACAATATACCAGTGACTTCAAGGACATACGACTGAATCCTGTATCTTTTAGCTGAATTGAAAACAGGCAGACAGGTAAAATCCTCTTTTCCAAATTTACATCTGAGTCTTTTCCAAGTTGCACAGAAGAGGCCATTCTCACAGGGCTTTTAAGCACATCTTTAAAATGCAATTTTGTTACTTAGATCTGAGTGACAAGAAAGATGAATCATGTCTCAGAATTTATTCAGCATTGCTAATTAAACTCATTCCTGGAGGCCTGGGAAGCACTAAACCACTGGAGTGTAACAGTGAAAATTAGTGATTTGAATAGAAGAATCATGAACTTTGGAAAAGAAAACATTACCCATCGGTGGAGCTCACAAAATAGCCTCTTACAGAACCTAAATAAGATTAATGAAGGTGAAGTCAAGAAAAACAACAGCTTTTAAAAGTCCTCACATCTTATATTCTAAAGAACACATAAAACAGACTCAGTGCCACTAAAAACTCTTAACATGCACATTTAACACGAAAATAGGGAAGCCAGTTTTATAGGCCTCATCTTACTGTATTGCACAGAAAAAAAATCCAACAAAAATATTTCTTCAAATTTTTTTTGAAATAACCTCCAAGTATTTGGGTCCAGATCCCGACACTTCAAATTTTATCATATTTCAGCTAAAACTGTTAACAAAGCTGTTTCAGTGCGACCATGAAGGTTTACTCTCAGTGAAAGAACTATGCATCCTTCCTGATTTTCTTCCTGCTGAACAGCCTGGAGACTTGCACGCCCAGCACACACCCCTTGAGGCTCAGCTCCTTCACTTTGCAACAAATGAAGCACAGACATGGCAATAAAATTCTGTCAGAATAACGTGGCTATTGCATCTGGAAACCCATGCAAAAGACAGCAAAGAGGAAGCTTTCAAAATAAGATGTCATTGGTGAAATGCTGGATTTAATTCAGGGGTTAATCTGGTGGGAAGGCCAGGGCTTCTGGCAATGGCAACTAAGCTTGGACCTCAGTGGGACCAAGGAATCATGGAAGACTGTGATTGCTTAGCACTGTGCCTTGCTGCAAACCCTGGTATCACTCCAAGATCATGCCAGAACATCCATGCAAATATAAATCCCACAGCTGTCAGAGGGCAGCTCTGAGGAAACCTGAATATTACTGGTGAGATTGGAATTGAACTGCTTTAACTGTAACAGTGGGGCAAGACTTGCCCTCTGCTGCACTAGTAATGAATAGAGAAATGCATGCATAAAAACCTGTAGCACGTACATGTGATAAAACACACATTCCAGGACTCAAAACTTTCCTTTAAATCCCAGGCTTCTATCACATTCCTTTTTTAAAAA
>VXAC01004358.1:61123-182322 GCA_013399225.1 Rhipidura dahli
AACTCCGGGTTTGTTACCATTTCCTTTTTTAAAAAGGGGGGGGGGGGAGAGGGGTGTGAGGGGAAATAATGATGTGATTTTTTTTACTAATAAACAGACATTTAAGGGGATTTCATCCAGTTGGCTGAATTATTCTGGTTTTTATAATGCTATATTGGGGCTCCAGTGGTCAGAGACCCAGTCCATTTAGCAAGCACTTCTAAGTTCCAAGAGTAAAACACAGCAACCACAGTTCTCACAACATACCCTCAGAGAAAATGCAACTTTGCCAACAGCATGATCAATTTGTGGTTGGCCCAGGGTTGTGGCTGGTTGTAGGTGTCACTCTCTTCGACAAACTCATGTAATTTGTGATTGAGCCGTGCTCTGATAAATTCCTCATGCTTCTCACAGGGGATTCTCAGACCTGGAGCCCTCTGTAACAGCATTGCCAGTGCTGGAATCCAGCTGTTCTGCATGTACAGGCATTTAGTCTTCCACTGCAGCATTTATGAATCTGTGCACTCAGAAGCCTATTACTTAGAAGCATTTCATCTCTAAGAACAAAAGAAAAAGTTCTTTAAAAAAAAAAAGTATCCAGGTTACCTAAAGGGCTCAACCTTAGATGCAAAACCACACTGATACCTGAAACCACAATCCAAACCCCATCACCTCCATGACAAGGATATTGTAGCAATAAAAGTGCACCAGCTCTTGAAATCCTGCACTGTTTGGTGACCTGCTCCGGAGAGGTTCTGCAGAGATCCATTACCTCTGGAGGTTATGGGCTGGACCGAGCAGCAAAACACAGAAATGTGATCTCTGTCAGCCTTCACACGACACTTACAAAACTAACACACGCTGCGACATAACTGATGACTTTTGTTCAAACCCACCGGGTGACTGAACATGCACAGCCCTGTAATTGCTCTTTGAGCAGAGAGTTTTCTTGATGATTCGGAAAGTGGGAGACCAAATGTAAAACTCCACCAATACACTAGACAACCAACAGAAAATACAGCCAAATGCTATCAGGAGTAAAAAAAAAAAAAAAAAATTAAAAAGCAGTTTCTATTAAAGTTCTCTTTGAGTGCAGAGTTCTGACTTTGCAAGAACACCCCTTTATAGGTTGTTTACATTTAAAACTACCAACCAGTGCAAATGACCTCTGACCATGGTTATTTAGCGAAAAATACTCACTTTCCAGAATGCTAAGTTAATATCAGGAATATGAGATTTGAAGGGAAAATGTCAATTGGAAATAAACTTCTTAAACTGTCCAGTAGCTCTTCTCAACATCTTGCCTTGCTGTGGACAATACTGAGCTCAGCAGCAGCAACAAGTAAGCACAGCTGCCTTGAAGATGATTTTGTGATTGTCTGATTCCATGATCCTCATGGTATCCTGAAGTTATTTCTCAGGCAAGAAGGACAACAGGATAGAGTAAACTTAAAAAAAAATAATAATATGAAGAGTAGTGCCTATGCCCAAGTCACGGAACCAAGATACAGCTCTTTTAAAAAATGAGATTTATCATAAAAATTTACAGAAAATAAAGAAAAATATATAATTATACATTATTTATTCGAAATACATAGCTCACATAATTATATTTCTTGTAACTTCAAAAAAAAAAAGTTTAATTACAAAACCTGGAAGTGCATTTAAATGGTTAAGAAATTTCTGAACTGTTCTTTTCCCTAAGAAAAGACGTTCTCAGGTTGCAGCTATCCTGAAAAAATAGCTTTCCAGCATTTGAGTACTTTTAAAGAAAGTATTCCTAACCCAGCAGCACATTAGTATGTCCTTGAGGACAGAGCAGGAGAAATACATATCACGTATCACTGTGCTTTCAGAATTAAAGAGCAAGGGCAAACAATAGTAGTGCAGCTCCTAGTGAGAGATGGAGTCTTCAGCAACAGAAAGCTGCCCTGGTTTAGGGATTTTAGGGATACCTCTGCTCTCCTGTGAGAGTTTCAAACAATGGTAGCACGCTGCACTTCTGGTACCTTAGAGAGGGTTATATCCTTCAAAACCTTTGCTTCGAGACAACTTATGGGACCTGCAGCACAAAGAGGAGCAGAGCCACAAAGCAGTGACTAGATGTCTGAAAAAATCTCTTCATGAAGAGGACAGTCATGAAGAGGACCACTGTTGACCAAGGGGGTATTCAGCAAAGGCATATTAAACAATGAAAGATACAGAGAAAACAGGCACTCAGTATTTAGTCTGGTATTTTATACCTGACTTCTAATGAAACTCAAGTGTTACAGCACATAATAAACTAGTGGAATCCCTGGCTTTACTAGGGCTGGAAGAGGAATTTAAAACACTGCAAAGACAAGCTTCCCACTCATTTTGGAATGGACGTCTCTCAATACTCCTCACAGAACATCTTTCACTCTTTAATAAAATTGTAATTGAAAACACTATAAAAACAGTGTGATTCAATGGGTCAGCTACAGACCTCTTATGATTACACTTTGGTAATCAATGACAGATTATAAAAACATTCAATGTTCTATTAGAGAGGGAAATAATGCTTACATTTCATGGCATGTCAAACAGTGGCTGAGAAGAGACCATGAAGAACCTTTCCACTCCTCTTACCCTGCCTTCCCTGGACAAGTTGTTCTGACAGGCTGTTTTGGAGCTCCATCCATCATCCTCCAAGTGATCCCCCAACAGCCAGGATCAGATGCAGCATACCAAACTACATGACACATTATGACACACTCCTGTGTGACCATCCTAATGCACTTGCAAAACTGCAGGCACTTACAGAACACATTAATAAAGTTTTCTTTGGAGACTTCCTCTTCAAATTTAAAATTACACACAGTGTTTACAGTGTAGACGGTCACCAGAATGGAATTTGACTATCTTAGCCATTTGAAAAAATATTGCTATAGCTTGGACTTTTATTAAGGTTTCCACAGATTTTATATGGGTCAAAGGGAGGGAAAGTGCTTCTAAGATACTTCTAAGATAATGCTTCCATTCCACATAGAATGGAAACTGCGTTTTTGACAAGTAAAGCTGCTGAGTTCTTGATCTGCTTTTCCTCAGGTAGAGAATCCATTAAGTGATGAACAACTTCTCAAGCAGGGTTATGAGCTCTTTACACTTTATGCACACGGCCTCAGATCCTTCCAGCTATTTTGAACATTTTTAATGCATGAATCAGCCACGGGCCCTTGACTGCAAGAACCACAGAGTTCTGTACTGAGAGGTGAAGGCAAAGCGCACTGAGCTCTCCTGAGCCAGTTTGTGGATTTTGGGGCATTATTCTGGCACCTGAGGGAGCTGTTACAGAATTTTGTGAATTTTTTCAGGATACTTTGAGGAGCACATTGACAGAAGCCCTCAAATTTCTTGTAAGTACCATTCTTCTGAAATTAATTTTTAAAAAAAATTAAGATCCAGAACTTCCTATCTTGCCTGCTCTAACAGCAGCATTTTCTTTAAGGTCATCACCAGATGAATAGAATGTTTTGTTTAGCTTTCAGCCTAATCAGACAAGATAGATCTTGTTTTGGGAAGGCATTTGGTTTCACATGTAAAGCGCACATTGAAAGATGTTTAAGTTTTCTCTGTATGCAAAGTCTTCCAGAGCCTTTGGTGTGGCATCAGCTGTGCTTCAAAGCCTGCTCACCCAGGAGCAGAATGTTAAAGGACTGTGTGAGCCCTGTCACCACAACACAGGCTGCAGGAAAGCCATGCCAGCTACAGTGCAGCTCCACTGTGTGTGACTTGGCAAAAGGGTTTTCCCAAGAATTACAACTAAATTCCATCCTTTTCATGGGTTTGTCTTTTTTTCCTTTTTTCTCCCAGAAGGGACTAGAGAAAGTTGATATGAATAAACACATCTTTGGATAGCATGTACTCTTTGGTGAAAAGTCTAATTTCAGTTATAAAGAAAGCACGGATCATTCTTTAACTTTGCATTTTCATCACTGAATCACAAATAGTTAAAAAAAGATAATTCCTAAATAAACTGGGAAAAGTGAAATGCCTAAAAAATAGTGCAAGAATGACAATTTTTTTCCAAAATGAACTCCACAGCAAAGGGGGTAAAATGCTTCTCTTAAAAACCCAAGCATTAAGTTCTTTCTCAGAAGTTCAGACTAACTTCCCCATGCATTCTTCTTCTTATGAGACTGATACTTAATAAATTGTATTCATTTGTTTTCACTGGAGACCTGGAAAGGCCAAACCTCATTTGCTCTGTGTAGACCCTAAGGGACACCACACCATTTACCAGAACTGAAATCACTTTTCCTTATTCCAGTGCAGCATGTTGGTTTCTGTATTGATTGTCATTATCAGATGAGAAATAAAGTAATTTCATAAACTGTTCGTGCCCCAAACCACTATATTGTGGTCCTACAACATCTGAAATACAAATGTACAATACTGTTTTCAAGTATCTAAATTGTCCATTTGGTTAAAGAGCTTGGAGACTTCTGGAGGACGCATGGCAAACATAAGGAAAGACCAGAAAGATAATACTAAATATAATAAGGATAATAACTAAAAATCTCTAATTAAGATGATGTTTTGTAGAGTGTGCAACAGAGATCGTGCAAAAATCATTCCATGGAAATGTTAAAAAACCTTTGAGAAATAACGAAGTCATTTAAATGCAGTTTTAGTTTAAATGTGAACTTGCATACGATAGACGTGATTTTATCCATATCTATATATAACCCAGAAAACCTGTAGATAATGTACAGAAATGATAACAATCACTGGATAAAACCACTATAGATTAATGAAAAAATCTGAACAAATCCTGAACTGCTCAAGGAAGGGCACACAGTTCTGACAGATCCCTTAGTACAAATGGTGGGAGTAAAACATATCCACATGATAATCACATCCTTACCAAAATTGAAAACGTATGTGAAAGTCATGGTGGTCTTGCAAAAATATAAACTCATAAACGATTTTTTGATTTGGTGTCATCATTCATTTCTTTCATTTGAAAAATCAGTTTTAGTAGGCCATGCAAAGATTGATGGCTTTTTCATAAAAGGATATTTTATGAAATAGTGAAATGTAGCATATTTCTACCTGATAAATGCAGAGACCTGTAAACTTTGAACCCACACTGGCCTTTGTTGCTCATGACCCTGTTTAAGTGATTTATTTTCTTTTAACAACTGCAGCCTGCAAGAGGTAGAATATACTGCATAGATCTTTAATTCTGTTGAAAATTGAACAGTTTAAACAGAATGGCTGACATTAGAAGACCTATTACTGAAAAGTCATATTATCTTCATTTCAGTATCCCTTTTAGGAACAATATTTATGGTTGGAGAAAATGCATAATTTATAAAAACAACTTGGTAGGCTGCTGCAGAGTAATGGAGGAGTTGGCATCCTTAGCCCCACATTGGAGTGTCTACAGGACTGCATCAATGCTAGAGACTCTGGAAACCTGGCACGTGGAAAGGGATAAAATCAGAAAACTGGCCTGCTGTCTAGAAGAACATCTTGAGGGAACTGAACTCTCCCCACCCTTGTGAAACATTTGGATATCAAAGATTTAGCAAATTCCAAGGAAATAATACTCCGCTGGAATTTTTCTGCAGGCTTTTTCAACACAACAGCACCTTTATCATTGATTTATGAATTCAGTTTCTTTTTTGCCCTCCTTTACTGCTTTTTGTTTTTCTTCAGTTAATGTGCAACTAAGTCAAACAGCATCATAAGCATACTCCCCACTCCTCGGTGTGGATGTCACCACGAAAGTTAAGCAGATCAGTCCTCTTCCATGTACAGGGAGAAACCACCTCAAATCAAAAACAGTTACCCTACAGAGATCCAACTTTGTTTCGCTACAGTGGGGACTGACGTCAGGTTGCTCCCCCAGCAGCACACCACAACAGTGCTCCAACAATCCTCCTCAGCTGACAAGCCTACAAAATCTTAGCAATGTTGAATGTGTATCTCTCCATTATCACGTAGTGCCCATGGTTTCTTCTAATAAAATTAAATGGATATGATTAGAGACATTAACAATGCTTTTTTAAAACTCTGGTTTGAAGTTGCTCGTTCATGAAACAAGCTTCTGCTAAGCAAATTCTGTGTTTGTGAAACATCTCATGAATATATGGTGCTTTAATAAAAACAATGAATGTTTAAAGCTGCCCTACTTTTCTCTGGTCTTCATTATTACAAATAAATCTTACAAAGCAGATAAAAGTATTACAATTAATCCCTCCTGAATGGAGCCAGTATGTACTATTATTTTCAATATGAGAGAAAATAGCTTTGACTAGACTGGCAACAACTGGCAAACTGATTTTATAGTTTTGATTTATTGAATATTAGGAAATAAGACTTTTTTAATAACAATCCCATTTAAGTATTCATTAAAATGGAATTAGTACAAGCAGGGCCAGATTCTGATATCCATATTCTTGTCAGACAGCATTTTATTACAGAAAAGTCTCGCTGACATCAGTGGGATTACTTGTAAAAGGCCATTCAGCATGAGTGAGAACAGAGATAGACCCTACAAGGGTATAAAGGCTTCAGGTACTCCCCCCTGACCCCCAAGTGTCCCACACATCCTTTGGCAATGGCTGGAGCAGTAAGGAACTGCGGGCTCCGGGCACCTCATCCACACTGGTGTGCATCAACTCCTGATCTCACAAATACTTGACCCATCTTGTCCCTACCCCAGGTATATGGGACATGGAACATATATCTTCATCCCCACAAAGGAAATAATTCCCAAGTGCTGATTATTTTGATTTAAATTTGTTTTCATAGCTCTTTCAGTCTGCGTAAGTTTGACCCAAAGAATGCATAGCACATGTTGCTATAAAAAAAGCACTATGAAGATGAATTTTGATTTATAAGAAAAATCATTCAGAAGGAAAAAAGTAGGGGGCTACAGTAATGAATCTGACTAAAGGATCAAGGCTGCATACTCCACTTCTCTAAACTGCATAGCAGAAGAAAAGGCCATTTTTGTTTTGTAAACTCCTGATATATTTAATATACAAATAAACAAGTTCCAGTAAACTCTTGAGATGGCATCGGGTAAAGAGAACTGGCTTACTTATTAATGTTAGTGATAATTAGGAAAAGCATATTGATTTTTTCCATATGTAACCTAAAATGTCTCAAATTCTGAGTTCTAGCACCTGTACTGTATTTCTTTATTCAGTAATCTCTATAATGAGCAGGGGAGGAGGCTCAGAAATGTGACCTTTATCCATAAAACAATGATGGATGAGCAAATTGTGAATGTCCTAATTTATTTTTCATTCAAAATTATTTGGCAGAAGATTCTGACAAATTATTTTTAGTATATACACTGCAATTTCATATTTTCATTACATAACCAAGTCATACCTGGAATATGCTTCTACTCCTAGACTGGGTGAACACAGAACTCTGTCCTGACAGCAAATACTTCACAGCCTGTTCAGTGCATGTACAGCCCTCCCTCCTCTGAAGGGCTGCAGAATCCTGCAGCAAAAAATTCATTTGCCAATAGAAAAACAAATATACTCAAAACCAATTTGTTTGATACTTCTTTAAATATAAAAAAGACCTATTTTTTGTTTGCAATGTACTATAGTTATGGCATAATATAATATAGTACAAATAGTAAACAGACTACTTCCTATTGTTTAACTTTGGTTTAAAAACCACCCAACACTCAAGGTTTCTATTGTAGAGTTCCCAAAGGTCAGACTTGAAAGCTTAAACTCCAGGTTCTACTGAGATAAAGGCACAGTGCTTTGCAAAGTTATGCTATTATCCCTGGTTATAATCTTCACTGACTTCAGAAATAATTGCTTTCCTTAAACAAAAAGGAAGTCTGATTCTAATTTGCTATCTAGATCTGCATTCTTATATTCTTTTTATAGATTTTTGAACAAGTTATCACTGGAATCTTCCTTCACTCAAACATAAGTGAAAGTTTTATCTTACTTCAGATATCACAAAAATAATTTATGACTAGGGAAACAAAACCTTTTGTCTCACAATATATTTCTTTGCGACAGCTGTGGTATTTCACTGAAAGCACAAAAGCTGTGATGGTCTGGACTGCAATCAACCATTTTTAATAGGGAATTTTTAAAGACTTTTAATAAGATCTCCTAACATAATTTATGGGGAGAGGTTTTGAAGTGAAGAGGCATTGTTTGGCAAAGTGTTCTTCCTCTAATCTCAGGAAATTTAAATAATTGAGTGCTCATTTCCTCTAAACTTAGGATTTCTCCTTAAAAATGGTTAAGAAAAACACCTGCTACATTAGCAGCAAAATAAGCATAATGAGAGTCCAAAAAAAAATACATTTCTAAATGTTTTTCAGAGGCAAAACTCTATGTCAGAATCCAATATTATTAGTAATGCAATACTGAATTTTGCTTCTTCAACTCAGAATTTTTAACACATATTTTGAATGAAGACAGCATGCTGGTCAGGGCAACTGCAGGTACTTATTTTAACTGATACAGTTAGGGGAATAAGTGGACAAAAGTGGAGAAGTTACAGATTACGAGAAGACCAGATGAGCACCCAAAAGTTATTATACTTACTGAAGTTATCCAGAGTTCCTCTGGCTACAGAACTTGGCTGGATGAAGAAGGATAACAGGCTTCCCTTGAGATCTCTGATATACCTTGCGAGAAGAAGCTCAAAGGGTATTTTAGCAGTTTCCCTTCAGCCCCAACGAGAACTAAGGAAAAACCAGAAACATAAGTAGGAAGCATACTTCGATACATTGATAAAGCTAATCAAAGCCCCTAAATATGAAACAGATTTCGTTTTGCTGACTGAGAATTCAGATGAATTATTTGGTTCTGAATTATTTTTTACCTCTTTTTTTGAGTAACCCATATGCCGTAATTCTGACTTAAACTAAAAGCTGATTTAACTGTGTCCTCCTCGTCTGGGCTGGCTAGAATATCTCCCACAAAGGAGAAAAGAAAAAGATAGAGAACCTTTAAAGTGAGGAGTCCTGAAGAGCTCAGGCACAGTCGCTGCACCCGGGACCCGCCCGGGTCACTGCGCGTCCAAGACCTCCAGAGGGCACTCAGCACAAAACGGATCGCACCGACAGGGAAAACGGGGTGCAACTGCCAGCGGCCCTTGACACAGCTCAGCTCTCATCTTTCCTATAGACAGAACCGTAAAATTAATTAATTAATTAAGTAAGTAAATATATAAGTAAATAAGAAGGTTTCTGAAGAGGAATAAATATACCGTCATATAGTCTGTACTTCCCTTCTGTGTTGGAGATCTCAAAAGCTGTCTGCTGATTTCAAAGAACCTCCACTAAAAAAAAAAATATGCTTTTTAAGAAATGGCACCTAAAGGACTTTGTTTCCTTCAGTCACCACGTTCAAAGCACACAAGACAGAATGTCACTTGTTTCGACTCCACCTCTCTCTCTGGTTTGCCTATAGAAGTAAAACAAAACAATTTGCAGCGGTTACCAGCCAAAATTCCTCTTTTTCCTTCAGCAGTGAAGTCTCGCTCAGGTAGTAAGACCTTCCCCATGTTATACAGACACACACAGGCTCGCACACGCCAGCCAGTTGTAGTGACCTCCTTTGGTTCCCTGAGGTGCTGCTCGCAGCCCTCCCTGCAGACCTGCTGCCCCAGGGCACTGGGTGGCTGAGGCTCCCCAGACTGGGAGCACTGGGAGCACCAGTCCTGGCAGCCTCTGCAGGGACCTCTGGCTGCCTTGCTTTAACCCCATCCACACCCCATTTCTGAACTGGCTTCACGAGCTGCAGGCAGGACTATAAAGAAGTGCCTCGTTTCCACAGAAATGTCATAATTCCAGTAACACTGAAAGACATTCCTCCACTACATCCTCTTTGCATTGGTCGTTTCACAAAACACATACTGCCCCCTTTATATTCAAAGTGGCCTTCCTGATGCACAAGTTCAAACCCCAGCTATCATCTATCATCTTAATTCTTCTGGGACAAATAAAGTATCATGCAACAGACCATATGTGGATATTTCAGCAGAGCTCTTTAGAGTCATGTCCTGTCTACCCAGTGTGATCCATGGTTATTTCATTTTCGTATACTCAGAATAACACATGACAAACCTCCATTTGGGTGCACTGCCTAAATAAAAATAGGCACTGGGGCTGGGAGTTCCCTGTGGGACTTGGGCAATATATATGCCCTGGGGTAGCTTGGACATCTGCAGAAGAATTTCAGACACAGCACAGGATCTAGAGGACACTCACTGCAGCTTGCAGGCATACACAGTATTCCAGAATGTAAATTGGCAACAGGCATGTGCTTCAGCACCTGAAATGTCTCCTAAAGATGTGTGAAAATCAAATGTATGATGTATCCCTATCCCCCGGGATGCTGGATTCTAATTACCTTTACTGTCACAGGACTGTGTTAAGCAGTACTAGAGGAAAGTCACCTATTCTTTAAAAATGCTCACTCACTTTCTGAAAATCAGATCCCCTTCTAGATCAGATACACGAAGGAAAGACCTATCTCTGTATCTATCTATAACTGCCAGGATGCTGATCTCTGATATACAAAATACTGGTAAGACTATGAATCAGACATTATTAAAATAATTTGGTTAAAAGATAATTAATCAGCTACAGTAGGGGTAGTATTTTAAAGATACTGCCTAAAGTAGGATAAACTATTTAGGCAGGATTTTTGTGATGGAAAAATTAAAAGTTGAAGCATTATTTAAAAGATACACAAACATGTAGAGGATCAAAACTAAGCAGAGTCGTGACATTTAATAAAGGCAGTCTGGGCCTTTATCATTGCGCTCAATGCTGTGGAAACTCAGAACTTGGTGTTCATAACCCTGCCCTGGTTATTAGAATCGATAACTAAGTTTAGTTGTGATTTGACCACGCTTATAAAATAAGGAGGTTTGTGTACAGCAGTCTCTACTAAGTGGGTTACTGGTTAGACTTAGTGATTTTAGAGGTCTTTTCAACCTTAGCAATTCTATGATTTTCTTGGCTTTCATTTTAGCCTCTGAACACGGGGGGAGTCACGCAATGTTCCTGGTGGCCTGCCAGAGCCGAACAGGAAACTTCTTGAGCGGAAAACACACACAACGCACCGGTAACACCGAGGGAGGGCTCCTCCGTTCTCACTGGAGCGTGAGCGTGTTGAGACAAACTCAAGAACAGGCGACCAGCCTCCGTTTGGGGACCGCTGTCCTTATTCCCACCATGTTTCACTACCCACACAGCTACATGAAGTCTGTTATTTAACCTGTTCACAGAAAAAGTACTAGGCAAGAAACACTTCAGCTTTTAAGTTGGGAGGAAGGAAGGGGTGTGGGTGTGTGTGAGAAAGACAGATAGGGGGGCGGGTGTAGGTGCGGCTACCGCGCCTGGGCAGCCCCAGCTTCCCGAAGGGCCGGCCGTGCGGGCAGGGCCGAGTCGGAAAGAGTAATCCGGCCAGGGCGGTCCGGGAAGGGTCGAGTCGGGAACGACGGTCCGGGCAGTGCCGAGTCGGCCAGGGCGGCGCGGGGAGGGCGGTCGGAGGGCGGTCCGTCGGCGGGAAGCGGAAGCGGCGGGGCCTGGCGCGGTGGCGGAAGCCGCTCCGCCTTTCCGGAGCGCGGCGTGCTCGGAGCCATGAGCGTCCCGGCCTTCATCGACATCACCGAGGAGGATCAGGTCAGCGCCCGCGAGGAGCGATCGGCCCCGGGCCGCGGGGTCTGGGCCGGGCCGTATCGGGGGGCGGCAGCCGGGGCCGGACCTGCCCCGCCGTGCGCGCCGCGAGCGCTCCGTGAACTCGTCTGGGCTGTTCCCTACAGAGACCGAGCAGGCGATAGAGAGAAAACCGAAGTTAACGGCTGAAAGATAACAGTGTGTTTGGAGTTCCCTTTTCAGTGTTCCAGCTCCCTGGCATTCGTTTTCATCGCTCCTCAGCCCTACTTTTTATTTAAAAGAAAGCGGGTTCCCATGTGGGCATTACTTAGGCACCCTGGGTTTGCAGGTTTCTCCGTACTACAGGCATGGTAGCTGGGATTTCTGGCTTTGAGATGTTGCTTTGTTGTGCCTTTGGATTTGTTCCCAGTGCCATTGAAGTAGGTATATCTACATACTTATATACGTATACAATATATATATGATTTGTATGCGTGCACACTGCTATTAGCCTTCACTTGCCATAATGCCTAGTACAGCCCCATCAAGTAGCTGGTCTGAAACATCCTCAGTACAGCAGTTTGTCCCAGGGCATTTAGCTCTCTTTTCTGGTCCCCAAATGATTTGACACTGAACGTGATGTAAATGACAGTTCGTGTCACAGCAGCCTCCCGGTCAGAGGTGCTCTCTGCCAAAAGTCGCATGGCCTCACATTGTTTCTGAAGGGCTATGGTTCTGCTGCTGAAGTCCTGAATTGTAAAGGTAATGAATAGGCCTGTTGCTGAGGGAAGGGTATTTCCTTGGTGTAGGTTTAAGTCCTAACAGTGTAAGGCAGCTCATGGTGTTATAAGGCTGGGTTGTATGGGGCTTTGGGCAACCTGGTTTAGTGGAACATTCCCTGCTCATGGCAGAGGTGTGGAACAAGATGATCTTTAAGGTTCCTTCCAACCCGAGCCATTCTGTAATTAGACTAGAAGCTGTTTTTAGGTTGTGTGAAGATGAATTTCTGCCCCTCCCTAAATTGGGTTTGTTTATATCTTTTTTCCTTTTCTGGTGAAGAGTCAACTAAATGGTTTTAATGTTTGTCTGAAGTTTACAGAGGGAGTGAGAGATAGTAAAAATTCGTAAGAAAGTCACAAAAACTTACTAGGCCTTTAGTGCAATACCCAGTTGTAAGTGACACATTCACACTGTGAGAAAGCCCAACAGCTCTGTGACCTATTCAGTCAGTGGCAGAACAGTAGCAGGTGCAGAACTGGCAGAACAAAAATCTGTAAGAAATATAATTACTTTGATCTTGTTGCTCACAAAACAAATGTTTTATTTTCTATGTGTTGTCTTTGTCTTCTTTAAGGCTGCAGAGCTGCGAGCTTACCTGAAATCCAAAGGAGCGGAAATCTCTGAAGAGAACGCGGAGGGTGGACTTCATGTGGACTTGGCCCAGATCATTGAAGTGTGCGATGTGTGCCTGAAAGAGGATGACAAAGGTTTGCATCTCTAAGTCTTGTTGGTTTTGCTAAACTTATTGCCATCAGTGCTTTCAAACAGTAACAGCTGGCAGAACTTAGAAATGTGTAGCATGTGTTAAAACACAAGCCACGCATCTTCATAAAAATGGAAATGCTTATTTCTATCATTTCCATGGAGTATTTGCATGTACTCTGCCCCTCCTTTCTCCAAAGATCCAGCACCCTTTGAAGAAGTCAGAAGCCAAGCTAGACTGTACTTGTAACGAGGGCATAGAGACTTGTATGTAAAATAGGGTTTTTGATGCTCAGGTGCAATTTTGGGGAATAAATAATATTTTCCGTATGTAATGAATTTTGTTCTTGGCCTTTGCTTGGCTGGTATTTGGGCAGACTGAAAAGAAGACACAAAACTGGTGTGGTACATTTTGGAAAGGATGGAACACACTTAAAACAGGAACTGGGGAGGGTTTGTAAACACCTCATTGTTCTTGAGGGCATTTTGCCTGTGGTCCGGGTATCCCTTGTGCTCCTGATAAAATGTTTTACTGTACTTGAGCACTAGGTGTTACTATTCTCACTGTAGAACTGTGGGCAGTTTCCTGGATGTGTAGGAAGAAGTCACTGTGTGGAACCTAGAGTTCCTCTGATTTCTGTTATGTGTAAACAGAGAATTCAGAGCAAGTGTGTATCAAATACCACGTTCTCTGTTGACCTTAGAGTGGTAATTCTTGCCTTACATGGACATGTGTTGGTGTATGCCCACCTGAGCAAAGTCTCTGGTACATTTCTGATGAATATCCAGGTTAATATCTTGGCGTTTTCTTACTTTAAAAGTTCTTGCTCATGCAAAGTGGTAATTCATATCAAAAGTAAGTTTTCCAGCACAAGATAGCTACTGATTGCTGCTTCCAGTTTCAAATAGCTGTATGTTTTTGTTTATGCAGATGTTGAGAGTGTTATGAACAGCGTTGTCTCTCTGCTTCTTATCCTGGAACCTGAAAAACAAGAAGCACTGATTGAAAACCTGTGTGAGAAGTTAGTAAAATTTCGGGAAGGAGAGCGCCCATCTCTTAGACTGCAGCTGTAAGTATTGTACAGAGCAAAGTGAGAAATGGTGGACTTTTCCAAGTAATCGTGCCTCTAAAGAGGAAGGATTATTGTATATGTATTTAAATGAAAGTGTGGGGTGTTGCAGGAAGCACTCTTTTCTACCTATTCACTGTCATAACATAGAAGTACCAATAATTTTTCCTTGGGTGTTAAAATAAAATGCATAACTTTCAGCTTGTTTGCTGAAAATGAGCACAAAACTGGAAGCTGTTACAGCTCATCATGGATGTAAGGTGCTGCCAGGTGCACTGTCTGTACTAGCAAGTGTCTTAATAAAACATTTACATGCACTCCAGTAATGTTTTTTGAAACCTCTCTAACTGTTGTTGGTTGTTTGTGGTTTAGCCTGAGCAATCTCTTCCATGGCATGGACAAGAACACTCCTGTGAGGTATACAGTGTACTGCAGCCTTCTGAAAGTGGCCTCATCCTGCGGTGCCATCCAGTACATTCCAACTGAACTAGATCAGGTAATTAAGTTGGGGCCTTTGTATGAAACATGTTGCACCTAAATGTTACTCAGAGCTGATAGAGACCATCTCTTACAAATGGCCAGAGCCTAAAGAAATTGCTGTGAAGATGATTAGAGAAATGCAACACCTCTGCTATGAGGGAAGGCTGAGAGCATTGGGGTTGTTCTGCCTGGAGAAGGACCCAGGGTGCCCTTATTGCAGTACTTTAAAGGGGGCTCATTAAAGAGGGAGAGCAACTTTTCACGTGGGCAAATAATGATAGGACGAGAGGTAATGGTTTTAAACTAAAAGAGGAGAGATTTAGATTTTAGATGTTCAGAAGTTCTTGACTGTGAGAGTGATGAAGCACTGAGCAGGTTGCCCGGAAAATCTGTGGATGCCCCATCTCTGCCACTGTTCAAGGCCCAGTAGGATGGGGCTCTGAGCAGTTTAATCTGGTGGTTGGCATCCCTGCCCATGGCAGGGGGCTTGAAACTAGATGACCTTTAAGGTTCTTTCCAACCCAAACCATTCTATGATTCTAAATAAGAAATGAAGAATACAGGTTTTGTCTTTTAAAGGTCTGTCTGCAGAATCTAAGTGAAGTTGCTGTCTAGTTTTCATTTCTGGTGGTGATTATATATAGATGTGTGTTTGATTCCTGTGGTGGAAATCAAAGTGAGAAGCTTTGATCAAGAGTGAGGAGTCAAGTTCTTGTCTCTTGCTCTGGAATCAGAATATATGAGAATCACTCACCCTTAGTTAGGAAGTAATGTGACTTTTGGCTTCTCATGGGAAAACTTCAGGTACTGCATGGAGAGCCTGCAAGTCAAAAGACATAACAGAGAAATCTCTGTGCAAGATACTTTTAATCCTTTTCTGCTTGGGAGAAAAAGAGGAGTATTTGTAGTGTTATTTCAGTCTTTTCCTGAATGCTTCTTTTTCACTTGTATTCTACTTAGGTCCGAAAATGGATTTCTGACTGGAATCTGGCCACAGAGAAAAAGCACACTCTCCTGAGACTGCTCTATGATGTCCTAGTAGACTGCAAGAAAAGGTATAAAAAACAGGTCTCTGTATTTTGATGTACTACAAGTGATCTGTAGGGAAGGTATTTCTCACAAGACTTGTAAAATTAATCTGTACCGATGATTCAATCCAAATATACTTGTGGGGTTTTTTTTAACATTTTTAGGCATTCCTGTGTTAAACCAGTGTTCCCAAGAATATTGAAGTTAGTGGTGAATTAGCTGCAAACCACAGACTCCCAAAATAACACTATTTCTTTTCTATAAATACTCAGAGCATTGTAGCATTATGCCAAGTTTATTATTTAATTGCACTTTTGACATTTTAGTGCATGGTAGTGCTATCTCTTAATGATGTGGGAAGGCTTATCAATCACAGTTAACAGAATCAGTCTTTTTATGTAAACATTACCTTCAGGACAGAGCTTTCCACTAGTCATGGAAATTAATGTCCACAGAATACCTGCTTGGCCATTTTGAATTATTATCCTGGATCATAAGAAGCATCTTTGATCTAACAAACTTGGCAGACCACTGTCTTCTGGCATGTAGAGTAATCCTGTGTGTATGGTGCCTGTAAATTAATGCAGGTCTAAACTGAGAGCTGTCATCAGTTTATCTTGCAGATGTTACAGTGGATTGAGTGTCCTGGCCAGGGCTGCAGAGGTGGGCTGCTATCCAGTGGTTCAGGGTGTAGTTCCACAACAGCTCAAACCTATCTAAACTGCCCCTGTAGTTTGGAATGGGGAAGTGGGGGGTGTGTGTTGCTTGCTCCTGCCCTTCCACTCTGTTTTCTGAGTTACTTTTCCAAAGTTTTTTTTGATTTTTGTGGTAAGGCAGCATCAGGGCCCCTCCAGTGCTGACTCACAGTGGTACCAGAAATGCACTTGGGTTTTCCACGTTTGCGTAACCTTGTACTGCACCCTCTGTTCCTGCCTGTGCCCTCCAGCTGCCAGTACCTGAGTGTTTGTGCTGCTGTGGGCATCTGTGTGACTGCACAGGGGGTTGGACTGGGGACATGACCTTGCTGGGGGCTCAAAAAGGCAAGAGTGAAGCTGTCACAAGTGGAGAAGAGTTCCTTCTGTCAGGACAGTTGACTTATTCTGCCCTGCTGGAATTGTAGCCTGGAAATGCTGCATCAGCATAGCAGGATTGTTTCTAACTAACCTCAATTTAGGGATGATTAATCCTCTTGGAATAGTTACTCTGTGAGCTACTGTACTGGGAATTCCTGTTTGTAACACTCAAATGCTTTTGTATCGATAGTGCTATATGGCAGATGTCAAATGGTCAGAACAAATTCAGAAATGTTAATCACAGATCTTTTCCATGGCTCAGTGCTTACCTTGTTTCAGAAATATTACACTGATAACATTCCTGCACTTTTAAACACTTCACATCCTGTTGATTTATTGCAAGGTTTTAACTAGTTTCATTCCCAAACTTAATAGCCAGCTATTTTTAGCTAGCCTTGCTATCAAATCAGTGGATTAAACTTCTAGTTTTTGTTTCCACTGCTGTTTAGTAGCAAGTAACCTTGCTACTGCATGTTTTTTGCTTACTAACCATAGGTGATATTTTTAAGATAGCCAATAAAATCTTCCACAGACCCTGTAAGAAATGACTCCTGCACTCAGTGTCCTTACCATGGGTTGCAGCAAGCCTATGCACTGAGCAGAGTAGTGTTTCAGAGCACTTGCACTTCCCTCCAGAAAAGAAAACAAGAAGTGACCCTGGCACCTTTGACCTGGTTCACTCTCCTGGATCAGTGGGCAGTGTTTGCAATAGTATGGGAAACTCACAGCAGCATTCCAGCTGTAGCACTCAGGAATGTTGCTCTATCTAGCAGTATAGGAAGATAAGTGGGAACTGAAAAATAAGTGATAAAAATTGTACCTCAGTTACCATTGGTGATTTATAATCAAGTGAAAAGAATTACCTTGTTGAAGACAATTGAAGTCTTTTGTTTGCTTGATTTATGTTTTAACTTTGCTCAGTGTGGCATAGGAGATGGTTCTCCATAGCTAACAGACTTTCTTGCAGTGGATAAGTTGGTAGCTCCTAAAAAGTAGATGGTGCAGAGGTTGTGTGGTGTCCCTTTTCCTTTGGTGACAAATGAAAGTTTGTTTTAGCAAACCTTCTCTAGCCACCTTGATGCAGTTTAAAGCTGGTCTCTGCTGGCAGGATTCAGCTGCTTTAGCCCTGCCCAAGTTAAATTCAAACAGGTCTGGCAAGTCTGTTTATTAATACTTGTAGCAAAAAGATCAGCATGTCAGGCACCTGCGGAGTAATTGTTTCTTTTAATTTTAGTTCCATTTAATATCATGTCATATAGAGGGACTCGATTCCAACATGTCACTTAAGTCTCTGAATGCTCTGTTGTGGTTTTTTCCTTCCTTTTATCTACCATCACTCTTAAGCTCTCACTGGCTTTTTGTCAAATTATGCATCTAGACTGGCAAGTGGAGCCAAGAGCACTTGTTCAGGCTGTTTTGCTAGAAAAAAGGTTCACATTTGCACCTTAGGTGAAACACATTTAACAACGAGCTTTGGTAAAACAGTGATCTGTATGAGTGCTTTAAACATCCTAATTTACAGTAGTAATCTGACACTAAATAGAATATAAGATTAAAGACCTGCCCTGTTTGCTGAGGTTCACAAGCAACAGAAAGTTAGCACAATTGGAGGAATTGTCTTGTAGTATTCTGTTGTTTCCTAGAAATACAAGTGAAAAATTCCACTCCTTCCACACTTCAAAAAAAAAAAAAAAAAAAGGGGGGAATTGAAAATACTGTTTTCAATTAGTTAAGTGATGGTTTTCAATTTTTGATCCTAAGGGAAAGATTAGGACAGGAGAAGTGCCAGAAAACTGTAACTCTGAAGTGTACAAGAACAACTGCTGAAAAGCTGAAAAGCTTTTATTAATTAAGGAGCTGTGTATTCTTAGGTTGAATAACACATGAGCTGAGCCTATTTGATTGAATATATATATAGTGCCAGTCCTGTATTCAACTGGTCCTTTGTCTCCTAGAATATCTGTCGGTAAGATTTTACCAGTGCTACAATTATAGTCAGTCATACACTGATCTACATGCAAATGCTTCTCTCATATATAATGCTGCCTAAATTAATTTTTTTTTCACTGATACAGAACTGCCAGTTCATTTACATCCATATTGGTTACCAGGGCAAAACATAAGCTGACCTCTTTAATGCTGGAGTTTTAAAACAAATGTTAAATTAAAGCTTATATTCCTCAACATGCTTCTGGAATGTTTTGGGATCTATGGAAAATGCCCCTGCCTGGGGACAAACTGTTGATTAAATGTACATCCAGAATATGTATGATATTGGGTGTTGCCCATGATGTCCTAACTTTTGTGCTGCACATCTCTCAGACCTGGTGAATTCTCTGAGAACAAACTTCACCCCACAGAGTGGTTGTCAAACAGTGGTATGATGAGATTTCAAATAAATACCTGTATAAAGACAGTGTTACTGTACTACAAAACCCATTCAGACGTGCTGCTCTATGGGTTAAACCTCTGTCACAACACAGAACATACTAGCCATGTTGTGTTGGTTTGTTTTTCCCTGTGCAGTTTATGCCATTGGCCTAAGTCATTAATGAAATTAAAACTTTATTCTTGCAGTGTTTCGTTTTAAGGAAGATTGTGTGTGCTTTTAGACCACGTGGGATAATTTGTTGTAAATTTTGCAAAAAGCATCAGCGGTTCCCGGCCTTGGTGGTGGTAAAACTGTTTAGTGAAAATAAATAAAATCTGTTAAAATGATACAGTAACAATCTCAGAGCTGGTTTGCAGTACTATTGGTGTTGTTTACAAGATTATCTGCATAGACAAAGATGTAGATTTGCTCAGTTTCTGAGAAGGAGTTGTTTTTCTAAAAGCTGTCTGTCAGAGCTGTGCTGGGAGCTGTTAGCTTCACAGCAGCCTCAGCCAGTCTCATTGCTGGCTGCACAATTTCATCAATAAAATGAGCAGCTCTCACTCTGAATACTTGAAGGGAGAATATGTGAAAGAAGAGAGCAGCTTTTATACAGTCATTTTCCTGACCATAAATATTCTTTAAGAGATGCCATTTTACATTTGAAATAAACTTTGCAGCGCTACTTATTGCACAATGATTAAATCCAGATGTGCATAAGAGGAGCATTCTAGTGAACCATATAAAGCTGTTCCTAGCTCAGAAAGCTTTTTCCATAACCAGCAGGTAATTTATCAGTTTAAGAGAATGAAATGAAGGGTGAAGATAAACATTTTGTAGAACAAGAATTGAAAGAATACATCCAGTTAATTTGTTCTCTCCACTAGAATTAAAATGGATCATCTACATCTTTTTCAAGTGTAATTTAATTTTACCTATAACATCATAATGGAATTATTTAAATATTTGAGTGTCTTGTTTGAACTATTTTTTCAGCAGTCCTGAGATAACTTCTTTTTTTTCTGTAGTGACACTGCAGCAAAAGTAATGGTGGAGCTATTGGGAAGTTACACAGAGGACAATGCTTCCCAGGCTCGAGTTGATGCTCACAGGTAATACTGACTTCCCAGCTTCCTTAGAAGTAACTTTTGCTCAGTTGCCAAATATTTTGATCACCTTACTATTAAGAGTATTGAATGGCCTGACAGGCCAAGGGCCTCTTCTGTAGCATTGCTGACTCAGTTTAAGAGTTTGTCTCTGCAGTCTCCAGTAGATCTGGTTGGTTGTAGGCACAGCCAGGCTTATTCCAGTGTGCAAGTGCACAGGAGTGTTCCTGGTCACTGCCGAGAGAGATCAGCCTTGGGTAACGACTTCTTTGCATCAGCTGTGCACTCAAAATCTGTACTGGAATCCTCTATTTCAGATTTAACTTCTTGCCTGTTTTATTGTCTAACCTTCAGCATTTTTTTCAAATAGCACTTTCTCTTGAAAAGACATTGTTGTTGTCTTCTCCATGAGCAAGTACAAAGAATGTGAGCTGCACAAAATTAAGCTTACCTGTTGGACAAGCTGGGAGTAATTTGATTTGTAACAGTGCATTTTCCCCACTGCCCAAAATGAGTAAATGCCTGTATTTTGATGTTCTAACTATCATGATTTTTCTTAGGAGTTAGTTATTTAAGTTCTGCCAGATGTGCACTACCAGTAGTTCTCAAGGGAGTTGTTTATACTTAGCCATGGAGGGAAATCAGGATAACTCCTTTGGAAAATTAGTGCCTTTGCAGAAGTGGAAACTTTACTGGCTACCCTACAGCAACCTGCAGCCTGTTCCCTCGGAGAGAACTCGGGTGCCCAGGGCTGTGTCTGTGCAGAACTCACGTTCTCCTGGTGTCCTTCTGTGGCAGAGCGAGCCGAGGCTTCTGATGTGCTGCTGAGAAAAGCTTTCATCCAGAGTTCCTGTTTCTAGTCTGGAGCTGCAACTGATAAATCTTGGGCCTTGCACTGTTTGGTGTTGGGGTTTTCTCTGTTTTGTGTCACGTATTTCAAGGATAATTAAATCTTCCAAAACAATTCTATGAAGTTTTAGAAGGACAGTAAAAATGCCTCTAGGAATGGAGGTTGTGCTGGAAATAAATGCATAGATGGAATCTGTAGGTGATCTGTGGTTTTACCACATGGCACATTTCATTTGGGATACTGAACAAATTACTTAATGCTTTCTGTTACTTGGTTTTTCCTTCTGTAACATGAAGATTAAAATTGGAATGTGACATGTGTTACCTTTAATAATAATTGAAGACCCTTGTGTGTTTCCTAGAAAGCAAGGAACAGCAAATTGAGTTGCCCTTAGTCATAAAGATGTGTATTGCTTTGAAAGTAAACATTTTCCTTTTCTCCTTAGATGTATTGTACGAGCATTGAAAGATCCAAATACCTTTCTCTTTGATCATCTTCTTGCCTTAAAACCAGTCAAATTTTTGGAAGGAGAACTTATTCATGATGTAAGTAACTTTGTTTTTAGTGAGATGGTTTGATAACAGTAGACTGCTTTGTTTTAATGTGGCTTTTGAAATGCATTAGAATAGTTATCTCTGTCAGTAATCCTGAGCTGCAATGGGCTATTCCTTTTATAGTCTGTAAAATTAAACTTGCATATGAAATGTTTCCCTTTCAAAGTCTTAGAAACTCAGTTACAAGTTGTATCCTCACATGAGTTCTGTAGGAAATCTTAAGTCTGGGAGAAAGAAGTAAGCTCAGCACAGACTGCCCACAGCTATTGACAGAAGACAGAATTTTAGCTCTTATTGAACATTCTGTTCAATACCCATAGTTTCTGTCTATCCAGCCTGCAAGGTAATAACTGTTCTCATATTTGTTTTCCATCTTCTAGCTATTGACAATTTTTGTAAGTGCTAAACTAGCATCCTATGTCAAGTTTTATCAGAACAACAAAGACTTCATTGACTCCCTGGGTAAGTTTTCAAATCCTACCTTTCTGGCTATTTACATGGTTTAAGGTATAGAAGCCACAGAGTGCTTGAGTTTGAATCCATGTATTGAAGCAAGGAAATTTCATAACAGATTACAGTTTGTAGGTAATAACCTCTGCTAGATGGTGAGTGGGCCATCTGACTATGGTTTGTTCTTTGAAAACAAGCTGGTTTATGAGTTTGGAAGAAAGCTATGGTTTTACCCACTGTTTTTTTTTCTCTTAGAACTCCCCTCCTGAAAGGTGTAACACATTCATACTCTAGGCTAGGCCAGAGATCATAACTGCATTGAGTAAACCACCCGCTTGTGTAAATCCCCTATTTTTTTATGATGAATAACTTTGTAACAGCAAATACTTCTGAGCAGTAAGATAAGTCATGTAAATTGTGTGTGTGTGTGTGTGTCTGCGTGTGCTGATGCATTAGACCCAGCAAGCCACAGTCTGTCCCAGTTAATTTGTTTCATCACATGAAGCAATGTGATGGAATGTTAATGTCAGCACCCTCTTTATTTACACACTGTGGAAAAAAGGAGTAGTAATTAACACTTTGACACTCCCCCGTTGATGTGTAATTGACTGTTTCAAAGGAGCACTGGTTCATAAGCTATTGCATGCATTAAAATTACGTTTTTTATATTCCAGCTTTTTAGGACAGGGGTCAGTGACAATGCAGAAATTGCTCAATGATGCAGATTTTTTTATTACTGCATTAAGGTTTTGACATATTGGTAATGAATAAATGTTTCCATAAAAATACGATTTTTTTTTTTTACAACTTTGATTTTGAAATGACACTTAAACACTGCATTGGATGCATTTGAGGAAAGCCATAGTTTTGCTAAAACAGAGTATAGTGCAGCCTTTTAACACATGCATTATTTTGCTTAATGGAGTGTGATACAATTCTTAGAATAATTGCCCTCAGAGCTTTAAAATTGTGGTACTTTGGGTATTAAAATGATGGAAATACCAGTGGGATATTTTGGTGGATAAAAATAGCAGTAAGTTTTTGGTAGCCTGTAAATGTGTATATAGGAGAAGTGTATCTTTAGTAGCATGTATCTGAACATTAGTTATGCAGACATCTTATGCTTTTCTTTCTCAGGGGAAAGTGGGTTTTGGGTTTATCTTTTAGGTGTTTGTCCAGAAGTATTTGCTGAAATTGCTGTTACACCAACATTTGAATAAATTTATAGAAAATTAATTACACATATAGTTAGCAGTAATTCGATTATACTCAATGGCTGTGATTTCTTTTGCCTTGCCTTCAGTATCTGTGCTTCCTTCCATGAAGTAATTCAGTGTGTGAGCTTTCAGTATATCTAAGATTCATATTAAAATCCTTAAATACCTGTGTAACTGTTTTGAAAGACAGTCTTAACTTCCACTTCTGCTGTTTTCTCACTTGCTTTATGGTGTGCTCAGAAACTTGGTGTGTCTTTGAGAAGTGGACAAACAGAGATTTGGAGGCAGCACAGATGGAAATGCTGACAGCTGAATGGTTCAGCCTTGGCTTTGAAGAACAAAGGCAGTTTGGTCTAGACAGCAATGCAATTATTAGATGAAGCATTCAAAAATGAGCTGTTCCAAAAGGAATGAGATTTTTAACCATGCTTTAGAGATATTTTTAAAAATGACTTGCCAAGATACCATTGTTTTAAAGGCTACTAGTAATAGGATTTCAGTGGCAGTACAGCAGGGGCTGTAGTTGAAAACTCTCCTGGACCCGGACCAGTTAGAACTGGCCCAGGAAAGCTGTGCAGTGAAGGCTCCTACAGGTGGCATCAGTTTGTTACAATTTGTTGTTTTATTAATGCTGACAATTTAGGCCAGCAGTAGCATTATCTGTGTCAACTGCATCGCCCTAACATGGCCACAGTTAATCTGGTATTATGAGTCTTTTTTTGCAAAGTTAATCAGCATCTCATTTGCATTTGTTAATTAGGGTTAATGTGTGCTAATTGATTTTTTGATGCTTGTAGAGTTCCATTAAACCCAGCTAGGTATAGTTGCTGGTGCTCCTCGTTCGTATGAATTATGGTGATCGCGTTTTTGTTGAATCCGTGCCAAATAGGGAACCTGCATCATAATTACAGCTAATTAACACAACATGATGTCCTGCACTAATGTGCTTCCCTGCTAGTGTATAGGTGTTATAAATTCCAAACTTACATGTTTACTGAAGCAATGGGAATGTTTATAATGTCATTCTAGAACAAAATGATTGACACTCATTTTTAAGAAACTTCCACTGGATCTTACCTGGTACCTCATGGATCTTGGGATTAAGAAGTGCCTTGTTTCATCTCAGTGGCTTAACTTGGTTGACCTAGATTTTTTTTCCAGGAAAATGGTCTCTGATTTAGACATTCAAGGCCTTGGCACAGTTCCTTGTCTTGCCATTCATGTAAAGGTGTAAGCTCACGTCAGTATCAGTTCTGCTGGTTTTCAACAACACTATCCTGGGCCACACTGGATGCTTACATGGGACTCATGATGCCTTTTTTGCTGTGGACAAACAAATTCAATACCAAAAGGCTTTCTTCTGGCACCACAATGTTGTGTTCCAGAACCAAACTGTGAGAAGTTTGTTTTCCAGAAACTACAGGAGAATGAGTGGTGAGGCTGTAAGGTTTTTTAGCATAACCAGAAGGGCATTTTCCATTTTGTTGCATTGCTGTTCTTCCAGGTGACGCAACTGAAAAATTCACTTGTACCCTCACCACCTAAAATTCTGTTCAGGTGATGTTTTTACTGCTCAAAAAAGAAAACTTTTCTAGATAATACATTTTTACTAAAAACAACTGAGTCTTGATGAATTCACAATGAAACTTGATATTTTAGCAAAAGACAAGGCAGATGCAGGATTTGATATTTTACCTCAAAAAAAACTGTTGATAAGGAGAAATAGAATATATTTTAATGTGAAATAAATTTTTAATTATTGGAAGTGTATCTAGTAAAAATAACATGAAAAGCAAATTATTTGTATGAATTATAATTAAATCATTAATTAAACTATCAACACTTTTACTCAGGCTTGTTGCACGAACACAACATGGCAAAGATGAGGCTCCTTACTTTCATGGGAATGGCTGTAGAGAATAAAGAAATCTCATTTGACACAATGCAGCAGGAACTCCAGATTGGGGCTGATGATGTAGAAGCATTTGTCATTGACGGTAAGAACTGTGGTACCACTCTGCACACAGTGCTTATGAACAAGAACTTTACAAGTTTCTAAGCTAATGTTGAATATTAGAACAATATTCATTTTAATTTCTGTGCTTTTTACAAGATAAAGCTGCACAACTTCATGCTTAAAGACAGGCCCAACTGTTGTGTTTCAACCAGTGTTTTTGTTCTCAGTGACAGGAACTATATCTCATGTAATTCTTTACAGAACTAATAAATTGTTTGCAGGTTTAATTTGTTATCTGGTTTTGTTTGCTGTCATTAGAACAGGATGTGTTTGTAGGGGAGAGAAGTTCATAAAAACTGTACAGGATATTACTTTAATAGGTTGGCACCAAACAATAGGATTTGTGCATGACCTTCATCTTGTTACATTATTTTGCTTTTCTGCCTATTAGGCCATAAAACCAACAGCAAAAGAAATTAAGTGAACTGCTGTGTTCTTATGTTTGTATTGATCTAATTTTGAACTGGTTTTATACAGTTTAATACCTTTGCACGATCATGAAAATGTTGCTCAAAACAGCATTGGTTTTTTGCAGCTGTGAAGACAAAGATGGTGTACTGCAAAATAGATCAGACACAGAGGAAAGTCGTTGTCAGGTGAGACAATTCTTCATGGCCTTTTGCAGAACTTAGTGTATTCTAATTATTTCACTTATATTTGTAGAATATTTTAACTAGAAGCAAGGTATTGTTCCTATCAGTTGCTGGTAGTTAAATAGTTGCTATTTATCATAATTTTATTAAAGCTCACACTGAATGTGATTAGCTTATTTAATGAAAGAGTCCTACTTTCCAGGACATTTCATTTAATGACCTACTAGTGACAAGAATACTAATCACTGTTGTTGCTTTAAATATTTGGGAAGACTGCAGAATTCTCTTAACTGGTAAAGTGCAGCTGTTTCCACAGAGAAAATCAGAGTTTTCCTGTTTGCTCATGAGAGTAAAGTAATGCTATAGGAGAATAATTAGGTGAGTGTAACATCTCTAGTAATCTTCTTCCAATTTTGTTTTGCTTCTCCAGTCACAGCACACATCGGACTTTTGGAAAGCAGCAGTGGCAGCAATTGTATGACACTCTAAACACCTGGAAACAAAATTTGAATCAAGTGAAAAACAGTCTCCTCAGTCTTTCAGACACCTAAGAATTTTTTTTTGACCTAGTATTATTGCTATAAATGAATTTTGTTCAAAACTTTGACAATTTGTGAATGTTTCCAAAAAAATGTATGCAATTGGTTTGAAGAAGCTAAATATTCTAAATTGCCCCACCAAAAAAAAAAAAAAAAGCAATAAAACTAACATGGGAAAATGTCTTTTGTTGATTTTCTTACATAATCAGTACCAAGAAACTGGCAATATTGGTTCTGCTTCTTTTGTTCATTTTACAATATGAGGACCTTTCTTTGCAAGAGATGTGGGGAGGAAGGGAGGGAGGTCAGAAAAATGATGGTGCAAGTATTTGTAAGGTAAGAGAAAATTTCCCATAGACCCAAGGGAGGAGAAATATGACCCAATGGAAGTGAAGCTTCATGAAGCCAGATCTGCTGCCTTATCTCTGTAATCATAGCTGATACTTCGGTGTTGAAAGAGACCTTACTGATACAGAAACTACAACAGATATATTTAAATAATTTGGCAGTAAAGGTAAGCAGAAGATTTTTCTGTTCTTCTGCCACTTAGAACTGCTGGAAGTAGTTGTAAATGTTTGCAGAAACCATTGTATTCTGAAACGGTTGGAGGTGATTTTGCCTGAAAACTGAGTGAGCAGTCTGTCAGAGAAAATGAATTGAACTATTTCAGCCAAAACTTCTGAGGAGCAGGAAAAGGGTAGAGTTAAGTAATCATTTAATTTTACTGAACACATATAAAAACATTAACTTATGAACTTTTTAACTTTGGCAAAGTTTGAATTTGATTGCAGAACCAGAACTAACATTAGGAGTAGGAATTGTATACATTTTTGAACACAGGAAATGTTAACGTTACATTAAACATGAAACTACACATATATACCATATTCTGTTGGAATACCTCTACAAATCTGGTTTAGGTAAGGCATCTGTGCCTAAAAGAATGCTTATCTGGCACTCATCTTCAATGGCCTTCTTCATATTTTCTTTTTCTTGCTGAATGAAGTCTCTCCAAATTCATTAATTTCTCAGTTCCTCCTATTTGGTTTTGTATAGTGGAGTTATGAAGAGAGCAGCTGTCCTCATCTTTGAGTGGTTTTTCATTTCTTGCTGGAGTGACAGTCATGTGAGAAGACTTGTGCTTGATCTGTAAAGCAGCAAATCCTTCTTTAACCTGACAGAATACAAATGTTAGCAGTTGATAACCCAGTGAAATTCACGTACAAAGGTTCAAATTGTTGGATTTTTGCTGAACATTAGGCAAGCAAGGAAATGTTAACAGGAAAACAAATCAATTGGAAAGTGCTTGCTTCATATTTAATGTAGAAAACTTGATCGTGACAATTACACTTTTATAAACCAAACCTTAACATAAGACTTGGTACAAGAGTGTGATTGAAAAAAGACAAGCTTTTATTAGAATGCAGATTAGCAAAATAAATAGCTTAATTAAAGAGTTTAATGTTGCAATTGACATTTCTATTGCTATGCAAGCATTTGATTAACAAAACCCAAAATCATGAGGTTTATAGTGTTAACTCCCTCTCCACTACACTGTATAGATTAGAAAGCAAACATCATTAATGCAAGCTCTGTAATATGTTGGCTTTTTTATGTTAAAGATCTTTTTGTTCCTTTAATAGTTTTAATTACTCTTTGATATATTACTGTTAGGTACTTCATATCTATACAAGCCAAAGACAGATGGCAACACAGTAGGGAAACAGTTTTTTTGCCTGATGAGCAAAAACCTCTCATTTGAATGATGAGTTCTCCGCTTGTAATCTGGGGTTGTGTGGCTGTTGTAGGGCCAGCACACAGCACCGGCCACCTGCCTGAGCGAGGTGCACCAGAGCCAGTGCTGCAGGGGATCTGCAAGGTGACCTCAGACTCTGCTTCTGTGCTAGGGGACTCCTCTTGCAAGGATCACAAGATGAGGCCTTCCCTCTCTGCTCAGTCATTTTTTTAATATTAGGCAACTGTGCCCCAGCCAACTGTAAGCTACATCTTCATCAGGCCTACCTTTATTTTAGCAGATTAATTTTGTGCTAAAACTTATATTCTCTAGTGTACAAGCATTTCTTAAAGTTTGAAATATGAACAATAAAATGCATGCAAATTATTCATTGGTGCATTTGTAACAATGTTACTGCCATGCAGCTGAAGGTACTGATACTTCAGGTCAGTAATGACTGACAGCTCCCCTTCGATGAGGAAGTAACTGCTGCATTTGAGCAGTAAAAGTTTCAACCTGTTAATTCTTTCAAGTTTTTCCCCAAGGCCTCAGCAAGAAACAGATCATGCTTCACAGCAAGCCAGTCAAAATCTCTATGGAACAGCATGTGGGGCTGAACCTGTCCTGCACTAGAAATTGCATGTTTAAACTGAGCTGGGGGTGCTTATTCATCCTTTCATACTCAGGCATGGGTAGACTAATGTTTAAAACAGTTCTTAATATTTTTACTAGAATTGTAAGTGCACCTGTAGCATTGTTTATAATTTTATCCCTTTTTGGAGTACTGTACTGTGGTTGAATGAGATTACCCAAATTACAGAAGGCTTAAGTTTGCTCTAGTTACAGTCATATGTGTTAGTCAAAGCAAACCAAGCATCAAAAAGGACTGCTGAGCCCATTTTTAATCTCCCAACAGCTTGTTTATATTGGTCATAAAAATGACAAAAGTTGAGAACAGAAGGTATTAGAATGACACCAGCCCAGAAAGGAGGGAGTGTTCTGCATTATTGCAGGCTGAGATTTCGTAGATTAAGTATTTAGAAAATCTGAGTAAGGTGAAACCAGCAAGGCATTGTTCTTGCCCATCTCTGCTTTTACTTAACTAGCACATCAGGAGCTGTAGCTTATGTAGTGTAATTCGCTCAGCTCCTGACTCCACCTCTGAGAAGAAGCAAGAGACACAGTAAATATCACCACTGTGTTTGGTGACAAATCCACCTCTGGGTCATTCCCAAGTAGAGTCAGGTTAGGAAAGCTGACTAATTTAAAACATCAGTCCTGTGAATTGCAGGGAATGGGGATGCTAATGGCATCAAGAGCTGATGATCTGCTGTCAGCCAACTCTGTCACTTGAAACCACTGTACAGCTCATCCAGAGACAGCCCTAACTGCCTGAGAAATACCTCTAGAACATCTTCTAAAAAGGAAGGATCAGCTGCAGCTGTAAATTACTGTATCACTTTTGAATGATGCATTAACATTGGGTCAATTCTAATAGAGCAGATAGAGCTGTTCAAGCTCCTGAGTCTTAATGTAGATGTGAAAATGCAGCAGTGAGCCATTGCTTAATGCCATCCTGAATCAAGTTGTCTTACAGGGAAACATCAGGTTTCTATTCTCTGGTTTTGTATGTTTGTGTAAGGTCACCCTACAAAATAAGAGTACTGTCAATACGGCATCACATAACTACAGTGTAAGATAAATGGATAGGCTCTAATTCATAGAAGTGCTGAATTTTTATTCTTGGATTCTTTTAAATGGCATGGTCTTATCAAATAATAAAGGAAACAATGTTTTTATACTTTCACTTACTACTATTTTCCTTTTTTTTTAAACTCCTACTTTTACTGTAGGTGATGATTTTTATTAGGGTTCACAATGGACTACCCTCTTCCTCCCCTCCCAAGCAGACTGGTTAGCATCTGTTTGATTCATATGCTGTGACTTTTTCCTGCTGCTTTCTATCAACCTTAATTGTGAAAAATGGTGTCTTGTTGCCCTTTTGATATTATTTCGGAGATTGACTCAGCCTTAAAGTATCCAGATGGGTACAGTTGTACAAATATCTGTGGAATTAGCTCACTGAGGTCTGGTCTGCAATATTTTTAATTGACTTACATGTTCTGTGGGAAAAGAAGAATCATAAAAAGCCTTTGCTATAGCATTCCATTCTTCACTAGGGTCTCCCTGGGGGTCTCGGTGGATACTAGAAGTATTCAAAGTGTTGGCAGCTCTGTTCAGACAGCTAGAACCTGATTGACAAAAAGGAAATGGTAACAACTGCAATTTAGTCTCCAGGCACTAATTGTGAAGTAACTAAACTGGTTTACCTCTGATCTTAAAAAATCAAATATTTTTGTTTTAAATCACTGGATCATTGTTGTAGGCTTTTGCCCTTCATTTTTTTCTTTCACGCTTCATCTATTTTTTCTCTGAAGATGAGGTATGTTTCTACTTTGATTAAAAATGTTTTCTCTCATTTTCACATAGGAAGTTAATGACTGAAAAGTGATTTACAGAAAGTGTATGTATTCCAAATATTCTAACGGAATATATTTTTTCAAACACTATTACTTTAAACTCACCTTCTGATAATGATAATAAAATGCATAATTAATGCCATTATAGCATGATATTCCAGGGTGACTTGTAATAAAAGAAGACATTAAGACAAAGCTTTTCAGACAATCAAAAAACATTTTAAATAAGGACATCTGAGGACATATTATTAAATAACATTTAACATTTTTGTTAATAGCTTTATCTCATGTTTCACGTGGTCAGGCAATAGCCATCTACTAATGGTAGGAAAGGCAGCTGAATAGATTAATCATAGCCAAGTATAAGCCTCCAGTCCTGCAGAGGCTTTATGTAGCACCAGTATGTTGTAATCAATAATAAATTCCTTGGAAGATGAAAATACAAGCATGTTTTCACAATTACTCACAGTGCAAACAGGAGCTGTTTTGTCACTATACAGATGCCTGTGGATCACTGCATCGATGGTAAAATCTTGTTTTGCTATGAAAATACATTTTACCTCATGGTTATGTAACAGTTATTTCAGAATACTGAATTTTCTCTTGGGAGGAAGAGAAAAATGGTTTTGTGTTTGTTTTCTCTTTTAAGCATCTGCCAGGCAGATCTTTCCCATTCCCAGTTCATTTCTTCATTTAATGATGCAGAGCATCTGCTCTCTGGGAGCCAGAGTATAAATAGTAAACTGCATTGTGGCTAGGCAGTAGAAGGAATTCCCTCAGATAGGTTTACTAAACTTTTCTACCCCTTCTCTTCACCTCTAGGTCTCCCATATGGCTAAATGGTTTGTGCTCCAGTCAGTCAAAAAAAAATTTAAAATATTGGTACAGTGTCCACATGGCTTCCACTGCAGGTTTGCCATTTGGGAAAAGGTCTGCAAATAAAACACAACCCCCAAGCACAATAAACACTGGAAGCTACAGTGCCATGTACCACAATGACTTGTAGGTACCCTGACTGTGAGGTTCTCTACTCTCCCAAAGAGCTGCAGGATTCAGAGAGGGCAGGAGGTGCAAGGAGGGACCTCTCTAAATTAGGCAGAAGGAGGCACATCTGGGACAGAGACCAAGACCCTCACCATGAAGTTTAGCTAGAATTCAAGAGGTCTGGTCACTAGGCAACTCAGTTGAAGGACTAGAGGTAGTTCCCTACCAACTCCTTTGGATGAGCCTCTGAGTCACTTGGAGTTCCAGTACTTTGCATACAGAAAGGTTTCTGACAAGAAAAGGTGGAGGAACACACAGGGAAGAAATTCCGATAGCGCTGTCTGTTCTTCCAGAAAAGATACATGCAGAACATCATGTAACTATGCATTCATTTTATTGAAACAGATGCCAAAATTCACATTATTAAAAGAAGTAATGTGCCATCTGAGATCAGGATTCTGCTACCTTGCTACCACTACTACTGTTTTAGGGACAAAGACATTTCTGAAATGGAACTTCAAAAAATATCCAAGGGCAGGAGACCAAGTACAGAAACCAAATTACCTATAGAGCTAAATTCATAATGACAGAACAATGTAAAGAAACCAGACTATTGGGTTTTGCTGTCTGCCACTGGCTGCAAAACTGAGGATGGGAGTCCACTCTGCTCTTGGTATGTTTGAGGGGCAAAGGTGAAAACACTGCACCAACAAAAACTCAAATAGATACAAACACCCTGTCCTGTGGATCCTGCTCTTTGGAAAACATCTAAGCACCCAGGGCTCCAGTTTTGGGGTAATCTACCAGCTAATTTTATTGCAAAACAAATCTAAAATACAATTTTTTCACATTTCAGTAGTGATTTAGAAACCCATGGAATAAAGTTCATATTAACTATTTTGTATATGCAAAATATTGCTCAGCAAAGAATAACCAAGTGTCAATAGTAGAAGATTAAAAAGTTCCTTGAGCACTTAAAGCTCCATGTGTTTTGCAGAACTTGAAAGAATATAAAGTCCTTTCACACATTCAACACATTCAGATGGTTTTAAATGTCCATCTAAATTATAAATGTACAATAAAATAAAAAGTAAATTTCTGTAAGCCCCATTCAAAGAAGCATCTACTGATTCAAAATCTACCCTAATTTTGATGCAAAATGGGAACACTGAATAATTTCCAAAAGCTGCTCAGTGTTTTTCAAATCCATGCAGAGCCCTGACAGAATGTGCTCTACATTACGGTTAGAGGTGCCTATCAAAATTCAGTTTGTCTTTGCACTGCTGTTAGTTCACAAAGGGAAATATGAGAAAAAATATTTAAACAACTAAGTGATTGGTAAGCTAATGAAAGCTGTTCAGTTGCATTTATAATATAAACAGAGCAATTTCACCTTTTTGCAATATAACTAAAATGTCAGGTTTACATTTTTCTACACTAAGAAATTTCACATTTTGGTAATTTTTCTAAGCACTATATGGTTCAGAACATTAATGCTTGTATTTTCTTACCTTGTTCTGTTTCTTCACTGTCCACATTTTCACTGACATTTTGGCTCTGTGTGTTTGAAATAATGTTTGCGTTTTCCACTAAGCATGGTAGTTTCTCTTTCAAAAGGGAAGGTTCCTTGGAAGCTGAAGCCTGTGTAGCTTGACCTCTCATTTGATTTACTCTTGAACAAGAACTGAGAGCTAAAAAATTCAAGTATAGTGGAGTTTTCTCAGCTTTTTTATCTGAGGTTGAAAGATCAAAGGATGACCTTACACTCCTGTTTCCTAAATTTCCAGATGTTCTCATGGGTAAGGAGCATGATTCTTTCAGGTGACCCTCAGCAAACTTCCTTCCTGGAACTGTAGTATTCAGTGAGTCTTTTTTCTCTTTTAACAATGTGCTATTTGTTAAAGTATTTATCTCCAGGGAATGTCCAGTTTTGATGAAGTGTATCTGAGCATCATCGTTAACATTTTTACATGGATTTAGTTTATCTATATTTGCTCTATCTGTTGGGGTTTTTTTATGAGCACTTTCAAGGCCATCAGCCTTCACTGGAGATTTGGCTTCAGCACTTGAAGTCCATGTATTTGTAGTATTCCCTGTTTTTTCAGCACTGCCTTGTTCAGGTTGCTTGCTGTGCATGTCATCCACATTTATTCCTCTCTCAGTTTTGGGGAGGCAGAAATTGAAAGTACCTAAGAGACACTTTTTATCTCTGTGCTCTTTTGCAGTAGCATCATCACCACTTGTTTCATCACAACAAACAGTTGGTGGATTTTGAGCATCAGTTATCAGAACACCAATGCTGTTTATGTTTTTGGCATTGTCATCATTTCTGCCCTCAGCATCTACGTGTGTCTGTTCCAGAGAAAGTTTATGTAACTCACTCAGATTTAAGGTTTTTTCTGTTTTATGTAATCCACTGCCTACATAATTGTCACTATTCAGCAAGCTACATTTTTGGTATTCTGCTTGAGAATTCTCTTTAGTATAAGGTAGGATAAAACTAGGAGGAGTTTGGCCAAAACTTAACTCCTTAGCTTGGTGGCTGTCTGTACTTCTCTCATGCAGAGCTCTCTTCTCAGTGCAAAGAACAGCTTCAGACTCAGGTTTGGGTGCTTCAGGTGTAAGGACACTTTTGTTGTGTTGTCTGGTGTGTGAGTTTGCATCTGCCTTGGCACAAGCTGATTCATCTGTAGTATTGCTCAGTTCTTCCTTGCTAGTGTTGGTCTCCTGACTTCCGTTTTTCCTGTCAGCACCTGCAGTCTCTGTGCTGCCTAAAAAGGCCTTTCTTGTCTGTGTGTGGCGTGCTGCCAAAGGCTCAGTGCTGTCCTGTGACTTTTGATCCAAATTTGCATTGCTTTCATCTAGTAACGTTCTGTGTGTTGCTCCTGGATCTTCTCCCTCTTTGCATCCAGTGACATGCATTTCTGAGATGTGTCCTTGGGTAATTAAATCAGTATCTGTGCAGAGGGTATTCCTGGGAGAAGCCTCCCTTTGCTTTACTTCATAAGGGCTAGCAACATTAATTTCATCCTTAAAGGTGTTTTCAAGAACTTGTAAATCTGTAGAGTGAGTGTATTCTCTAGTTAGTGACTGATAACCCAGAGGTTATGTAATGCTTCATTTTTACAGTTTACAGTTTCCAAAGAGAAATTATACTCAAGATTGGTATCGATACTGGTATCTTATCTTACACACACAAGCCTGTCAAAAAGTTCCTGAAGGTAAGTATTACACTATGGTAACTTGCAAAATATTTATAAACCAAGAGACCAGAAAATATATTAACATTCTCTAGATTTTAGATATGACCATTTAATTCAGGATTTAAGCCCTCTCTTGTCATATATTATATCTGCAAACATTTATCCTTTCTTCAACAATACTACTTATCTCTATTATCCATGGAAGGTTATTACTTTGTTCTGTCTTTAATTCCTCAATGCATGAAGACTGGTCCCTTGTGGTTTTTACTTCAGTTTCTTCTTCATTTCCACAATTACCATATTTTCTTATTACAGACTGCATAAACTCATTTTCTTTCTCAGTAGCCTGTATTTCACTGCCTTTTGAATGTTCTTGACCACTCTAGCATAAGAAGGAACAAAAGATTATAAGTATTTTAATAATTTACTATAGTCACTGATTAGGTAAGAAGTTCAGGACTGAGATTTAAAATTAATTTTTCAATTCTGATGAAAAATAAAGACCATTCACCTGAAGTATAAAAAGTAACATAAACAGAGGAAAAGAAAAAAGCAGACTAATACCCTAGAAGAGCAGGAAAGAAATCAGGTCCTGCTATATTACAGTCCACAATATTATACAGATGACAGAATTCCTCAGTGGAAGGAATTTGTGTTGTACATGTGGTGACTGGATCACTCCCTCTCTGTGCTGGCTCAGTCAGTGATCTGCTCAGTAATTACATGTGGAAAAATCCTGCATGATTACTGTTCACACCCAAACACATATACATATAAACAACACAGACACATATAATTTTTTTTTTTCCTAGCAAACTGCCCAGGACTTTTAACTTCATTTCACAGGCAAATAAGGCTTATGAGTTTGCAATCCCTGATATTCAGTTCCTCCTGCCCTCCCAAATAGCTTTTTAACATGAATTTGAGTCAAGTTCAACAAGAGTAGAAGCCTGAAAGATGTGTCTACTTAAAGTCTAAATCACTGCTCTACTACTGCATCTGTATTTGTGTTTAGGTTTGAAAGCTGCAGTCAATAAAGTTCTGTGAAAGCCAGGGCCTGAATAGCGAAGATAATAAAATCCCACCAAAATAAAAGGAAAAGGAAATGCATCCTTTGTCATCATCAACTGTTTGGCAGCTGAAGACAGGAGCACGTGCTGGCTCTTGCCCTAAAGATAGGACATAAAAGTGGGCAGATGTGGGAGGGAGCTTATTCCATAAAAGATGTGGGAAAAAGCTGAAGATACTTGGGTGACTGAAGGTGTTGCAGAAGGAAGGCTGGGATGTGGGAGGGAGTTACGAGAGCTGCGCTTGGGCACTGAATGTGTGGGGAGGACAGAGACTATTGCAGAGTGGAGGGAGGCACATAGACAGCACTGCTAAAAAATGGGGCTCTTGCAATGCTAGCAGAGTAGGGGATGCAGAACACAAATCTGCCAGAAACAGTTTCTTGCAGGTCACAGAAACATCCTGATGCACCCAGCTTTACTGATTTGGGGGAGGGAGGAGCCCTGGTAAATGGAGGAGGGTCCTAAAATCGTTTTCCTCTGCCAAATACTCCATCCTCAATTTGAAGTTTCAGTTGAAATTTCTTTCTCTTTTCCTCATGTTTCATCATTATTTTCCCTGTCACTCTGATTTGGAAATTGTACATATTACATCTTTTTCTTTTCTAGGTTTTTAATTAATTTGCTTCTTTGCTGTATATAGGCCTGGCATCACATTTTCAAGCTTTTTGAATACAAATAGTAGAAATTTCCTTTTTCTTTCATGAAAGCTGTAACTATTTTATAATCTTTTCTTCCTAGGAGATCTTTTTTTTCAGTCAGAAACACCTAACACCACACTGCAACCAAACACCACTGTGTACATTATTCTTTTGTAATAGTAAAGACAGCCACTGCAGTGGAACTTACCACATCTGTTGGTATGGGCTGAGCTGGTGACTGCACCTGAAACAAACAGGATGAAATGTTCATAGGAAGGCAGAAAGGTTACATGATTCCTTTCCAGATTTTCAGATGGGTTGAAGAAACCTACTTTCAATAAACTCAAATGGCTGTTCTACCCTTAAGAAATAGGTCCAAGATGGACAAACTAAAGTATCTAAATTACAAAACTTTTCAACTTGGATTTTAATTTTATTTTTTGCCTGTGATTTAGTAAAATCTAACTAAGAAACACATACATCCCTAAACATCCTTTCCCTCAACAGACTATTTCATAGTATGACATTAAAACCCTTCTCAAAACCAGATCTCCCTGTACATACACACACAAAAGAATTACAACAACCCATTGCTGGGTGTAACCCTATTCCCTCAGGATACACAGCTCTATTACAAATTATGTCAAACTAAATGTGAAGCATGGTAAGGTTAAACTAAATTGCAATGCAAGTCTGGAATGAGGTCTGACACTGTACCTTTCTTTTAAAAATGTCTTTTGTTTAATTACTGTTCCAGAGGTGATCAGTGGGAAGAAGTTTAAGTACATTCTGAATTTCATGCCCCACAAATAACCACAGAGATTTCTGATTGCATTAGGTGTAAAAATAAGTATAAGCATATTTCCTTACCACACTTGGAACCATAGATAGGATCTAAATCCAAGCCAACAACTTTCCCTTTTATGTTTCACTAGACACTGACTCATTAGTGATACAAGGTGAAATTCCACAAATCAGAATAACCAACACGATCTGCTGTAGCTCCCATTTGCTGGCAGTGTTCCACTCAATCCAACCTGCCTAGCTTTGGAAATCTAATGATTGTACAACACAAAGTGGTATGGCAATTTGCCATAAGATAGTGTACGATGTATATTTGGAAGACATCTGACTTCTTCTGCATTTATGAGCATATGCTTTTTCTGCTTTCAGACCCACGGGGTTATCTTAGCAAGTGCAAGTACTGTTTATCATGAATGCCTGATGACTTTGATTCTGCATCCTAACAATAACTGATATTTCACTTTCATTCAAGCAAACAAGGTTTTTAAAAGATACACAATTTGCATTATACCTTGTAGAGTTCATACACCTTTGACACAATGAGTAATCATTTCAAGTCTAACTTCCCTTGCATTATTAAGCACATACCAGCAGCTATGTCTGCATGTGTGAGCTATAAACATACATCTGTATATGCATTGTGAAGAAATTGATTGTAAGTTCTTCCAAATTCTAAAATATTTTTACTGTTTGTCATTTTACTGACAGCTCATATGCTAATTCTAAAATAGTTACCTGTCTTTACAGTTCTAGTGTCTTCCTATTTTCCTAACACAGAAAGCAAAACTATATGCATGAAAAAGTTTTCCCTTCTTTGAAGGATAGATCATTTTTTTAAGTGTAAAAGTTAATGGAAAATGGATATAACCAATACTCAACAGAACAACAGAATACACTCAATGCACAGAGAATGTCTCTTATGGCTTCTGACTCTGCCCTTTTTAATCAATCTCATAAAAGACTGGAATAAAAATTTGCAATCCAGTTTGATCATGGGGTAACACAGAGCTGCAGGTCTGTCTTCTTCCTTCCATTCCCAAAGACCATCTTTGTGTGTTCAACCACTTGTTGACTTCCCATACGTGCCCTGTATATAGAGCTGAACATGGACTTGGTTCATTCAACAATTCAAGCTCAATTCTAGTTCCACCTGCACTGCATAGAAGTCTTTTAACTCCTGTAGTCACCATGTATGTGCCCTTCATCTAGAGCTGAACATGGACTTGGTTCACCCAACAATCCAGCCTCAATGCTAGTTCCACCTGCACTGCATTTTACCTCCTGCATTCACCACCTGATGAGCTCTCTGTGCCTTTGATGACTCTCAAAGATGCCAGGTGACATAAAGGTTGGCGTCTCCTAAACTAAAACTGAAGAACTTCGATAACCTGTGTATTGATAAAAACAAGTCTTTGGATCTGTCCCATGTTACAGAAGCTGAAATTAATTCTTCTGAGTAGAAGTGGACTTACATCCACACCTCCAGGGAACTTAAATACATACGAAGTCAATTGGGTCTGCCCCAGTATTTGAGAAATACCCATGCAAAAGATGTTTGTGAAATAGGATTTAGTAAAGATGGGTTATTTAAGTTGCTATATCTTAAGTATAAATTTATTAATGAAGTAACATCTCAGGTTTCTATGATATAAGCACCCCTCTGGATGAAAGGGGAATATTCTTTGAATACAGTAAATTTCAATTATATTTAGGGTCATTGTCACATAAATTTTTAGGTTGAGCAATGTCAAAGGAAGGTCAGTGGACATAACAGGCAAAATTAGAAAAATTGTCATATCTTTTGTTCTCTGGCATTTTTACAAGACTCTTGCCTGCAGATTTTCCACTTGCTCAGAATGCTGATTTCCCTGAGGAGGATGATAATCTTCAAGATGTCCATGAAGTCCTTTAAGGGAATTCAGCTCATTTTTAATAGTGTGTATTTCTCTTCTCATATTTTCCTCCTGTAATAATTGCAAGTACACAGATCACACAAACACTTCAATTAGGTAAACCAGCATGTTCAAATAGGTAAACCAGCATTTTACAATTTATCAACAGCTTAGTAAATGAAACTTAATCCCTAGAAGAAAGTACAGATGTGAAGGTATTTTTTTGTACAAAGTAATTGAGCTCTTTCATTCAAACCAAAATTTAATCACATTTCCAATACAGATTATAGCTTTTATTAACTGGTTTGGGATTTTTTTTTACCATTTACTGCAAGTAGCAATTTTCCAAAAAAAGTGAGATTTGTATTTATAGCTTTCTTCCTTTTTGGCTCAAAGATAAATTTAATAGTCAACATTCATTCTCTACCTACACTATCAAAAACCACAACAGCAAATAATTTGCTCGGCCCTTTGCTTCTGTAAATAGCCTCAAGTATCCAATGCTTCTTCAGTAAACATGTAATATTTAAGTTTTTGTATTTAGAACTAACGGTATGGTCCAAACTACAACTTGTAAAAGAACAGAAGGGCAATTTTACAGAAATACCTTCACTTAATTTACAAAGATTTGCAGACCAGTGGTAATTTTATCCTCGATGATTTACTTTAGGAGACAAAATTTCTAGTTAGCCATAGCACAAATATGAAAAGGAATAACAATCATCTTCTAAAGAACAGAAGCAAACATTCCCGAGAAATAAGCAGGGCAAATTCCCATGTCCATAGAGAAAATTATGACATAAAATTCTCCAAGGAATTGAGGGGCATCAACTCAGGGAACTGAGCATCAGAACAGTTCAGCTGTTTTGTGGCCTCATGGTTGCAGTCATCCCCACAGAGGCTGCACTCGAAGGAGTGAACCTGAGAAAACAGGATTACGAGGACAACTGTGCATTATTTCCCCACAGCTTCCCTGGAAATCTATCTACCAAAATCAAAACCTTTCTGGCAGTAGGTGCCAAGTACATAGAAATAAAAAAGACAGACTATTAAACAAATGCTGCTTAGAGTCCGGTTTCCACACATTAAGCAGATCTTGTCTTATTGAAGTGGCATTAATCTTTCCTACGTCTAAACATGCATTTATTCTGGCAGACAATTTTTACAGCTACAATGTTTTGCTAATTGTTTTGGATTAAATAATTACTGAAGTATTCTTTAAAAGTAATGAGGTAATAGAAAGAATGTCAAATATAGAAGACAAACTATTGTTTAGGTGTCCACAGAGGTGAATTCACTAGGGGGACATACCAGACATACACCTTTTCTTACCCCCTTTCACCCTCAGTCCACACTGCAGAATTCCTTTCAAATCAGAACTGCAGGGAGAGCACTGACCTTTTAGAGCACAGAAGTCAACCAAAATCTAATTTTAAAAATATTTGTTTCTAGAACTGTCTGTATTACTGGAGAAGAAATAAGGTTTTTTGTATTATTTCTGTGATATTTTCTTGGCTTTTAGGAATTGCTCGAAATGCTTGACCACTATTCCACAAAACTTTTAATACTACAGCATTTAATTTAATAAACCTACATCATTTTTCCAAGTTCTTAGTGCCTTCTCGTGCTCATTCTGAAGATTAAGGAACTTTTCTTCATTTTCCTTTGCCTTCTCCCTTTGCAGCTCATTATCTCTTTCAAGGGCCTGCAATAAAATTAATTATCCAAAAAATAATCAATACCACATTAATGAATTTTGATGTGTTTTATGTTGCTTGGACCTTTGCTTCTAACATGCTGCAAGTGCCATACAGATCAGTGATAATGTGCTATCTCAACAATAATTTTCATAAATTAACAGAAAGGTGCTTATAGTTTAGCTAACAGGAAACAGGGGGAGGTTATGAAAAAAGAAATGGCTATAAAAGGGTATAAAAACACTTGCCATTATTCAGTTTCACTGCATAAGTTTTAATGTGCTGAAAAAGTAATATAAAGTCCAGAGATGAGAGATATGAAATGTAGCATAATCCAGACCCACTGTACTTAAAGAAAAAACTACTATATACTGACAGGAAAAAAATATTTTTATAATCAGTTTTTCTGTCCTAAATTGTTTATTAACCTTTCCTATAAAAGATATAATCTTTACACTCTAAGACATATCTACAGCAACATGCAGTATATATCTGATTATGCTTTAATTTATTTTTATTAGGTCACTGAAATAGGAGTGCATTGAAATAACAGTAATATTAAGTTTTATACTACTGTAACTATACTTGCAACATTTTTGGGTTAACTCTTTCAGCTTTGCTGTGCTAAATTAAAGGAGTCTTGTGTAAATCAACAGTAACTTCACACATGTATCAGGTACTCTTGGAATTTTTATCCTATCATATTTTTATAGCAAACAATATGGAAGGTAAAAGCCTCACTGCATTCCTTTACCTGCTATATAGATGACAAATACATTTGATAATGTAAGCATCATTTTAATGCATTCAGCTGTATTACCAGATACATATTTATGACTCTGCTGAGCTTCTTTGGAAGTTCACTTGAAAAATGTTATGGAGGCAATACTCCAAACCAGTTCCTTTTTACTAAATCTTTTAACCAAAAATTATTCTACTTTTTGATTCACTTACCATCAATTTTAAATGCCTATGTTAATTTAGCTACACTGTTAATAAAATTATATTTTACAGGTACTAACACTAAGAAAACTCAAACCACCTTGTACTTTTGTACACATGGGAAAAGTTGTGCATAAGAGCATAATGGATCTTCTTTGACAGATGATGTATTTAAAAAGATGAGACAATTCAACAATGCATTGTCTGAATGATCACACTCTGATCATCTAGTTGTGTAAACCAGGAGTGCAAGACCTCCTCTCTTTGATGAACCTGCTCTTAACTCCAAGGATGCTTTTACTTGAACCTCAAATGCAGCCTTCTCAGTGAAGAATTATTGTAGTTCTTCACAGCATAGCTCTGAAGGCAAAATACCAGAAGTAGCACATGTATGGAACTGATCATATGTTAAAGCCAATTGTACAGACAATTCAGGAATACCTGAATTCCTTGAATTCTCAAGTATTCTGTCATCTGTTAAAGAATTAAAATTTTTTTTTGAAGTCATAACTACACTGGTATCTTAGCACTAAGAGAATGCTAAGAATGAGAAGGGATCCTTCTTGAATGTTACCTTGTAAGTATGCTGTCATATCATGCCTAAAAAATAAGTAATTTTTTGTGAATATCAGAATAAAAATATTTCCATGGGACTGTACAATCACTCCTTTCATTTTTCTGGTATTCTAAAGAAACTCTTTTGCTTCATAATCAAAGCCCAGAAGTTCAAAAGGGATGTAGGACAGGGCATAAGAATAACACATAACCTTTAAATCCCATTTGTTATATTGAGGTTCTAGAATTCATTAAGATGAAAGCAGTAACTCTCAAATTGGAAGGGAAGCGGGTAGACCCTTCAAGTTACATATTCAACTCCCTATTTCATAAGTTGCAGTTGATGTTTTTAAAAAATGCAAAAATGCAAAACAAGAAGCCAACATTGTCTCGTTCCCTGGAATATCCTGTTATTTGTATCAAACCAAAAAAGAATTTCAGAAAGATTTACATCAGTCTAAGAAGTGAAGGTTGACACAAGAGCCTCTTATTGTTTATCCATGCCTTGTAACACCCATTTCTAAAGTTGTTTATGCCTGCCAGGAGTAACCTTTGAGGAGTGCACTGAAGCTTCGATGACCAGCAGTGGTTTGTACTGTAGTTAGAACAATAGAAAGCAGTAATATCATCCCCATGTCTCATATAAACAGACCCAAATCAGAGCAGGCTCTCATCAGAATTTGCATAATTGCAACCAGAAATCAACTTTTGGCCTGCACAGGCTGCAAAACAGAGACTTGTGTTCATTCATACCTTAACAAGAAGAAAACAAGCCATACTTGTAGACATTTATGCGCAGTCTTCAAAGAGAAGATTCACAGATATCATTTACTGTTTTAGCTGGAGCTTTAAAGGCATACTATAAACTTTATCTGAGATGGGAAACAATAGCTCAGAAATACTATCAAAAAAAAGCACTTTAAATAACACTTGCTATTCAATACTCCTGACACAAAAATCCTTAAGGTTTCCTCTATTATGAAAGCCATCATCAGTAAGGTTATAGATGAATTAAATTATCCCAAGCTTCTGTTTTTATCTACGAAGTAATTTCAAGTATCTTAAAAACTAAAAAGCACATTGCCTTCTTACTTTAACAAAAAACAGGATTATATGAATAGCAAGTTATCCAGCTGTTTCACTGGACCCAACATGTAAATAACAGATTTATACAGAAGCTACAGAAAATTACTTCAGGCAATTCTACAGCCAAAGGGTTGTTCAGTTAATCTTTGTAAAAATGTTGCAGATACTTTAATTTCTAGGGGAACTTTAGCCAGTTTCTGATGGAGAACATAGCTCACCTTTAACATTACTTGTTTCATCAAAATGGAAAAGTGCTATATTTCTATTGTGACAGAAGTTGAACTATTTACACCTGTTAAGGGTAAAGTCTTAGGGGAAGTGAATAATTTCAAATTATCATAGAAGCACTTATATAGAAACAGAAGTATACATCCACACAAGAAGTTCAAATTGAAATTACTGAACTCCTAGCTCAAAACCTTGGCTTCAAAGAGTGGAATAGTTGTGTTTATGTCTGGACAAATAGTAGATTATTATTTTTAATAGTCCAGTCAGTGGTTGTACCTGAACTCTGCATGGCACATCTGATGGGAAGGGATACAATCTCAATCTTCAGTGCACTGTGGGCCAAGCTGACTGCTACTGAACTGTAGCATCTAAACTGTTCTGAGCTGCTTTCACATGCTTAAAGAGGAACTAAGGAAGTGCTGCAACTTCACACTCTCCAGCATGACTACTTCCCACCTCTAGCATAAATATGACATCAGAAAACACAGAAAGAAAGGGCTGAAGATACAGCTCTTTCCTAGGCTCTCTGCTCTAATAAAACTGAGGACAACCTCAAGCTGTGAATGAAGATCTGAAATTTGAAATTTTGTCCAGAAATGTATACCTATATGAAAATTACAAGAAAGAAAAGTCATAAAATAATTTTTTTTCAGTATTTGAAAGCAACCCTGTTCTGGTTTTGCCCTCTAGAAATGGCTGCTAAGAATGGCAACCATGATTTACTTTAGGGAGAGAAGTAAAAAAGGGAAAGCACAGCCTGTGCTTCAAGCTTCACGCTGACAGTTAAGGAGCTGAGGGAGCAATGGAAGTGAGGTCAAAAGTTCTGAAAGGCACACAGATGTTTCTAACAGCCCTGGACTTAAAAAATACATAACAGATAGTAACAGCTTGTCTAATCGAGAAAAATCTGACCTGATAGTCTTCTTTCAGTGCATTTAATTCTCTTTCCATCCTAACATTTGTTTGGGTTATTCGCTGAAGCAGCTCCTGCACACACTGTAGAGAGCTGAGAATTTCCTTATTAAGACAAACAGAATAGGATATATTGAGCAAGATTTTGTTTCTGGAGTTCAAACATTAGATAATTTATGTCTTTTATTTTATTTTTTTATTCTGTCAGTGTTTACAAAATTATGTCTGTAAAAAAAGGTAATCCAACCTCAAAACTGGGGAAAATTTGTAGGGAGAAATCAGAACACCTTTTTTTTTCTGGCTTGTTACCTTGGAGAAGATAACATTATTTTAAATTATTATAACTTATTCTTTTTCAGAGAATTTTCCTATAATTAAAATGAAATCCACCCAATCTTTATACATTCTTCAGTGCAAATCTGGATAAAATATATCAAATCCAACCCCACTGTGAGTTCAGTTTCAGGACAAACAGGATAACTTTATGTTACCAGATAACAGTTCTGAAAAATATGGAAAATCCAAAAGAAATTACTCCATTGACAGATCACCCTTACATGACATTATTCTGTATCTCCTGAATTAAACCCTAATAGATGCGAACTACCTCCCATTAGCTCTGCATCATACGGTGCAGGTATATCAGATTTTGCTGTCAGGGTCTGAACTTCTGTGGTACCTTCCTCAAGACTGTATTGTTACTTCATGAAGAGGAATTTTTAAAAAAAGAGCCACCCAAACTGAGCTGATTGGAGTTAATGAAGGTGCCATGGATTTACAAACCCCATGGGTGCTTCTGAAGTGTGTTGCAGTTTGCTGGGAACAGAGCCATTTTCTATTAAACACTACTAAACACATTTCCAAAGTTTCAAAGACAGAATGAATGACCCAGACAAGCCAATCACCACTCCCTCAAGACCACTTACAGCAGTTACTGAAAGAAGGCCTGCACAGAAAAAAAACCCCTGAGTTTCAGGCAGAAGGGAGTCTTAAATGTGCTCAGTTGCTTCAAAATACATTGAGAGGAACGTATAATCGAAATAAAGCACTTTGACAAACTTGCAAAGTGTTTTCAAATTATTCTAGTTTTGTTTCTACTGGGTACACAGATACAGCTGTCTACTAAAAATAAAATCAGTATTTTAATGTACTGTCAGTCCTTTCCCTGCATGTATAAATTATATTTTTGCACTGAAGCTTAATTTATTTTTAGTTCAATTTTACATCTAGAAAACTGCAGGTGGAACTGCAGAGCTTGGCCATGGTCATCTGACAGGTCAGTAGCAGAGTTGGCCACATCTTTTAAATCTAGTACAGTTTTTCTCTCAAAAAGACCAGACTGTTTGTCTGATAGAGTTCAGTACAAATCAGCTGTAATTTAGATGGTATTTTTAGCCTAAGTCCAAGAACCACTGAAGCCAACACTTCAGTTAATCGAGATGGTGGAGTATTAGTGCTCTATAGCACAGAAATCCATGCCTTCTAACCCAGGCAGTTGGAGCAAACATGAAGATCATCTCTACATTAGAGCCTTCCCCAGACTATACCAAACCCCTCCATATGTTAAAACTAACCTAGCAAACAAAGCCTAACAACTCACACAGAACAAGAGAGACACAAACCAGAATCCTTCTCTTAGATAACACATATCAAATATGCATACGAATTATGCTCCACACATCTCCATATAAATGCTTTTAGTGTATTCAGGGCTGGGAAAGTAATGAGGCCTAAATATGTCTCCTGGTTTTTTTCTGTGTGTTTATTGGCAATTTTTTAAAAGCAAGCTCAAAATGCAAGCAGGCTTTTATGAATGGGAAGAGTGCTGCTGGTGGGTTCTATATGGGTATGCAAGCAAGATTCTGATTTTGTCCCTCCCGGGAACCAAGAATGATACACTTCTGTGGCCTGTTCCCTTTCATGAAATGCAGAGAACCTCTGTTCAGGGGTGTAAAGGTGTTGCTTAACAGTCTAAAAGTTTATGTTCTGTATGAATGGAACATCATTTCCTGTGTGTACTATTGACACATTATTCCCATTTAGCCTGGTTTCAATACCAGCAATATTAGAATAAACTGTTGACAACCAGAAAGCAGAAGAGCCAGCAGGTTATGCCAGTCTTACTGCTTATTTATACTGAACTCACAAGTAGGCAGGGGTTTCATGGGTTTACCAAATTTCTCTCATCTGAATTTAAAGACAAAATGTAGGACTTGAAATAAAGTGACAAACAATGGACTTTGTTCTGGAATACCTTTTCTAAAAACTGAGCAGTAAGATACCACTTATGCCAGTATTAAAATATGCCTGAAGTATAAAAAATTGAATTTAACTAGTTTTTGTAGCTTAGTATAATAAGAAACCTAAGTATGAAATATAGCACCTATATGCTTAAGTGATTTTTAATAGCAAAGCTGTATTAACTACTCACCAGCTTTTCTTCTTTGATGTGGCTGTTTTCTTCTTGAACTTTTTTACTGACTGCTGTCTCCTAAAAAAAAAAAAATAAAGGAGCATGAAAATAGTAAAAGGCATTTTTAATTACTGTTGATTTTTTATAATAATATTGTATTAATGTGATATAGTGAATCATCATGAGAGATTTAAAGAAATTGCATTATTTTAAAATGTCTTCTTACCCTTTTTTTTTTTACTATGAAATTATACTCATATTCATAGCATGTTTATTTCCCTAGAAAAGGTTCTACAGGAAATAGTTTAATTATATTGTATATGCCATTAGTAGAAAGGAACACTAATCTGTATGCATCAGAGATCACTGCCAGGAGGTTTGCTGAGCAAAGAAGAGAAAGTATTCACCAAAAATTTAATTTGTTTAAATTCCAAAATACCATTCTGATTTTCTGTTGCAGTTCTTGAAACTGTTTTTCCTTCACTGCAAGATTGATGTTTTCTTCTCCCACCCTGTACTGGGATGTGACCTTGGACCTTATCAAGTCTGTAGTTACTTTCTTCAGTTCCTTAACACAGGAAACACATATAAATAGTTCATCCAGTATAGGCATTGCAATTCAAAACAGAGACAAATCTTTTAAACTATCCTAGTCATGCCCCACTTTGAAATAATGTATGGAAAGAGCAGAATAAATTAGAGGTACTGAAATGTGTAAGACCGACTCACTAAACTTTAAACTTTTCACATGTGACTAAAAGTTTATTTTCACAGGTAAAATGTTACTGTGCCAGTTTTACTGTGTTTGAAGTATTTATTTATTCATTTTGTTATTTCCTCTTCCAAAAGCTATATTAGAAGTGGACATTGAGTTGGTATTGGTAAAACCTTCATCACCCAGATATACATTAGGAATTAGTATTGTAACTGCTGTGTACGTTCTTGGGAATAAGGAGGAAAAAAAGGCAGAACAGTGATTATCTGGTAAAAACAGGAACTGGCTATAAATTTGGAGGATCTTTGCTTTTCCTGAAATGTTAAGTACTTAATCTCAAGAGAATGCTAAATTAATTTTATATTAGAATGTTCTACAACATGATGCCTTTAATTTTATAGTCTTTATCCTCTTTTAACTATCCTGCGGCTTTTTCTTTTTTTTTTTTTTTTTTGTGGTATCTGTTTTGTAACCAGTTTATTCACTAGGAGCTCCTAGCACAGCAAATAAACAGCCAACGCTTTGATCTCATTAAATTACAACTTATAGTTCCTGGAGCCATAAATATTGTGCCCTGTTCTCCCCCTCCCCTCCCATCCTGGTGCAAGGTAGTCTGTTTAATATCGCTCTCTCCTTGAGTGCTCTGACGTTGACTCAGACAAATAGCAGAGGTTATGAATGCTGCTCACAGATAGTATCAAGAATTCTCCATGATGCCATAGTGGTGAACCAAACATTCAGAATGGTAATAGTTTTATCTAACAACTACGTTTGGTCTGTTTAACTTTTCGTCACAAAACTGGAATTTCGGTTATCACAGACAGAATTATCACAGGCCAGTGGTTCAACTGTTCTGGACAAAATCACAGAACAGTACAAAAGGAGAAGGAAAGATTACGTTGCAGCTGAAATTCACAAAGTTTTATGGAAAATACAAGTATAGGTAGTACTTCTAAATGATTTTTTTTTTTTTTTTTGCTAGAGGCTTTATTTTTCATGTATTTTAGCCATAAATAAATCTAAAATGATCTAGTAAGTACTAAGTGTAATATCAGAATCAATTACAGAGCTGAAAGACAGCAATGCTTTACAATTATTGTATTCTGTAAGCTGTTAGGGTTTTCCCATCTTTTGCAATAAAGACATGAATTAGTTGTACTGTTTTTACTAGGAGGCTGTGTAATGAGAGATGCAGTTCCTGCTGGTAAGTGGCAGAAGGTGCAAGCAGCTCTAACTTTGTGAAAGTGAGAAGGTGCACAGTGCCAGGCTGCATAGAAAGGCAGATTAATGGGACAGAGAGCACAGCTAACAGGCTGGGTGCCACACAAGCAGGTGCAAAAGCCTGCCATGGATCTGCTACCAGGTATTTTCCAATACTCAGATTCTATAGTGTGCAGAAAAAACTTACTACTTGTTTTGTCATTGGAAAAGCACAAGTCAGACTAAGTAAATCATGCCCTTGAGGTAGAAAAGTTGACTGTATTTTCTTCTTTATAATGGCAGGTGGATGTGTGCAATCCATCTGGAACCAACCCCTGATCTGCTAATACAAAGCTGTAGGCAGGAAAAACCAAAACCAAAAAACAACCAGAACCCAACACAAACTCACCCCAAAAAAACCCACAAATGAGACCGCCAAAAAATAATGGCAAAGTTTCTCATGGTGAGTGAAATCACAAGTTTGTAGCTGCAAAAATAATAATAAAAAAATTTGTACATACATACATGTATTTTCTTGTACTCTGAAATTAATTAAGACTTCACCCCAGAGGTTTTGCTTTGTTCCTAGTAGTATTCAAATTAAATTAGTAGTATTATAAATTAAATTGAACATGGAAAATACTTTTATCAGTTCTGGGGTGTGCTGAGAGACAATGATAAGGCTTTAAACCCATTCCCTTGATCTGCTGCTAGCTGCCAATGCTTAGGGATGTGGCTTCACAAACACTTCATGCCAGTGGAAGTCAAGAGTGTCACAGAACTCCAGTCCTGCTCCTTAAACCTCCTTTCCTGCTCCGAATTGATCTAAGCTAAAACTTTCACTTTTTTTGGTTGCTTTTTGTTTGTTTGAGGGTTGTTTGTGGGGTTTTGGGGTTTTGTTTTGTTTTGCTTTTTGGGATTTTTGGTAAAACATAGTTTTGGTCAATATAAAATTGTAATTCTGCTCTCCCTTGAGGGCACACAAATGCATGTTCCAGCATGAAGAAGTGGTGTGGGACTGGAAAAGCAGCCAGAACAGGCAGATGGAACCACTTCCCAAGACTGATACCCTATGAAAACTTACCTGTATTCAAAATTACACCTATATCTGTTTGCTCTCTCTTCCTGGATTGCTGCAACCCTCTTGTAATCTTCCAGGTCTTGAGCAGCAGAATTGTTTTTTAAGCAGCAGAATGAAAGAAACCTTTTTCTTGGCCAGATATCAATGCAAGCACTTTCACAGTGGTTGAAAAAAATCCTACCACACTGAATATCAGAATGTTCAAATCGTAAAACAAATGTTACTAAAAAGGAAATTTCACCACAGTCCACTACATTAAAATTCAGGAACTGGACTTGAAGCAGGAAATGTCAAGAGAAAATTACACCCTCTCTAAATAATATTTCTTTCCTGAAACCCCAGAAGAGTAAACCTGCACAGAATAGACCTCAATTTCACTCGAGTTTACTTGAGCGTTGTACATATTTAACACCCTCATAACTTCCAATTTAATTAAAATTGCAGATGAGTTTAATTTTATCCATAAGTATTACACAGCATTCACTAACTTCACATTCCCATTAAGAACAAATGTGTGAGATCATCCAGGTCTGAGTCAAAGTAATGGCTGTGATAAGAGCTGACAACCAAATAAAGATTTTAGTACCATGGACAGTCATTCCCACTCCAGCACTGAGGCTACAGAGGAAAGAAGTTTGAACCCATAAGTTGTCAGAGCTGTTAGAGGTCAGTCAAGTCTCCAAGGCAGATAAAACAAGCTTTACAAGTTGTCCCAACTAGTGCTGTAGATATCATGACTTCTTTCAGCTATGCAGCAAGTGAAAACAGCCTGGTAATCCCTTTTCAAAACTTTATAAATATCCCAGTTCAGATTGTTCAGAATAGGAAGGTCAAATACTAAAACCCAATAAATTTAGAAGCAACTAAAATAAAGGCATTTCCTGCTGAACTGAGGAAGCCAGATTAAATTTCAGTTGGATGCCTTTTCCTGCTTATCTAACAGTATTTTATTTAAAATTCATAACCCTTCTTGACCTTGAGAATCAAGAGTACAGCTGAAAAAAAGAGTGGATCAAACAATATGTTTGATTGGCTGGAGTTCATAAATGTCAATATCTCTCTCACACCTACATTACTCACAAATTTCACTATGTAAAATTTTCTTAAACATTTCTGCTTTCCTACCTCTCAAATTACTTATCCCCAGAGAACACAAGTAATTGATTATTCTTGGTTTCTCACCAAAAGCAAAAAATCCAATTTACCGTGATGCTTAAATATTTCTAAAACTCCTAACTTTTTTATTTACAATATACTACAATAAAGATATGCTGCATTTTAGATGAATGCTTCTGTTTCTGTCACATGTAAATGATTTATCTTTTCTAAAAGGAATTGCACAGTTGGAGTGCACACAATGCACAAAGTTGTCCCCACGCCTTCAAGATTATGATGATATCAGCATCCTAACAAACACGGTTTTCCTAAAGAGGACAGTTATCACCACTGACACTGTCCAACATTTTTGTTTCTCTTCCATCTATCAAATATTTCAGAAAAAAATACATAGTTTTTTTTATATAACCTATCATTTGAACTATGCAGCTAAATAAACATTTTAAAATACTGCAAGACTTAATTGTGATATAGAAAATAATTTGAGAATTTTTCCAGTTTTCTGCTTTACTGTTACTGTGTGTTTCAGTCTGGTTTTGTAAGAGTAAGAGTTCTGAAATCTTTGATCACTTTGCAACTTGATCTTTTGGACACAGTGAGGTTTGGCATATTACATTCTAGTATGTAACTAAAAAAATCCAGATTGAATTCCTGACTGATTTTTACTGTGGCTAGAATATTTCCATGTAATAAATACAAAAATTAAAGAACTAAAGAAGGTAAGAATGAAACAAACGAAAAAAATCTCAATCTGTTGATATTTCAAGATAAAATTAAAATTTAAGTCTGGCTTTTAGTGGAATCATACTCCAAAGAACATTACCAACAAGAGGCTACAGGTTCTTAAGAAGAAAAAAAACAACAGCAGATTCAGGGAGAATTTTCAAGTCCTTTTGTACCTTCAAATCCCATTTTTCAGGCAAAGAAAGCTTATGGCAGGTAAACATCCTTTTTTTTGATCAATATAACCCAAATATAAAATGGTCATAGTCCCTTTTCCTCATGTACAAATTATCTTCTCTCCCTGCCTTTTTTTGTTTCCAAAAACATTCCCAAACTTTGCAAAGATTCAATGGTAATTCAAAGCATTCTTCTGGAAACTGGGGATTAACACTAGGCCAAGAAGTTGAGATAGCAATGCGTTTGATCCTTACATAGAATCATTAGAATCTAAAGGAGAAAAAAAATTAAAAAGAGGGAAATAAAAAGATAAGGACATATTAAAAAGAGATGTGGTGTGGAAAGAGACTGAGTTTAAAGAATAATTCCGACTTATGAGCATCCTTTTGTTTTTCTCTTGTCAGCTCTTAAGAAACAGCTCAAAGGGAAAATAACATTATTCTTCCCACTATTACCTGTGTTCAAGAGTGCAACTCAAAAATGAGCTTGGCAAAGAGTAGTTTCTGAATAGAGGCAGGAGAAAAGAGCTTAGTGACAACTTCCTTGTAAAGAGAATCACCATCATCTGATGACTCAGCTGCTTTGTCCCAAAACTCTCCCACTTGTGACAGGGATTCAGTTACACATTTTATCCTATGTTCAAGCTGGCAGCTAGTGAGCTGCCATGGCAACTGCTCTTCATGCTGTACCTCTGACTAAACTGAAACCACCACTGCTACCCTCCAGATCAGATGGAGAGCTGAGGACAGCACAGTGTAGGAAGAAGAGGGGTTACTAATAATTAGCAAGAAAGAAGGAGGATGCTGTGGAGGTAAATAAAAATTCACAGGTTACAGATTATTCTCAGAGCTGCTCCAGTTTTAACTGAAGTATTTGTGGAAGCATAAGATTAATTTAGCCATTAGTCATAGACTGGAAAACAGTTCTGCTGCTTGTCCACTATTTCTATTAATACCTCAGCAGCTGTTGGAAGGCTCAAAGAATCACAGAATGTTCTGATCTGGAAGGGACCACAAAGATCATTCTCCATTCAGAAATGTGCACTGTACTTACTTCCTTCAGATTACTTATTTCAGTCTCTTGTCTTCTATTCACTGATGCTAGTTTCTTGTTGTGCTGTATGGCTTCCTGCACTTAAAAGAAAAGTTTAAGCATGTTAACAAATAATTTCACATTTGAACAAATATTTGGTTTGTAACTGCAACAGATGTACATATAATTTATTTTTAAAAATCTTCATAAAACTGCAGATACGATTCAACTATTTTTGCTGTGTAGTTTGATACCAGACTGGAGGATTATCCCAGGTGGTAGCAGTTGTCTGTACCTCAAACAATGAGTTAAGACTTTTCTATATGTTGGCTTGCTTTTTTTAACTGTAATTTAATGTTTAGTGTCTCATTACATCATTTTATTAGGACTTTTAACCTTGCTTTTGTTTTTTAACCAAGACTTTGCTTGCAACTGTCTGGTGAGTTTAATTATTTTCAGACAAACACAGAACATGATGGGCCAGAGAACAAACAAATAATTAACAGATGTACAGAATTAAGTGCGTATAGGTCGTGGAAGATGGCAAACAGCAGAGGATGGCACAGCAGAAAACTCTAAGAATAACTTCTATTCCTGCTGAAAGGGAACTTTCTCTTAAACTTTATACAGGTGAAGACATCACTGGGAAATTGCTTGAAATTCCACAATGAAAAGCTGAAGATATTTACTGATTCCTGAACTTTTTCAGACAGCTCTATTCAATCTTTGTATTTTGATCCTCTGAGCTTCCCCTTCATCCTTTTCTATTCTCTGATTCCTCTTCATTCATCCCTAATTCTTTTTTTCTTTATTTTCCTCAATAGTCTTCTGGCACCACACCTGAATACAAGAACCACAGACACCTAGAAAGTCTTCTCCTTTTCTGCTAGAGATGGCACATCATGGGGAATGATGGACAACAGCCTTACAGTACAATAAGCAATTTTGCAGTTTTGAATGAGAATATGTGTTTTAAAAATTAAAATACTGAGGAATTTAACAGCTGTCTTCTGACACAACTTAGGAAAACCTCCAGAAAAACAAGCAGGCCAAAGCTGATAACCCTCTCTCCTGTATTTCTGCAAAAGTCACGAGCTCATTCTCTAGCTTTGAAGTACAAAAACCAGCAGGACATTGGTTAGCCAGTAATGTTCTGGATTTAAAATTTTAAAAATTGAATACAAGAAGTAACTTATCTAACTTATAACCACAAATATACCTAGAATATGGTACCAGTTTATTCAAACTAGATTTGAAAAAATATTTTTGGTTTCAGGCAGAAACAAAAACTTCAGTAAGATTCAGTAATTGAAAAGTTTTTTTGGTGTTTTGGGTTTTGGGGTTTTTTTATAAGTTCCTCAATATAATTTCCTGTGTGGTCACACACATAACTGTAGCAGTGGATCAGCAAAGAGCACTGAGGAACCTACTAAGGTATTGGACGCTTGGCATGGGACAGCTGCTATGGCTCTGAGTTTCAACTGCTGCCAACTCAGTGTTGTCAAAGCACATCTGGAGGACTTTTAAAGCATACATACCACTGTGCTCCAGTTTTCCATGAACACCTTTTACAATTCCAAACTGAGATGCAATAGTAGCATAACACCTCTCAACTTCATTCAGTTTCTTATGGTGCTCCTCTTTTGCAGTTAAGTGCATCTGCAATTTTTGATCCTGTTAGGGACATAAATGAAGCACCCATTTAATGACTGTAAGTAGCTTTCCAAGTGCTTTTGAATATAACAGCATAAATGCAATATTATTCCCAGAACCTTTCAGTTGTCTATTTCATATTTAATGATCTTTCCCATTTCCAGATAGCAGATAGCAGGAAGATAAGGGTTAGCATGATAATCAAAGGGTTTGAGCACCTGACATTTGAGGAGATGCTGAGGGACCTGCGACAGTTCAGCCTGGAGACGAGGTGACTCAAGGGGGATCTGATAAATGTGTATATACCAGGGGAGGTGTGTGTGAAAGGAATAAAGAAATCACTGCCAGACTCCTTTTAGTGGTTCTCATTGACACCAAGGGAAAGACAGGAAATTTCATTTAAACTTGAGGGGAAAGAAGTTTATTGTAAGGGTGGTCAAACACTGGAACAGGTTGCACAGGCAGACTACAGAATCTGTTCACGAAGATAGTAAAAACCAATGGACATGGCTCTGTGCCACTGACTCCACTGGCCCTGCTTGACAGCCTCGTCCATTCCACTTCTGGGATTGCAAAAAATGAGTTTGTGCATTTGACATTCCTAAATAAAAGAATTTTAATACATGTGCTAAAATCAGAAGTGCGTCAGCTACTTCTAGAGTAGTGGTGACTTTGATTTACATTACTGAGACTAATGCAGATGAATACCTCATGCTTCCCAGAAAAATACAAATAACCTTTCACTGATTAATTCTTAATTCCTCAGTATCAGTTAGCAGTTCTAGTATCTTGCAATATGATGAAATCACTTTGTGTATCTGTAGGGGAAGTTCCTAACTACTTTTGTAAATATCTAACTCTTTATTTTACTTATATTCATGTGTTGGCCTAAGTAATATCACAAAGAAGCCCACATGGTAATTAAGTATAATATATTTAATGAATTTTACTAATTTCTCTCATTTTGTGGAAACTGTTCAGTGACACATGCTACTGATTTTTTAAAGCTATTTGTCATCCTTGTAACACTAAGCTTTTTCTTCTTTATACTGCATTTTTTGTTAACAGTTTCATAGGTACTATTTGGGGATTTTTAAAACTAATTTCCTCTGAAAAGAATGGGTTAAATTAATTCCTCAGAAAGGACAACCATTTGTTTAGATATCTAATCTCTTTCTACTCTACAGTAGAGCAACACAGCAATTAAAGTGAACTGGGCCAAATTCATTCCTGTGTGTAAATTCAAGTTACACAAGGATGCATCTGGCTCAGTCTGCTTGGCTTAGGCAAGGCTCCATTTCCACACAGTAACAAATGCAATACATGTCCAGGCATCAGAGGATAATAAAAGCTGATAGTAATCAAAAGAAATGACCACCATAAGACTAGCAAAACAGGATATACAATACAAATTTCTCATGTTTTATAAGGTATGAAATTAAACACACTACAGCAAATGGAAAGTCATAATGGAAGCATTGGTAAAGAAACACCACCACTTACAGAAATCACTGCAAGGAATGTAGGCTGAAAATGTTCTTATACTTTCTCTTTTTCCTAATCATAAAATAACTACTGAAGCAGCTAATAGTTTAACTAATTAAACTAACTAGCAGTCCTAGCTTAACTAATGCTACGAGGGGAATTTTATAACAAAAACATTAAAAGGAAAGATTTTCTTTGTTTTCCCTGGTAGTTCCCTCTGGTATATTTATTCTAAGATGATGGGAGACAGTCCTAATTTGAGATCTGAACAGCTTGTGGCAAGATCTGATGGGTTCTGCAGTTTTTATTATGGATTTTTTCTTAGTGCTATCCCAATTCCTTTCTTTAATCAACAAGATAGTGTTAGTCCCTTCTCCTCTCTCAGAAAGTTGGAATATGCTTTGCTACTTTACAGGGCTCTTTCCAGGGGAAAAAAAAAAAAGGAACTGGCCTGTTCTATCTACAGGAGTTTTATTAAGAGCTTAACACTTGCCTAAATATGATTTTTGATGGCAGGCTGCTCTCCAGTTTTAATGCTCAGAGAAATAAAAGCCTGAGTATGTGATTTGTCTCCTCACTGTGAAAAGGTTGTAAAACATCCTTCCATAGAAGACAATCAAGAAACACCAGGAGACACTAGAGGATGGGGAGGGTCTGACCCTGGAGTTGGAGTAAGACCCACAGACTCTTGGTTCTTCTTCCTTACGTCCGACAGTGCAAGAACAGGAATTATTGCCCTGCCCTCCACCAGTAATAAAGATAAGCTGGGATGGGGAGTGGAATTGATTGTGGCCATATGGCTTGTTGAGGCACAATGATTTCTTGGTGGAACTAGACCCAAGAAATAGCTCAGGGTCAAGTAGGTGACTGGAGGAACACAAAGAGGGAATTGCTCATATCTCAAAGATATTCTGGAAATTGAGTCACTAGTCAGAGGTATTCAGTGAAGCAGAAGGTGGTAACTGGGAGGTGAAAGTGTCAGAGAAACAAAGGAGATGTAATGGCATGGAGACCTAAGGCAAAATCTCATTAAAATTATGCAAAGAGCTACCAACTGTAAATCTTTGAAACAGGAATTTTTTTCACAACAGGTTCTCCATTTCTCACTGTTTTTCTACTTAAAATTAATTGGGTTTAATTTATATTGTATCACTGCCTTCTTGTTGTGTTTTTAAACAACCTAGTATGATTACAGGCAAGCTCCTAGAAAATGCAGAAAGGAAATAAAAACAACATTCCTATCTAAGATTATTAAGAAATAAGCAACTTTTAAAGTTTCATTTTTTTAAAATATCTTGCAGTAATTACTCTTTCAATTATTTGGCAACTACACTAGAAATCAGAAAACTAAATGGTGCCAGGGAAGTTCTCAGAAAATGCCTGTACTGCTGTTAAAATATCCCTGACACATTTTGGCCTGTGTCAAGTAGGACTCACGTAAGCAGATTCTGGGCACAGTTCAGGTGACTGTCTGCTGGGAGCAATGTAAGTTATTTGGATCCAAATCCCCTCTTTTCTGAAGAGTGGGAGGGTTTAATCAACCTACACCATTTGACTGCAGCTTCACTAAATGGTTTCACATACATTTAGATTCCCAATAAAAACAGTAAGGGAGGACAAGAACAGATGCTTCACACAGAGGGTTCTGGCATTCTCCAGTGTATCATCTGTCAGGGAACCAACACCTGACCATTTTCCTCCAGTTATTTCCTTATTTCAGCTGCAGGAAAGCCAACACAATACAGAGCCCACACTCAAGTGTACTCTACCAAGTTAACTGGCTTTGTAGTAATCCCCCTGTAGCCTCCTGACTGCAGGAGTACTGCTGTCCATATGCAGTGAGGTGCAAAACGATGGCACCACACGCAATAGTCAGTACTTCTATTGTGGAGGGGAAAAAAGATAATAATAAAGACAAATCCTTTATTTCTTTGTCTAGAAACAAAACCTTCCACTATTTCAAAATTACAGCACATATAGTAAGAATAATATCAGCACTACAATTTTTGCATAAACTTAACTGGGCAGCAAGCTAAAACAGGGTGTTTATGTCAAGTATTAACACTGTGTATACTATTCTAAAAGAACAGAATTAAAGGAACAAAACCAAAATGAAATGCTCCATCAGCAGGGCACATTCAGTCCCCAGCACACACAGAAGCTAATTCACTGACTGGCAGGGTTTCTGAGGTGCCAGATACAAGCTGAACAGCACATCTGCTTACTCTCAAAACATACATCCGAGAACAATCTAATCTGTCTTTAACAAAATTGAAATAGAAATGGGTCTCAGAAAAACGACTGGTTCAGAATTTCATCCATTTTAACTTTAAACACTTTGCCATTGGTGATGACCAAGACTCTACATGGGCTAGTACTACTTTGATCCCTAGAATCTACCCCTTATTTCAGTGCAACCACTCAGGGAGCAAAGTCGGTAGAATATGACCTGGTCTAAAACTGTATTAGCCCACTACTGCAAAAGGTTCTAGGAAAGAATTCACTTTTGTTTACCTTGTGGGTTTTTTTGTTTTCATCATTTCATGTCAGAGCGTTTTCCATAAATGAGTCCCAACTGTAAATGATCTGTTTAGTGCAACATGCAGAAGAGGATTTCTAGCATCTTGCCCCCACTCAGTAGCATTTTTAATTACCATACTCTGCATCAAAGCAAATGTTTCAAGAATATTCAAATGATCAATTAATGAAAAGTTTATAAGCATAAGAAATATATCTGTTTAAGCAGCTTAGATGCATTTCCTTAGAGAAAAGGTGTTGTCCTTTAAATATTCTCATTCATGTGGAAGACTGAGCTTGTAAGTTATGAAAGAAAGATGATATGAAAAATTACCTAAATGTAAGTCCAATGATTTTGTATATTTTCAACACATTTTTAGATCAGCTGCATTTTAGGAATAAATACAAGTTAAAAGTGAAGTAAGACAAAACACATTTTGCATTGCCTTTGATCTTTAACTTGTAGCCTTATCTCCCAGGTCAGAGGGCACATTATTCAATTTCACCATATTTTGTGTAAAACCACTGTAGCGTTGAAGATGACTTTCAGTACAAATGTCATGGTACTTAAAGCTAAACTGGACTCTAGTTTTTTGAGCTTCTTAATTAAAATCACAGTTTGTAATGGTCTGACAATATTATCTTTATTCTTTCCAGTTGAGCAGCAGCAGAATTTTCACAGCATTTATTCAATCAAGCCTAGCAATGTTTCTGTGGCTCACTCTTTCACTTCCTAAAACAGACAACTGGGTTCAGAGCCACTATGCTGTCACTCTGGGTAAATTTATTCCCTGTGTCAAAGGGGGTGAGCTGGATGGGATAAAATTTAAACTGCTCAGGGAAACTGATGTTAAGAACTAATTCTGAGGAGTGAAAAAGAGTGAGAGGAAAACCATCAGTTTTTCTTAAAAACAAAACTAAGCACTGCTAGGAATTCTCTATTACTTTTTGAAATTATTATGCCAGATCCTGTTAGAGTAATATAATTACATTATTCAAATGACAGTCTATAAAAAAATCTTTAATCTATAAGGAGAACAAATGTACCAATTCTACTTAATTCAGTGAGAAAAAAAAATCACATCTTCAACAATAGCTATCACACTATAAAAACCTTAAAAGCATTGCATTTGTAAGATTTTCAGGTTTGAAGCTGACACTTCTTTGTGTCATTTGTAATAATTATCATACATAATTTAAGTATTAAAGTTGGTTAGTATTGCATTATACCCTAAGAAAACTCCTTTCATTAAAGCTCTTCCTTAGTTTTTTACTTTTATTATTTTCTTACCATTTCATTCAGTTTCTTTTGCAAAGTGTATTTTGAAATCTGTAAAACAAAACAGTTATTCATTAAATGTTATTTATATTTTTTCTGACAACAACCTGCATAATTAAGTATTGTTATACCTAGGATTTAGGTTATTTGTTATTAATCCATCCAATACAGTAATACTGGTTTTGAATTAATGATGGCAAAATTTTATTTATTATTAGATTCACTGCACTTCATAATATCATGTCAATATTTAAATTATATCAAACCACTGTATACTGATTTTTACTAGAGGAGTTTTGAAAAAAATGCATAAATCCTTGTGTTTTCTGACAGATATCATAAAAATAATGTGCAAATACACCACAGTCTGTAAACTAGACCCTTAGAAATAAACAGAGAAGACAAAGATAGAAACAAAAGTATTCCCTCAACTCCTACAGGAATAGAACGGTGTTCCCTGCTGGAAGAAACCCAAAAACATCTCATTAGATATTCTAAATGGTAACATATAAAGATATAATGTACCAATCTCACATGCTTTATTAATATAAGGCTGACATTAGGAGATATTAACACTACTTTAATACCCCATTGACAGAGTATTTTCATTTGCATAATGCTTAGGTATAAGAGGGAAAAAAAGAGTAATGTCAAAGAACCCAGAATATGCAAATCTCATATAGAAAATACTATTTCTAGGAAAAACCTAGAGAACAATAATTTTAAGATTGGGTTCTGACTCTGTAGAGAATAATACAGAAATAAGTAAAAAATTCTTCACTTTTATATCAGGCTCACTTCCAAACAATTTCCCTGGGACCACATGTCCACTGCAACCTCCTGCTTCCTCAAGCCACAGCAGAATTTCCTGGACCTTAACTGTGTTGTGATACAAATGCTTGATCTGTGAACATGAAACATTTAATTTTTTTTTTTCATTTGTGACTTATCTTATGAAAGAAAAGCCACTAGAATCTTTCATTACTCTTTTGTCCACATATTATGTTCAGCAGACCATACAGGGATGGATATTCTACATCATCTGTGCTATGCCAAGGTTTGAGCCAGGCAAACATCCTTACAGTTATTACACAAAGGGCCAGACATGTAAATTAATTTCTTTTGCCCCTAAAATACATTCAGTGTCAACTAAGTGATTAAACAGTCTGATACCAAGTAAATGCATTCCATTATAAGAGAATGTTAGTAAGAGCCAAAACAAGTCACAAAATCATTGTAATAATCCATTGTAACCATTTTGTTTTCAATAGAATTATTATCCCACTCAGTTTTGGGTAGAAAAATAATTAGTTCCTGGTAATACCTGGAATCTAGAAATGCATTACAATGCTAGTAATCCATTTTCAATAGATCTGCATTGGTCTTAAGCCATGGATGATGTGTAAGTACAGAAATCTCCCAGTGAAACAAAGAATAACACTCAAAAACACAGGGAGCACCTCGAGTTGCAGGCACATTGTGAATATTTATTTCTATTTAGGAGTCCAAAACCAGGGATCTCAGACAGGTGAGATCTTCTTCTTAATGGGAAGAAAGAAGAAGGATGCGGAAATGAAAAGAAAGCACATTTCACAGACTGTTTGGACTTTTGAGTCTTCTGGAGGAAAAGAGCATTAGCTGGAAGGTTAACTTAAAGCAGTCTTGACAGTGAAGACTGGAACGGTAACTCACTGTTAGAAAGTGAGGTGTACACGTCCTAGAAAGATTAAATAGTAAGACCTTAAAGGTCCTCTTAAAAACAACTATTTTCTTAATAGTAAAACACCTAAAACTGAAACACTTTCATTCCAAGAAAAGTTATCTTACAAAAACAATAGTTTACCTGTAATGCTTTTAATGTTTCTTTCAGTCCATCCATTTCTTTTTCTTTTGTTTCTACAGCAAGTTGGTATTTTCCCTTTCAACAAAAGCTATACTTCAGGATTTGGACAGAATAAATGCATTTACAATAGGAATTTATCAAAAAGAATGTTACAAAAATAAAGTGTTACTCTGCTGTGACAGAACAATTCATTGGGGAAAAATTCAGCTAAGTAATTTTAAAATGTAGATACGTATTGCTATAAAAAGAAAAGTGAAAACAAAATAATGTATTTTTACCACTTATGACTCTACTCATCAAGTCCTAAAATAGTCTGTTCTGGGAGAGACAAGCCTGAGAAAGGCAGAACAACACATTATTTATACTTTAACAAGGGTACTAAATTTTAAAACAAAAGGTATCATGTAAATCCTTTTTTTTTAATCTGCAGTAGCAGGATCTTTTTTAGAAAACACTTGCTCAGCTTTTCCACTCCACAAAGACTGAACTGTAATCTGTTATCACTAGAATCATTAAATACGTGCAAGCACCTTTTATATTTTTATATATATGCATATGTGAATGCATATATACACACACATACAGAATTTGCACATGAGAAAGTCAAAGGATTTCAGTAGAATTAAATCTGGTAAGAATCTCTGGCTGCAGTCAATCCAATGCAGGCCAGAATCTAAATATCAGAGAATATGCCAGGGAACACAAATCCATCCATTCAAAGACCCCTGCACGTTCCAGTTACTTCCAACAATGTTCAATCTTCCAAATTCCAAAATTTGCAATCTTCTAAAACTACCTCATGGCTAATAGTACATATAATCTAAATTGGAGCAAAAACTGGTCTTTTAACTCTACCTTCAGCTTAATTTAATCATTCAACTACTTTGGTATAAAGTACTTAACATACTATTCAATTCAATGGAAATATTTAGAAAGAAAAATTATTCAGCATACAATTTAATTCTGAAGCTGTTATAGAAAATACAGATCAGAGACTAATAAGTGGGTATGTATGGACAAGTGGAATTTCTTAACAAGAAAAAAACTCCAAATACAATGAGAAAACTACTCAACCAGAAAATACAAAATAAATATCAATAAATATAAATGCAGCAAACAGTAAGATTTATTTTGATATACTTTCAAGCCATTTAACCAGTTTGCAAATCTCTATCCCAGTTCTTATGCCACATCCAGTATATTCATCTGCTATAAGCTACCAGGAAATTTAAATTAAACAATAGGAGCCACATGCAAACATTCACTGACTTCACTTTTTGAAACAGGTTCATTGTACACCAAATGAAAATCCTTCATTCAGAGGAAGAAGTGGGCATTCAGCTTGCCATAAAAACTTATGTAGCTAACAAAATCCACATAAATTCAGGCTAAAATTTATCTTGTTATTGTTTAGGTCAAGTACCTTAGGAAACCAGCTCAGCTAAATCAATAAAATCCCTATTAAAATATGATTTCACTGAGGCACTTAGAAATGTTATTTTTCACTACAGCTTGGAAAAGTCAATTATCCCAATTTATCCCAAACCCCGAGAATAAAGCAAATTTTGTATAGCTGCAACATGGAACTATCAAAAAACACTCTTTCCCCAAATGATTTTTAGCATAAGCACTGACATTTCACAAGGAAAGTTCTACAGGTTTTGAACAAAAAGCTAGAAAAAACAAAAGCCATGAAGATATCTCTTTTGCAAAGGCCATAACAAGAAACAGAATTTTGTTTAGAATATCAAGTTTATACTTAGGACATGTTTGATTAATTTCATGTCATTATCATTTGTTTATGCTCTTCTTTGGATGACAAATAACAAGTAATTGTAGAGTACCTTTTCTTCTTCCATGGCAAACATCCTTGCCTGTAACTTGGTTGCCAGTCACATAAAAAACAGAACAAACAAAACAATCAGAACAGCACATGGCATTAATATTATTCATGCAGTTTAAGAAGACATGTAGTTATATTGACCTGCATAGTGTACTTCATGGGGTTTTTTTAAACTATAGGAACTATAGTCATAAGGAGAAGTTTGCAACTGTCGAATTATTTTTTCAAGGAAGAAACATAATTCCTTGTCAATTTCTTTTTTGAGTGACATGATGGTGATGCAGCATTAATGACAAATTCTTCATCACCTTGGGCAGCAGTTTCAGTTCCTCTCAAATGCTCTCTGCAAGGTCTCTCAGCACTTGTGCTTGCCCATTATAATATGGAGCATAAAACGCAAGAGTGAAACACACTTTCAAATGTTGAGCCAGGTAATTTGTGGGGCAGATCTTTTACCATGGTTTATGAATCTACTCTTGCAGAGGTCATGCTAACTAAGAGGGAAAAAAACAAACAAAGCAAAACAGGACAGGGAACTTATTAGAAGAAGCATTATCTTCTCTGCCAGGTTTTTGAAATACAAAAATGAAAAATGTCAGAAGTGGCATCTGGGAAGAACTGTCAAAATACAAACATTATACTGTGGCCAGAAGAAAAAAACATGATTCTTTTGAGCTGTATATTCTAAGATTTTATATGCAACAGAAAAATATTTTCATACCAACTGGTAACTTGCTATGATGCATCATATTTTAAAACCCTGCAGCCAAAGCCAAAGGCTTTCTTTTGTTACCTGTTTTTTAAAACCTGCCATGGCTTCTTTGTTTTGTTGTTGCAGTGTGCTGGTCTGATGCTGCAGAGCTTCCTGCTCGTGTGAAATAACAACAGTGCCAGTTAAGTATTATCTTAGAGCAAATCATATATAAAGTATTTCAAGAAAAAAAGCTGATTTCTTGTTAAATACTTTTAGAAAGACAAAACTGACTAAAAAACCCTGAAGACTAAAAAGACACATTTTTTAACTGGTAACTGTCTTTCCAGTAGCAGCTTCTCTTTAATTCTTAAGAGGTAACAATTCTCACCTCTGGAATACAGACCTTTTGCTAGGATTTCTGTAAGGAACTCTTTCCCACCCCATCCGCCTGCAGAAGCAATCCATGTCCACTGCCATCTTAAGACAGCACCTTGACACTAATCCAGGCAGTTACAATAGAATTTTACTGTCCATTAAAAATATAATCCCATTTTAAAATAACTATCTGATATTCTGTTTATAGTTAAATTTTATTCATTTTAAAAGCTACCTGAAAGAGCTGAAGGAGGGTAGAAAAGACTAAGTGTAAGGCAATAGTATGGGATTTTTATCACCCTCCTGCCTGGCTTTACTCTCATCCATAAGACAAGAAAATTAGTGAAGATGTACTTTTTTGGTGTTATTATTTCATATCATAATCTCATAGGCTACTACTACACTCTGCAAGTTGGAAACCTCCAACATCTTTAAGGATCATGCTTCTCTATAAGATATTTCAACTTTTCCATGGATGTACGCATGGAAGACCAGGTTTTTTAAGTTCTAAAACCTGAAATATTATTAGGCAAAGGTAGTTAAGAGGCTCAACTGTCCTTGAATAGCTACCTCAAAATATAGATGAGTGTTTAGCTTAGAAATATTAGTGTGAAGCAGGAAATAATTCAGTAATAACTGCACAAAAATAAATATAAATTGAGAATATTAAAAAGAATGCATGGGAGAAAATAAACTGAAAATCTGTTTCACACACAAGGAGTCTAACTACTTCTCTTGCCTTTATAGAAATTGAGTTTTATAAACATTTCAAAATTGCTGTTTGCTCCAGCAATTTGGTGCTGGTTTCACATTGTACAAGTAAGAGCTCTTGCCTTTTGATAGAAGACAAGAATCCATGGAGGTAAAGTGTTCTAGATTCACTTACTTATTAACTCATCATAAGGTAAGTAGAGAAAGTTTTGATTCATGTGTAACAAACAATATATACTACACAAATGAATATTCAGAACCACATAAAAGTCTTCAGAAAGGGTTTTCTCAGGTTGTCCCTTAGCCCTGTGTTCAAGGCACAGGCCCTCCAGGGGGTAACAGGCATGTGAAGTACCCTAGAGAGGCAGCAGCATTACTGCAGGGACAGCAAACCAACTATTCCCAGTGCAGTATTCCTGCTCACTACAGGAATAAAATTTTATATCCACAGTACTGCCAAATTAAGAGGGCACTACTTTAAAATACAGGCATTCAAGCCAATATCTTCTAATAAATCATGTAGCTATCAGTCTGCTTTCATAAAACAGATTTTTTTATCACAGATGTAATGAAAAAACCCCCCAGTGCTGAAGTCTTTAAACATACCACTTCCTTGTGCTGTATATTCAAGTGAGGTATTTTATTTTTAAAAAGACAGGGGAGTGTCTACAAATATTCATTTTCTAACAAGCCTCACAAACAAGACTATCAAATAAAATAATTATATTATCCCTGTCAGAAATTCAGGCTTGAAAGTAATTTTCCGTATACGTTCTGTATACGTGATGCAGGGAGACTGAACAAAAAAGCAGGGTTTTTTTTCAATATGAACAAAATCATCTCTGATATTGTGATGTTATGCAAGTACAATGAGTATACTTACTAGATTTAAAGGAATATATTCTCCAGTTATTCTGGTTTTCCTGCTCAAGTGTATTTTTTGAAGAGCAGCAGCAGTACATTTATAAAATGTAGACAAATTGTAATATTGTAACATGACTTAGCTGAAGTCATGTCTTTACTTCAAACTAGTTTGTTAAATTTAAGGTAAAATAAAATGAATGACAGAAATGTTGACTGAAAGGGAAATCTATGAAGGAAATGGCAAAACAGAACCTTTGATAAACCAGAGGAAGATGTCTACTTAATGAACTACTATTGTGGTCAATATGATTCTGCATTCAGAAACAATCAGGTCAAAAATTCAATTTAAATGTCATACTTTGAGTTTTCTTCTTACTGGAGTCTCCAGAACTGGAAATTTGCATTAGCTTATTCACTTGAAGTTACAGAATAGTTGCTCACATGAAGTTCCCAAAATCTACCACTCAATGTTGACATTAGTTTTGCCATGTGTCAATGTTAAGTGCAAAGTGCAGGAATAGAGTTCACCTCACTACCTGTAAGACCCACCCTTTTATGAGTGGTAAATTAAATTGCTGTTAAGGTCTTGGAATGGGTGGAAATCCTCACTTTTGAACCCAGAATATTAAGAACTGCAATGCTAGGTTAAGAAAAGCAAAGAAGGGTTACAAATTGAAAGCACTCTTGCTTTTACAAATATAAAATGTTTCCTGTTTCTGTGAGCACATATATATCTTTCAAGAAAGAAAAGCACAGAGTTAGGATTATTAATTTAAGATGGTTAGGATGAACTCCAAGATGAAATAGTCTTCCTTTACAACTAAGATGTTAAATATCCCAAGATCAAGGATAGAGCTGAAATTATTGTTTTTTCTGTGATCGTAAAATATACAGAGTGAAGCCTTTTATCTTGTGACCTAGTGACAGGGGTCATAGGTTTGATTGTATTAAAGAAGGGAATGCATTTCCTAGGAAAGCATAACCTCAGGAGCCCTAACTCTGAGAAGAATGTTAGACTTATGTTACTGAATACTTCATTCCCAACATTTTAAAGCTGACACACTACTTCTGAGTATGGATAACATAAAAGTTAATGTTTAAAAAAACTTTCTGGAAAAACTGCCACTTCCAGAAGTGAAGTGAAGTTGTTTGCTGCACTGATATTTGCACTTGCAAAAGCCAAACATAACACAGAGAATCTGCTACACAGCATCCCCCACACTGATATGTCAACGTGCCTCACATTCAGCTAAATGTCTTATTGCTTCAACATTTCCATCTCTGTTGACTGAAGATTGTCAGGTCATGCCAAATACTATTAAATTCTCTTGTTAACACCTTTCTGAGCTAGGCACAATCCAAAGCAAAATAAAAGCTACAGATGTTCATGGCTAAATAATAAGCTACTGGCTAGCACATTTGACTGCTCAAAATAAAAATAGCTCTAAAAAAAGGAATTGTAACAAATCAGAATTTATATTAACATATTAAAATTAAATCTCAGCTGATAAAACAGTAAAAGCATGTAGGAAAGTTACCTTCTGCCATTCAAGTTCCTGTTTCTCTATAACAATTTTATTTATTTGGTCTTCATAATTAGTTTCTGTTTCCTAGTTAAAAACAAACATAAAAAACAAACATCAAACTACTGAGATTGAAAAGAAATTCAGTAAAGGTGGAAAAGTGTTTCAAGAATCCATTGTAGTCAATGATACAGATAACCACAGTAAATGACTCAATCTTTGGGACATCTTCAATATTCAGCTCAAAGCATTTGAATCTTTATTCTTTTTGACATATCCTAGGACAACTGAAAACTTTGTGTCAGCAATTACTTCTGTAATTATGGAAAAAGTGGAATATTTATCATTACTTCTGTGCCAAGAAGCCTTCTGACTTACCAAATAAAAGAAATTGAAACAGAATCATGGGTAATCAACACATATTTTTGATAAGATGAGCTACCAGAAAATCTGAGAAGACCATTACTGAAGTCCAAAGTTTCCTCCATGACCCACAAAAGGTACTAATAGCATGAAGGTTTGTTACCAATCCTGTTCTTGCAGAAGCACTTAGTCAAGAATCAAACTACTACTTTTGATAATAAATGGGAGTTATCTTCTGATAATCATAGTTGCTAAATATTTGTAACAAGTTTCCTGAAACATTCTGGTATTAAAGTAAAATTTTCCAAACAGGAATCAACTTCTCTTTAAAGTCCAATTTTTATGAGCTCTGGCCTTCCTTCACAAATCCAATACTCAGAAAACAAGGAAGAATAAAAGGTTCCCCTATGAACAGTCATGACTTCTTGCAAGAACAGTATTTTGTTGCCTGTCATAAGCAACTCACCACTGTCCTGTTAGTGCACATAGCCAAAATAATGAATATCCTTCAAAGACCTGGAGAGCCACACTAATGTGTCACTGAGCTTCAAAAGGCTGCTTTCCTGCCTTGGCTCTGCACACTGATGGCCAGCTTGGAAAAGAGACTGCATTAAGGTAAGCCTGACTTGTCTTTGATGAATCGCTGCACTAACAACATTTACTGAGGTCTTGTGTTGGACACACTCCAACAAGGCTCAGACTGGCTGCATGAGGGTAAAAGAATACTCCCAATACTTGAGCTGTGCATTTTGATATATTATGTGCAAATTTATGTGCTTTTAAGTTCAACTTTACTACAGTTTAAATGCTTCTGTCTTAATTGTTGCAAAAATTCAAGCACTCTTGAAGTGACTCACACCTCAAAAGTTGGTTAGAAACTTTAGGCAACAGTCACAACTTGGAAAAAAAAGGCCATGGATCTCTCTAATGAAAAATAAAAGAAGGCTTCAAAAGGATCATTCCTTAATACTGGGGTTTAAGTAAAATTCTACTGAATTGCAATACCATGAACAACTAGAACAGCCATAACTTGCCATGAGACAAAAAAAGATATCACCTCTGGATGAGGCAATACCTTTCCTGACACACTAAAAGAACAAAAGAAGGCTCTTTCTCCTTCCCAAGTGAAGAAGATAACACAGATTTTTTGGCTATAAAATATACTGCATCTTTAAGAAATGCAGTTCTTTCTGCAGCCCAGTATAAATAAGAGTTCCAAATTTTTGATTCAAGGATATTTACAACACTTCATCAAGTGATGTGAAACAGTTTTGTAGATTTTGCAACCCTTTCTCACTTAGTGCAATATTTGATTCATAGTTCCACAAATTATCAATAGTAATAAAATAGCAAAATACATCCCAAGTGATTTAAAATAGTTTTTTGACACTGACATCTTTTATAGGGTTTGAGGGTCAAAACTGACTTCCTTAATGAGCAGTTTACAGGCACACCTGGAGAGAAGCACACTTCTTTCCACAGGAGGCTACCCCTAAGCATTTCAAGAGATTCTTGCAGGTTCTAAATATATGCCCCAGCACTCATGTGAATTTTACGTACAAAATACTGAATATACATTTAAAACTAAAATTTGGCTCGCAAAGAACTAGAGAAAACTTTAGCTTTTTCTTCTCAGTTATGTACTGGTGGAATATACATGGAGAAGAGACCTAAAGATTTCATATGACTTATGGTAAAAAGCAACAACAAGAAAGAGAACTTAAAAGGTTATCAATAGTTCTGCTTTAACAGATAGTACTGCAGAGTTGCAATGATTTTTTTGTTTGATACTATTCTATAAGTACTGAAGGAAAGTACATTCCCCTGATATCCCTGGAGTGATAAAACCAAATAAGATTGACTTGGAGCTTTTTAAAAAAGTGTAATCTTCAACCATTTCTGCCATTAAGCAACAAATGCTATGAAAATGATATATTATTAGCAAAACCATTGCTCAAAATTGAGCAATTTTAAGCGAGCCCTTTGCTGTGAATACTTAAGAGGATAAGAACAAAAGTTCTAAGTGAACAACACTCCTCCAACTGACTCCCAAATTATAAAGGTGTATCTAGAAGCTATCAAAAATGTGTATGTATGTAACTACTGTTGAAAAAATAAACATCATAAATACTTAAACTGAGAATGACAATTACATGATAAAAATGTTCTCATGTGAAATCACTAACAGTTATAAGCCTTATCCATCATTTTTACATCTTTCAAAGGAGATTTATAGTTTAGCCATTTTGAATGGAGAGCTTTTAAAACTTGTGTGAAGCACATTTTTTTTAGAAGTTCTATCAGCTGTTTAATAAGACAAAAACATTTTTGTTATACTTAGGAGAACAATATTGTATATAACTCTGATGAGGGATCAAAAACCCACAAAACCTTAAAAGTGTTCATTTTTTATTAGATGCCTTAGGACTACATGGATTTAAGTGTTTTTATAAAAAAAGACTACCATAACAATAAAAGAGGAGTAATTTGATGGTTTATTTACTCGTTATAACCTTTAGAAAGTGTCAAGCCTTCTTTAAAGTGTTTGCTTCAGGCTGTAGTTTTACAAGATGGGCTGTGGATTGGTCAAGCCCCCTCGATTCTTGACCCTGAACAGATTTAGGAACAGAGTACAGCTGGCTCATGTCCAAGCAGCCAAAACTGCTGCTAGGTACTTTTATTATCTTTTTTGAACTTACAATCTCCCTCCTACAAAATTGCACATCCAATTCTCATGCAGGTCAAACAGTACTCACAGAAACTACACTTCCTGGTTGTTTCATACTATAATTAGAAATTCCTTCATGAACTGAGCAGACCAGTACAACTTTTAGTGGACCTCATGGATATTGTTCTTAAGCTTTGTTTCCAGGACAAATATTAAAGGGATAGAAGATATTTATAGTAGCATTATTCTAACTTAAGTTCCTGATAAAACATTGTAGGATTTTAGTAGTTAAGACAGTTAACAAAAAACAACAGCAACCATGTAGTTGGAATCTATTCTCAAAAACCTTCCCTTTTCAGAAGCAGACACACAGACATGTCTACCAACCACCAGTTTTCCCTTGGAAATTTTTCACTGGTCTGTCTTTGACTCCACTGCATAGGTTACAATCGTTTTATATTTAAATAAATCTCTTCTGTCAAAATATATTCCTAGAAATGCCTGCATTGATACTTATAACACTCTCCTCTCCAACTGCAAGTAATCACTTCCTAATCAAAAGCAACATTATTTACTAACACAGAAGTTATCATCTAATGCATGCCCTGCTGACTTGAACAGCAGTATGACAGGATGCCACAGTCATGAGATCTGTAAACTTCAGTGCTGCTTATTCCCTTATGTCCACATACTCACTTCTTTTCCTAATGTTCAGCTGTCCTTGTTTCTGTGATTTGGCTAAAAAAATACCCTCATTTATGCTTAGGTATAAAATCCAGTTAAAAGACTGTTAGGAAGAAAAAGCACTCAGTTGACTGCAGAGCAAGACAGACAGACATGGAACTGAGTAAAGGCATTATCCAGCACAACAGAATCCTTGGCCTGGTCAGTGCTTGATGAGTGGGAAAGCTACACTGGAAAAAATAGAAGGCACTCTAACTATTGGAGTGTGAAGTAATCCCTGTGGAGCAGGGAGAAGAGAAATATGATTTCTTGTACATTTGAATTACTTACATATTCATATTATGTCAATTCCTATGGAGAACAAAGACCCTGTGAATAGCCAAAGGAATAAAGTGAAGCTGAATCAAGTACAATCATTTAAGCAATGTATTCTTTAGAACAAACTTGCACAGCTATGAAGGATTGGGATTTCATCTGGAAGATGAAACAGATGAACAGTCACTTACTAGGAGCAACTCCTCTAAACTATTTTTGAGAGTTTAATTATGAAATTATGACATTGACTAAGGATTATATCAAGACTCTCAAAACATATTCATATTTAAGAATTTGTTTTTTATCTGTCTAGCTTCACACAGATAATTTCATCTACAAATTTATTTTTATTAATCTGAATTTATACTACAGCTTAACTAACCATTCCATGCAGCTTATTAAACTCAAAATACACAATAAGTCCTGTCCCGAAGAGTCTCCTGTTGAAGTGATAAGCAAGACCAAGAACGGGAAGAAAAACAGAAGCAAACAGAGGTAAAATAATCTCATTTGAGGTCAAGCCAAAGGTCAAAGACAAAACTGAGAGTAAAATCCACTGGCTCTAGTGCCTCCCTCAGGATATCAGTCTACTGAACCTTGCAGGCAACCTGGAAAGGAAGTGTGAAAAGTAGTAAGAAACCTGCAGAATTTCTACTTTTACTCCACTTTCTTATGGAGCAGATGACAGAGTTTGTGTGTTTCATTCTTGTATACAGAAAAATTAGCATGGTGCAAGACAAGCACTGTAATTCTTTTAAGTTATCCCTGTATTGTGGTCTATGCACTACCTTTCAGGGCTGATTAAAAATTTATAGAATAAACTCATGTCGATTGAATTTGTTAGAAATTCATAGCTAAAATGGGAAGAGGGTTTTTAAGGGGTATTTTAAAGCAAAACCATCCATACCAAGTTCTACTTAAAAAGATAAAAATTAATGGCACTAGGCATAAGCCATATTATTCAATAACCCTTGCTTCTTCAAAATACTAATGTTTTATATTCCAAACTTCAAACATACTAAGCAAGCAGCCTGGAACTGATTATTAAATTAAAACAAATCAAAAAAGCATTCAAGGACACCCCAAGATTTCAAATCGGCTGTCTGTAAAATGCTTACTTTTTTTACCTAAGTTTCTAACTAAACATGTAAATATATATTTGAATATATTTTTTTAGGGTAAAGGAAAGCACACCTATTTTAGAAACTTAGGACCATATCTTAACTGTGAAATTGGCTCTTAGAATTTGCATCAATTTTGAAACTAAAACCAACTTTAAGGCAAAAAATTACTCACCCTTCTGAGGCAACTTTTACAAAATCACAGTCACAAACTCTTGTAGTACAGCAGACACAAAACAGGCATAAAAACCCAAAGAAAAGATGCAATTCCACGGCACTCTATGAACACTTTAGGCTCTGACCAAGTGTATTAGAAGTGCAACAATAAGTTAACAATGTAAATACAGCTAAACAGTCTTATAAACAGTCTATATAAAGACAAGTGTACTCTGACTATTATAATAGAAGTTAAATTATTCAGTCTTTACTTTTAATCCTAAAATAGTTTGACTAGACTAAATATTGTAACACAAGTCTGGGGATCACCACTGGGGCTTTAACAGTACTGCACCAAGAAAGTACCTTGCGGCCTTTCTCCCCTTTTTTAATGGCAGCCATTCTTTTGTTTATGGCTTTTAAAGAGAGGATTATAGCATTTCACTTAGATCAAAATAAGCATAAATCAAGTATGTCATCCATTCTAATATTTTAAAAGGAATAATACACATCTTTTGAACAGGTCAAAATCATCAGATGAAGAAAAATACACTTTAGGTCTTTCAATATACACAACAGTTCAGAAGCACTATGGGAGAAATAGAAAAAAGTGTTTACACACACACAACTGAAAAAGTAACCGCAGAAAAATACAAGTGAAAAACCAACCATGAGAAAACAGAGCTGCCTTTCCCAGCACAGAACCAGTTTTACCTTGGTACGGCTACAAGATGATTAAACTAATTTCAAAAACAAATCCCCCTCCCCAATTCTCAATACACTATTATTGTAGGGTTCCAGCTTAATACTTTAACAATGTAAAAATGGTGAAATAAAGTGTATTTGGTTATCACTGTAGCTCTTTGCCCTCACAGGTAATTCTGAAATAGCCAAAATCACCACTTTTCTGGCAAATGGCAAATCAATTATGAAATGAGAAAGACTTAGAGACTTGGCAAACATCTGGATTGTTTCTTTTCATTTTGTATCAAAGGCTGCTCTTAAAGAGAACTATAATGAAAGACAAAAATTTAATGTAGGTAATTTTCTCAATAGTCTGATTATCAACTCTAGCGACTTCTTACATTGTTGCAGAAAAGCCAAATTCATTCCCATACAACCCTATTGCCTTTGTGCTCTCTACAGGGAAATCTGTAATACTCACAATACCTAAACCCATTATATTTCTAAACAAAACCCTGGTGGGTGAATCACTTAAAATTCAGCGTGAGGTTTAGTGACACTTATGCAGCATTTTCTGTTGCCTACAGAGATACAGAAATAAGACAAAGAAATACTAAATCAAATATAAAGAAATTTACCCTTCTTATACGAAGTTCTTCTATTGCCTCCAATAAACTTGTTTTAAAGTCTAACAATCGAATGGAAAGTAAAGTCTCTGATGGACTTGGAAGAGTGGAGTCAAGTGCCTGTGCTTTAAAATCTTCATCCATTCTTTGAGCTTCTTTCTGCAAATAAAGACAGGCATTTCCTCACCAGTTTATCAGTAAAAGAATACTCAAACTGCAAAACCTGCAAATATCAAGGCAGATTCTTTTTGCAAAGAGTGAAATTACTACTTACAGACACTATGCAGTTACCAGTATTTTCATTTTAAAGTAATGTGCAATACTGTAGAAAAAACCAAACAGATACTAGTAATTCACAATATTCCTTTGCTTCTCCTCTATATTGTTGGCATGGTTTTAATTTTAAGCAAAAGCTTTGATGAGCAGACAGAAGCAGTGGAGTTTTTTTCCCAGAATTACTGCCCTGCACTGACATGAAGGTGCTGCAACGAATGTATTTTGCCATGAAAAAGTTGCTGTCTACATTTAAGATGTCAAAGATCACAAGACTGGCTCAATTTTAGAAGAGATCTTTAGATTGAAATTAGGCACTTAAGGTAATTTTTACAGTCTCTGCTTCTGAATTTTAACAAGAAAACTGAATCTATTCCTACAAGATCCTGTATCAAAATGTTGTACTCTAAGCCAGTTACATCAACTGTTGTCAAGGAGTTACACTAACAGGAGACCCAGGTGTCTCTGTAAGGACAAAGCAGGTTTTTTAGCAACACCAGAGGTGACTTCAACCCTCAGCATTTTATTCACAAAAACATAACAACTGTACATGTTTCACCTGTTTTTCCCAGATTATTTTTTTTAATCCTTGAGACTGAATTTTCAGCAGTGCACTGGATCACACGTTGCTATCCCTGCCAGAGACACCCCGTGTGTGTCTCTGCACTAAGAATTACGGAGGCAGGGGTAGAGCACAGGAGTTATGACTGACCTGGCTGCTGCCACAGAACCTCTAGGAAGGAATTCCTGCAGGAAGAGCAGAGACCTGGTCTGTATCATGGGGCCATAACAACTACAAATCAGGGCTCACCACTTTTTCTTCTGTTGTCTAAATAAAACCCTAACATAGATCACATTTAAGCTGCTTGCTCATGGATAATAGATTGACTCCTTGCTTAGCTGTCCCACCACAGAAGTTACTGTTAGTAAAACAGTGGTTTTGCTAAAACCAAAAAAATCAGGCTTATTTTTGTCTTTCATTTTAAAACATATGACTAATACTGAGCTGTTCAATATGAAGTATATAAATTATTTTGTCAGTGTCAAAATGTGTATATTTGAAGGACTTCTGGAGAGGCAGCAAATAAAGCCTGAATAAGAACCACACACAAACATGTAACACTTCAGGCAACAAATCTGTTGGGTCACATTCATGTGCCAACATGAATCAGGCATTGTGCAGGCAATCTGCAGACGTCTTAGACTGAAGCTGTTTGGAGTATTTTAAGTAGTACATTAGGATAAAAACCCACTACTTATGTTTTAGCCAAAGAACTTAGAATAAATAAAGTCCAGCTCTCACAAAAGCACATTAAAAATTTTTGGTTTTTTCACTCAAGTTTTCAGAATTGTTTCCTTTCTGATACATGTTGTACCACTACATTTAGAACTGCCATAAATGTTTAATATCAAGTATTGGGAGATGACCATAACTACAAATCTAAAATGCCAATATTTATGCACAATAAATTAGGCACAGAGACACTTGATTTCACTTTTCATCAGGCTAAGGGTAAAATTTCTACAAACATAATGTTAAAACATGACACATGGTCTAATTCTATTGCTGACAGCTCATGTTCCAGGCTTGGAGTTGGAGGAATCCTACAGTGATGAATTTCTGCAAGAGTGTGCTGTTATCAAATGAAGAAGCCTGGAAACCTGTGTTAGTAAGGGAAAAAATAAGAGTGCTTGTGAAAAACTTGACTCAGAAAAAGGATTCATCCTGCAAGGACAGGTGCACTTGAAGAACTGCATTTCAGTTATGAAATGATTCTTATTCAGGTCAACCAGTAGAAGAATGTACATTAACTGATACACACTGGGGCTTGTGATTTTCTTTTCCATCACAGAAGCAATCTGAGAATTATTTTCTCAAGGGGATATTTTCAAACTAATGCTATACTCCAAGGAACAGAAGAAAAGGGGCCTCAGGCATCCACTGCTTTCTCTCAGCTCAGTGATCTCAGCAGGAGCACTTGACAAACAAGACTTCACCTCCCTAATGCAGCAAGTACAGATAAACGCTTTGGTGAGTGAAGCTCATTGAGTCTTCACCCACCCCTTCATGGGGACAGTACTGTTTTCTCACGGGCAATTTGTACTCAGACTGCTTTGCCAAGACTGCCACAAAATGCTCCACAGCCTGCTGCTGAAACCTGCAAGGCATGGGGGTGTTACACATATTCCTCCTGCCCTCCTCAGAATTCAGTGCCACACATCCCTGCGGTCTCTTCCACCTCTGAGAGATCAAAAAGCTCAGTACCTGCTAGCGAGTGTACAATGGGCTTGACTAGAAACAAAAAACATACAAAATATAATAATAATGTTTTAAAAAATAATTTAAATTATCCTTCATATAATAAAACACCTACTTTTTATCTCACACATTAATACAACAATCTAGAGCTACAGTAAAGATACATGATAAATAATAAATGCCCTTCAACACAGAAAACACAAAAAAAATTCTTGCACAATCAAACGTATTTCAAAATAGATGCATTTTTACTTCAGCAACTGGTATTTGTCAGAATACCTAGAAAATAATTTTTAAAAATTCTAAAGCATACATGTGATAACATTTTAAAAGTGAAAGATTGCAGATCCTATTTTGAAGCATTTACTATGTTTGCTTTCCTATTACTCGCTTTACATTTAACAAAATAAGGAAAAAAATGACTTTTTAAAAAGCACATTTGAAAAATCAATTTTAACACAATTTTAAGTGCCATAAAGGGCTTTATATCTTGAAAAGCACTTATTAAAAATTACATCTTAAATACCCTACACTAGAAAGTAAGTTAGCCTATAAGCCTGATAGGGGTCAGGGTAATAACACAGAATGAACAAATTACACTGTCATTCCACTTAAATTATTTAAGTTATTTAATTTGACCTGTAGATAGTCTCTTGTCTTCTCATCATGCCTGACTTTTAAGTGGGAGGTCTTCATTCATGATGATCCTTTAATGGAAGCAAAGCTTTCTCCATTTAACCCATGGTGTTATCAATCATGTACAGGGATAAATGAGGCTGTAAGATTTTGCCAGTATCACAAATGACACTGTGACCTGAGGCCAACATCTTTATTTGCTTCTCCAGTGATTCACTTCAGCAGATATTAACCAATTTTATAATCCATGAAAGGCAAAATTAAAGGACACCATCCATAAAACAGAATAATTCCTATCAGCAACAAAGTGATGTCTGTATTATCTTATAAATTATATGGCCATACAGTGTGGTAATGTAATGAAGTAAAGATGGTAATAATCAAATGCCTAGGGCAAATGCTAATATGCATTTAATCACACAGCATGAAGCCATTTGTCACTACAGTTGAATGCATGTGTACATAAAATACATGAGTCACGTCCTTATTGTTATAGTATAACAGCATCAATTTCACACTATCACTTTACCACAATAACAACTGCAGGGTTTGATATTAACTAAAACATTCAAACGCCAGAAGTGCGACCGAGAGCAATATCTTACAAAAACTGCTTGGAAATATCTTCCCCCTGCTATTTAACTTAACTCATTCCAATATTGTATGTGTGCAGAATTTGATAGTATTTTTCTACAAAACCCCCTTCCAGGTACATTTTTGCAACACCCTGAGTTTCTTTTTAGAAACAGGGTAATTTATGGCACTTCAGTATAGGCTGGATCAGTTTTTAAGGTTGTATCTACCTTAATGAATAATAATTGATTTTATTTGGTTTTTTTATCGGTACTTACCTACACACAAGGAGACAAAACATCTGCCCCAATATAACCAAAGATGTTTGCAAATGCTGCCTCCAGAAAAATTACACTGAAGCATAAGTATTAAATTCTGTGCTTGGTGAAACTCAGGAATGAAAATATGAATGGGCAAACTTTACCGGCTTAAGTCTAGTACCTTCTTATCAAAGGGATGGCCATAAAAATGTCCCTGTCCCCATCAGATGCAGATACACAAGTTGTAAGAATCAACACTATCACCTCTGAACTTTGGATGGAGCCCACTAAAGCTGACATTTTAGCTGTAAGAAACATTTCTATGACTCTTCATAAAAAACAGCACAAAAATTTAGCAACTGAAATGAATTCATCCAGGTACACGAGGCACATAATACACCCACATACACCGCTGTGTCCAGTCAAGAGACAGAATTTAAATCTAAATATGCTGAGTTACTCTATGGTCAAGATGTTAGTGCTGCTGTGGAACCACCAAGCCAGAGTACAGTGCAACATGTATGCTCCAGATTTTTGTCGTATTAAACTGAAGACTATGAAACACTGTTTGCTTTTAAATAAAATTATTTTTAAAAATATTTATACACAAAAATGGCACAGTATGACTGAATTTTATACAAGACATCAGAAGTATTATAAATAAATAAATAATCCCCCTATACAGGTTAAGGTTCCCTTCATGATCATTAAAGACATTAAAACATTTAGTAGCTCTGCCTGTTAAAAAAACCAAAATAATAAGTCTTACATACATTTTCAAATTTCAAGGAAATGTCTTTTTGATACTGTTCAAACTCTTCTTACAAACATACTGGACAGAACTAAAAGCAGATTTGTCTAGAACCCATTGTTATATCAAAAAAAAAAAACAACAACCTAGACAGATCCTTAAATTCTGTTGTAATTTTCTGAAGTTATAGCTCGCATGTAAGTTAAGGAACTAGAAAACAAGGAGCCAGCTGTACAAAAGGAGCATAAAAGCCCAGACTCCATGATTCTGCTAGGAAGAGCTCACCAGAAAGAACTAGCAAAACAAATCATATGTTCATTATTTTCCAGATTCCACACATCATGTTCCCCTCACATAAGCCAGGTGGAATTCCTAAATAAGAAAACCTACAGACACACAGTGCCATAAAAGATCGACAATAAGACAATTGGGTGCACAGGCTCTGTAAAGACAACTACAGAAAAGGTGTCTAGATTACATTAAATTTTTTAAGAACCATTGCTAAGAACCTGTATGTAAAGGTTTAGGTAGCCTAACATGCATTTTACTAGGTCTTAAATTTTTTGGGCTTAATTTGATTTTAAAAAATAATAATTATTTTTGAAGGCAGCTTTATCCCTATCACAATTGGTGAGCTTTTTTTCTACTTTAGATACAGAGATTTTCTGTAGGTAAGGTTATTTATCTTTACACTTTCACAGGATGAAAAATATTGTATGCAGTTATGTTTGATCTTGCCTTACTTGATTTTTCAATTTAGGGATTTATAGACAAATGTTATTCTTCATTTTCTCCTCCATCCCACATCCCTACAAGAATTATACCACTTTTGTAAGGAAAAAAGCAATTTGTGTGCACCAGACATCACTCAAACCCAACCAACTCACTGGATTTGCCCACCCAGAGTCCATCTGTACAGCTCCAGAAGTGCAAATCTTCTGAGCTGTGAAAGAGCCACCACATCAGGAGCTGCTTTCAGGATCCAGAGGGCTAAAAGCCCTGTGATGAGGAACACACCCCAGATCACCGGGTGTAACACACTCACTGAAGTGAGTGAGCTGTGCTGGGTTAATTCTCTGCTTTGTTGCCTTTGAGGTTGTGTCTTTTGGCAATTCTTTCAGGTTTTAGTGGAGAGTGACTCCATTCACACGCACAAATGAAAGCAAACAATCAAAACCCTTCACAAGAATGCAGGTTCTGGGAAAGGCAGCCATACCTCTAGCAATTCCAGAAATTACATCTCTGTATACAACAGGGGACTATTTAACAAAAATTCTTCCTTCCTAAAAGGGGATCTGCCATGCAACTTACATGTTAAGGATGATCTTCTATAGTTTGATTAAAAATATGACTGTAATTACTCATCTGCAAATATGATGATCTACAAATCATTATAGCATCATACAAGACAAAAAAATATTTCCTTCACAGTCCTCAAAAACTGTAGAAGTTAACAACTTTTTAAAAAATCCCCAAACTTTTCAATTTTCAAAAATGTATTGCCAATCTGAGAAGATAATTTATTCTAAAAGCTAAGATCAATACACCAGTGGTGTGTGGTGTTCATTTACAAACAATTATGTTCTTCCTAAAAACAGAACATCAAGATGTGGACTCTTTAAAAGACTCAAAACCAGAAAACAATAAAAATCTAATATTTGTATTTTTGTAGTCAGATCATATAAAATCAAAAATCATTTGAAGGAGGGATGAGGCAGACTTGTGGTTTTTGAATGCAGAAGATTATATGATTTTTTTAAATTTTAGAGTAAATCAGGTAGCATTGTCAATGCAAAGTTCTTATTTTAAAGGACTGCTTTATGCCAATTTTATTATAAATATTGTTTTATACTAAAGTTCCAGAGAATCTTCTTTTATTCACACATTATATAAGCACACACAATATAAGAACACCTGTCCCAGGTCATGCAAAAGGTCCTTCTACCTCACTGTCTCACCAATAACAAACAAAAATCCAGTTAAAACTCTGAATACTGAAGTAAAGTGAACAGCAATTCTCTTCTTTGACCTTGCAACTACAGGATTTTTAAATTAGCTCAGAGCACAAATTTGGATTGTGTGTTGCTTTTTATCCTGTAAGAGTCAAGTATAACATTACCACCAGTGTGCAATTTATGTGTGGAAAATACACCTTTGGAGAGTGCTGGAACCAGGCTGTTTCTTCAGGGCTTTTCTGGAGAACACTCTCCAAACTTTTACTGGTGGATTAATAACACTTTGCTGCACCTACTCTCAATAGGTAGCTCAATCCACCCTTTTCCATGCTCGTTCCTGCATTTTGAGTTCATGTTCTTATTAGCTTACCTTAACATCACAGGACAGAATCATCCAGAGGACTCATGACAGAAATTCTGAAACTGGGTATAAGACACAAAGACTGTTAGTAAAGAAAGTAAAGATGATGTTCTTTTGCCACTCTAGCAGCTGAAGGCTTAAAATAACAAATGTACTCCACATAATAGATATCCTACAATTCAGCACAATTTACCCAAGGAAAAGATTTGTGAACATGCTAGTGTTTCTTGTTTTCCAAAGACAAAGCAGTCCTAGTCACATCAAACTGTCCTTATCTCTGGTACTAGCCGTTTCTGGCCGAAAATCAATGGCATTTATTTAACTTTTAGATAAGTGTGAAGATTTGAAGTGTGGAAGCCGTACACTTGTTCTAAAGTTACCTTTGTCAAAGCCTAGGAAAGTACCGTGTCCTTTCGGGGTGGGAGACCAACACCACCCCCGTAAGAGAGCAAAACAATTGTCCTTAAAAACCTGCTTTAGAGTCTTTGCTGACAAAACCATCTTTAGATAGCAGTCATCTGGAACAATCTGCTTGATAATGCATAGTGCTTGTTAAAGTTTCAGATTTTAATAGAACTGTGGAAAAAGCATTAAACAAAGAACTCTCAGCTGCTAGAACCCTCAGGTTTTCTTTGTCAATAAGCAATGGGTCTTGGTTGCTTGTTTTGCTCTTCCCGATTTCCTAGGAGCTTTTAAGTGGATTTTTTATTTTTTTTCTTCACATTTCCAGTTCTGTTTTAACATGTGAATGAAAAAAAAAAAAAAAAAAAAAAAACCTNAAAAAAAAAAAAAAAAAGAAAGCTGAACAACACATTCCTGAGAAGACCAAACTGATGACCCAGAAAGCATATGGGAAAGTCCCTCTGAGAGTTTTGTTTTATTCAATCTGCAATACTTCATGTTGATGTGATAATAGGTGTTCCAAGAAATTATTGCACTGCTCCAAATCAGCTTTTGAGATCATAATGCAGTAAAGATTACTCCCATCAAATACAGAGCTATAGCAAATGTAACTTGAAGGGTGAAGTTTTAAAGAATTTTGTCAGTTACTCCAAAGTCTGTATTAGCTACCTGTTGAATTCTGGATGAAATTTAAAAGACTGGAGCTGTTTGCCCCAGTACTGCATTGCTTGGGATCTGCATTTTTCCTCCTAGTGCAAGAGGTTTCCTTCAGTAATCTGAATCCTTTTGATGAAAACATATAATCTTACACAAGCTAGCCAGCATGTTCCAAAAATAGGTGATTTAAAACCTTTATATCATATAAGTTGGTTAATAGGGCTAACACAGATATATATTATCAGGATCCTTACTTTCTGTAATCAAAAATAATTACATATTATACTGTATTTGTCTTTCATAGGACAAATAAAAGGTCTATGGTAAGACCATAAACAGTAACTGAAGATCTTTTCAAGTACAAGTAAAATATTACTAACAAACTAGAAAAAGATATCTTAACTCATTTGAACTCAAATTAAAAGAGAAAGCCATAAACAGCAACACTCTGATTAAGACTGTAAAACTGACTAAAACTGTTTACTGCTTACAACCTGTTCATATGGGGGATTAAATTCTCCTCCCTAGCCTTTCAATCCTAATATTTTTCAATATTCAGTCAGCATCCTTTTAGCTACTAGTATAGAGATACTAAGTGTTGAAGGCATTAACAGAAGTCAGGTTTACCCAGATTTTGCAGGCACAGAATAAAACCAGTGATGTTTTAGCGAACCAAAACGCAGTTTGTGTCCGTTTCAAACACCATGCTGCCACCTAGTCGACAACCAACTGAACTGTGCCGTCCTGGATGCACTGCAAATACAGCTACAGCCACGGAATAAAAATCAAACTGCTTTCCAAAAAAAGCTTAATGCAAGATTAAGCTACGAGAAGCACTGAGAGCTCCATCTAAATTCCCTGTCCAGCAGCAGTGGCCTGCCAGCACAAAGCAAGCAAAACTGTTGCTCTCAGTGCTCACTGGGAACATGTCACTCACTGCAGGAAGAGTGGATGTGTTCAGGAAGAGTTCCCATGAGGTAGCTGTTACTCGTCATAGGTATAGTTGTGAAACACCTATACCGAGTATAAACAAGGAAATAATTAGACTCAGTACCACCAAGTCTGATCAGTCTAAAATAATGTTACATGAACATTAAACAGAGTTATGCTGCATCAACAAGTTCAGGCACTACTGGTATTTAACCTCTTTCCAACAGTTTGGAGGCATCTATTTTATATTCAGAAAGAACTGTTTTCCCTGAAGGCTGCTTTGTTTCCATTTTTTATCCTCTCTCTTTCTTTAAATGTGTCTGACAAGTATTATTTTTTCCTCCACAAACCATTCCTCAGCACAACTTATACTAACATTGCTATTAAATATTTGGTATCCCTACGGTAAAGCTTAAAAAGGAATTATATTATCATCTCAGTGGGGAATAATATATGGAAATTATTTCTTTGCTGCCTGAGCATCATAGATAATGTCAGTATTAGTGACAAAAAATCCACTCTCGTCATAGGAATAATTTCCGCATGCGTTATATCCGCATCTCACTATAGGTTAAAGTAAGGATGTCTCTGCAGCACCAGGTTTGGAACAGCTCCCACAGACGGCCAAGAATGGCAGTAGAAGGCAAGAAGCAGCCTTGCACCAGAACACAATGTTTTATACCTCCTCTCCATGCTACAGAATCCTCAAAATCCCAGAACAGCAGAAACTGCAGAGAGCAGGCAGGAGTTCTCCTCCCTCTTTGGGTACCCAGCCTAACACACGATCAACAGGTACAGGATTTTTGCAGGACAGAAGGCAGGATGCATGAGCTTTCTGTAAAGGTGCCTTAGAAGACCATAATTACATTACATTTTGATAAAAAACTTGAATGCAAAAGACATAAGAATCCAAAAAACAGCAACACTTTTAAGACGACACAAATATACTGAACACAGTACTTTTAGAGTTCTTTTTCATGTCAGCCTTCACCATGACCAAAGAGATAGGAGAACTTACTAGAAATCCTCAGTAAATGTGGATGGCTTATGTATTTGTTCTAATTCCTAAGTGAATGAAAAATTTTAACTCTCCTAATTTTGCAGCTCAAAGCACTCTACTGTTGTCTACACATTTGGTTTGGGGGTTTTTTTAGATGCAATATATATTGCCACAGCACTGACAGAGGAGATGTCCTGGGTGTTCACATACTTTCCTCACAGACCTGTGGCAGGACAAAACTGCATGCCCAAAGACAAGCAGCCTGGCTAAATTAAATTAGCATTTCCAGACTCTGGAATGGGGCATTGCATAAACAATCCACACGAAAAGCAAGACAATCAGCCCAACATATTTAAAACAAGGAAAGACACCGCTCACTTCAGGGCAGGCCCAAGATGTTAGCAGTGCTGCGGCCACCCAGGCCCAGCTGGAAAACGCCCTTTTTTGAAAAAGGCAAAACTTGTGTTGGAAAACCACACCTGGTTTTCCCCCGTTCCACCGGTGCAGAGGCAGGGTGTTTTCCAGCAGGACCAGCACCGAGCCCGAGCCCCGCACTCCGAGCAGCAGCCGCGGCTGCAGCGCGAACCTCCCCGGCAGCGGGCCCCGCTCCCCTCAGGGTCCGGCGGGCCACGGGCAGAGGCAGCCCACGTCTGCCAGCTAATTTCACCTTTTTCCGGGACAGTTAGAGCAGGACGCCTCGCCCTGCACCGTCTAAGCGCAAAACTCCCTGGAAAGGGCCGAATTTCCAAGCCCCCGCCCCGTTGCCAGGCCCGAGGGCGGCCGCCCTCAGGCCCCGGTGCCCCGAGGGAGCCCAGCGGCGGGACCGGCACCGTGAGGGCTTTGTGCTGGGCACGCTCACAAAGTATCAAAGTACGGAAATGCAGCCGATATACCCCAAATCCTTCACTCTGCCCTGTGGTGACACCACGTAAATTCGTTTTAAAGTGTACGGAGCCCAGAAGATAATTTGTTTTTCAAGACATACCACTCACTGTTTTTCTCCTCTCACATGTCCCACTACATAGTTGTGAGTGGACAAGAATTTTACCCCATGTTTGCATTATTTTTCCCCAGATATTTGTTGTTTGGGTTTGTTTTAATTTTGGTTTCAGGGTTTTTTTTACATAAATTAGATTTTTCTATTTGGCTTTGTTTAAACCATGACAATATTGTTCCATTTTATGGCTGGTTAAAATGCAAACAACACTAAGGAAAAGGTGATTTGAGTTTTGGGCTGTACGCAGCCCAACTTTGCTGAAACACGTGGTAAAGAAAATGCTTCATAACAAAATCAAAATTTTGAAAGCACTCAAGTTAAAAAATATGTATTTTTAATGGGTTACCTGACAGAACATTATTAAAATGATAAGTAGAATGATAATGATGGTCAGATAATCTTTTCCAAATAATTTGTCACCAAAAACTTTTTTTTCTTGGCTAGGCAGCATCATCAGCACAGAATCCCAAAGGAATATTCTCAGGAAGGCTTGTTCCAGTAATGCCAGAAACCTGTAAGTGACACCAACCCTCTGGGATGGTTCCTGTGCCCGTGTATTGGTGGATCTCCTTTCCAATACATGATCAATTTAGTCATCCTTAACCTCAGCAGGCAACAGCAGTCATGCCCATGCGTCGGAATCCTGGGGTTTCTGTATCATGAATGGATCTCTACAGATTTATTACAACAGTAATCCCCAGCTAACACACAGAAGGCTTCATCTGGGGAGCAGTGGGTTGGCTGAGAATCTGTCTTCCCCATAGGTCTTGGCTGATTTGAGTACTCCTGGATGCGTAGTGGAAATACACAACTACAATATATGACCTGTTCAGGAAGATCTGCCAGTGAATTTCAATTAAATGAACCTTTTATTTGCCCAAATACCTAGTCAGGCCTTTGTCCCAAACCAAGAAAACTTTCAAACGTGGAATCTTATGCATCTTAAATGGAGAACTCAATCCTGCTTTCCCACTGATTTCAAGATAAAAAGAGCCAGGTGACACAAGCAGAGCATGTTAAATAAAATTGGATTATTTAAAAATCAGATATTACAGAATGGCTTGTCAAACTTTGCTTAGCAACATTCATAGAAAACACTAAGAGAATTAAAACTAAAAGTATTATATCCAGCAATTTTTAAATAGCACTATATAATGAAACACCACAACATTTTAAAGTTTAATTCCGAACTGTTTCAAAATTGTATGCTGTTAGTTGCTACTTTTGTGGTAACCATAGTGTCAGCTTATGACTTCATCAGCTGAGTAGTTCTCTGCCAAACTTAACATTCATTATTATAATTATCAACATATCATTAATAAATCAATGCTGCATGGAAGAAGGCCTAGGCATAGGAGGAAGAAGAGTGATACAAAGTCATACCAGTCAGGCAAGGCATGAGAGAAGAAGTATAATGTGAAAATGAGTGCTATAATGAAAAGGTATGCAGGAACTTATTTATCAAGGGTTTATATTTAACATGGAATGTGACATGAAGTCATCTAACAACTGGCAGTTAGGATCCATTAATTTTGTTTGATCAAACTTGAAAGAGGCAAAAATAAATGGGATGAAGAACGTAAGAAATAAAGAAATTTCAAGCAAATTTTTTTCATTTCCAGAACAATAGAGAATAGAACTGACCTGCAGAAATATATATCCTAAAGAAAACAAAACACAAATTTGAAGGCAGTATAGGAAACCTTTTTACTTATTTTCTTCTCTGGGCTAAAATTCGAATATAAATGTACAAAAAAGTTGTATATTTTTTACTCAAGACTGTTTGCATTTCACCTGGATTACTGTCTTCAGCAACAGCATGAAACTCCACAAAAGCATCACTTCCATGAGTTGAATGTTGTCAATGTCTTTAAGTAAAATCCATAAATCACACATTATGGAAAGATAATACAGTCACTGTGGAATAAGTTGCCTTTTATTCCCCCTAAAATCCTGTGATTTACTTGGCAAAACCTAAAATATTAATTTGAAACAACAATACTGGAAATGTAATATTTTCTAAAGTACAAGTCCAAAAGCATTCCTCTGCAGAAGTCTTTAAATAGGTGATCTGGATCTCCTAGACAGGGACATAATTTGGACTTTCACCAGTAACACGAGACTTACTCCTACCAAGGCCACAGCTGGAAGCTAAGAAATGACCAGAGCAGAGGGCTGACCCTCGGCTGAGGTCTATAGACAAAACAGATTAGTACACAGATCAGTACACAGATTAGTACTCCAGAAGCTGCTGGTAATAGTGATGGTTGTGACTCAGCACAGCACTCCAATCTTCAAAATACATTTGGCAGTCTAAGCAAACCTTCATTAACCCTCTAATGGTTTTCATCAGGAATTCCGAGTTTTAATTGTGCAAACGTACACTTAAAAAGAAAAAAAACCCTTTTTGAGGATAAAACAAGTTAACTTTAAAATCTTCAAATGCCATCTCAAATCTGCATCCATCTTTACTGTAAATATGTGCTTTAGATCATGTGCCCATTTTTTAACTACAACATACATTTGATAGTGAAACATACCAACCAAATGCTATGTTTCAATAAATGCCTTTTCTTTCTCAGCAGATGTTGTTGTTAAATTTAACCCAAATCCAATTAATTTATACTTAAAACCGACAGTATCATTGTTAACTTGAGATACTTCATACACCAGTAATGTGACTGTTATTTATTTGTTATTTTGGAGTAATGTGACTGTTATTTATTTGTTATTTTGGAATCCATCACGTCCTATTTTTAGGAAGTAGCATTTGCAGTTATATCAGTATATGTTGCATTGGTTGAGTTTGCTTGCTCGTTTGCTTTAAAGTTCCTTAGGTACAAAGTTATCCTTGTACCTCTTGGGTAATTTGAACATAGTACACCAAAGGAAACATTAATTTTGTATTTTCACTTTAAGTTCTTTTACAATTAGAGAACAGAACCAAAAATTCTTACAGAAAACACAATTGGTATTTTTTAGTTCTATTAATATGATCACTAACCAAGAGTATTTGCACAAAGACAGTACTAGTAAATAGTAAACCAATATGCAACAATTTGAATTTTTGTGCTCTGTGGCAAGATGAAAAATCTGTTTATTTTTAAAGTCATATTGGCACTAACAACAGTTTAAGGAGGAACTTTCTACCTGAAACTTAAGTGATGATGTCAATGCTGCACAGAATGGGATTGGTCCATCACCAGTTTAATTATATGGCTGTGATGATTCAGTAATTATATTCAACTCAGTGTCAACTGCTCTTCTGATAAGATGCCATCATTACTGATCTGACAAGTTCCATGTGAAAGGAAAATGCCAATAACTTTTAGGCTTAAAAGCAGTAACAACCAGATGCACTTCCAACACTTATATATTAATATTTCCACATTCTTGAAGTTATGGTTTCATAAGAGTTTCCCATATAACTAAAAAAAGCCATACTGAGATGGTATTTAATGCTGAGCTCGACATAGTATGTTATACAAATAATTTAGAGATGGTGAAGTTGTCCAAGTGAGAAAATGGGAAGAGTCCTCCTATTTGGCTTGCATTTACAAGACTCCATTTTACTGTTCCATTCATAATAATTTTTCTTCAGCTCTTTAACATGATCAGACCAGGCATCTGGAAGGAAAATGCCATTACATGTGGACTACAGCAAGTGGACTGTTCTTCAGCCTTTCACCTTATTTTGTGTCAAGCTCTCAGAACCTCAACAGAACACTTATCCTCAAACATAGTTGCTGTGTTCTTCCAAATCATTAACTATTGTATTTAGACTGTTGCTTCTTAATTCAGCATCAGTCTTTTTGTGATGGTTTTGGACTAAGTAAAATGAATTTACAAGTAATACATCTATAGAAGAAAATACTGAAACACTTTCAAATTGAAATACTGTGAATGAGATCTACCAGATATATTAAAAAAATTAATCTATGAACTGGGATTCATTTTTGAAAATAATTAATACAGCTGCCTACAAACATCAAAATCATAACAGAGAAAAATGAGGAATACAATCCTGAAGGACACACTGCTCCTTTCCTGTTGGAATCTACAGTTCTTATGGATAATAAAAGGTAACTACTGAGACATTGTGTTGCACATGATCTGGAAGAAAAATGAAGAAAATATTCCTTTCATGGAGAGATTTAACTCTTCCTCCCATGTTAATTGGTTCTGTAGGGCTCCCTACACTGTTTTTGTTGCTTTCACTCAAACCAGGGTGTGGGAAAAGGGACACAAAGGAGAGAAATTAATTTCTTTCCATCATCTCTGCACACCAAAAAAATTGTTTATGGACTCCTATCTCTGACTTATAAATCTTTTCAGCTTCTGTAGCATCAGTTCTTTCCAAAAAGCTCCATGTGTTAGATCTCCTTAGAGCAGCTGTATTTTCAGTGCTTCTTGCTCTGGACATCTCCCATTTTCTGAATTATGCCACATAATGGTTCACATCAACCAGCCAAGCAGTGATGGGTAATAAAGCTCCATTGTTCTGCTTGTTGCAGAAGCATTCCTGATCAAGAAATCAATTAAATGTATACTTACCCTGTAGCTTTTTGCTATCAATGATTCTATTCACAAGCTAAGTACAGAATGAGCTGCTTCACTGAACACTGCTCACCATCGAAAAAGATTAACCCCCAAAATGTCTGCTACAAGTGACAAGTTTCAAAACAAGTTTTTTTCTAATGTAAACTGCCTCCTTAAAGGAATACTTACATAATCACATGGTTTTCTTACATTAAGGGCATAAACTGCACTCACACTCTCAGCTAGTGCCTCATCTGTGCAGGAAGGGTCATTTAATAAATAAAGAAATAAAGCTACTTATGTGGATCAAAAAGTCTGTCTTAAGAACATAATTCTGAACATCACTCAACTACTCACATTCAATAGCTTAAAATAATATGTTGACCTGTTTTTCAATTATAAAACTCTGCTCACACATGTTCCTAGAATTACAGAATGGTTTCAGATCTTTAAAAAATTAAATAAACATAAGAAAATATATTTCTTCTGTATTTAGCTCAAAAAGGATGACTTTTTGATCACATAACACCCCACAAATGCTATGAAGGCATATAAAGTCTGTCCCAATTCTTCCTTAACATTTTTCTGGCATTTTTAAAAACAGGTGTGGGATAATAATAACAATAACATTGATAGTGTTACTACAACCATAAAATTTCTTCTTTTTCTCTTAAAAGAAAACCAAAACTAAAAAACACCATCAAATTTAACAGATTATGTTACTGGAAATAGCAACAGCTCTAAAATTAGCACTCAATGAAATCTGAAAGACTTAAAAAGATTTAAGTCTCTTCCAATTTTGCTTTTCATAATTATGTTGCACAAAATAAGCTGGTGTAAGAAATTAGGGGGAGGGGAAGACTCAGAGACTCTTTGGCTGACTGGATGCGTTACATTAATTTCTTAATATGTGAAGGAGTGGATTACCCCTCTAACAGCAATGGGAAATTAGTTTCTTTATTTCTTCATTAAGACTGTGGGAGGGAAATTAATTTTCTACTCTGGTTTTCAAAATTAATTGAATATATCTTTATTAAAGTGATAAATATATACACATACTTTTTGGTTGAAAGAATTCTCTAAATTAATCCTAAACAGACATTTTCGTAGCAGTTTGGTAGCACGTGGTTATTTTTTGTTTGTTTGTTTCATTTTGTGATGTTATAAAAAACCCTGAAAAAACAGATCAACCAGTGAATTTAAAATGTTTATAGAAAAAAAGCATCTGAAAAGAGAATTTATAGAGTAATTTTAGTAGCATTAAATAGCATATTGTTTAATCTTCCTTGCTTCCTACTCTGTATTAGTTTTGTACCTATGTTCTTGCAGGTTTCATCATGCACTTCAGTGTCTGTTTTCATACACATGGATATGTGCATAAAAAATGGGTTTTGATTGCTCTTACAAGAAACCACAGTTCGTAAAAGCATCACCCACCTAACTTGAAGTTGAGGCAAAGTGCCCTGAGGTGCCTAAGTATTTTCTTGTGTGTAATGGTTCTTGGAGGAATTTACAGAGCATCCAAAGTTCCTCACTGTCCTTCCTATGCCTACATAGTTTTTATATCTGTTTGTATTGTAAACATATTTCATGTGGTGTACTTGCACCATGGCATTGTGATATTCTTTTATTTAGATTCTTCAGTACTCTTTTATGCAAAGTCAGCCACCTCAAAGTGACCTTATGCCAGCAGTTTTTTTATTCAGCCTTCCCTTGCATGACTGGCATAATCATTTTTGTAACACCTTTCTTACACAAAAAAGTAAACCATAAGCATTTTCCTAGACAATGTGGACACCTCAGCATTGGAAAAAAAAAACCTACTGATGGCAACGGTGATTCCACCACAGCAGAATCCAAGAGCTTATAAAGTCAATTTTGCCAATCCTTTAAAACCCTCACATCCTTCAAAAATTCTTGGCCTAGAGGCTCAAAAGAGTAAGAAAATTCATAACATATCCATAACAGAACCTTAATTTTTCTTGTATGCCTCAAATGCAATAAACAGAGAACAGAACTTCTCATCCCTTGTTCAATGACAGTTAAAAGCCCGTCCTATTTCATGGGGCCTCTGTCTCCCTACACAAATAAACAAAGATTCCCCAAACCATATAAATAGAGACATAGGTTATTTAAATTTATTTTTTTTTAACTCAAATGGACAGCTTTTCAATTTCTAACATCTTTCACATGACTTAGTGTATTATTCTTTTATTAGAGAAAAATCTAAGAAGTAAATCATAAGATCTTTATTTCAAAAATTGCCCTGCGGTTACTATAAACCCAAACTCATGGTAAGAGAAGAAAAAGTAGGATACAGTAAGTCATTAAACAATTGGGGGAAATTCAGCTGATCTCCTTACTAGAAGTTCATAGGAAGCTCCTGCTTGTTTAGTAAAACAAACAACATCTTAATTATGGACACAAAGAGTATAGGGATTAAATACGCAACATTTATGTTGAACAAAAGCAAGACCATCCTAAAAACATTCACACACCGTGATCCAACCCACTTGTTTAATCCATTCCACCAGAATGCCAAGCATAAAATTGCAAAATGCACCTGAGAAAAAGAGGCAGAACAAGCTATTCACTTGTTTATATAATTTACTGCTTGATCATTAGCTTGTTAAGAAAAAAATTTGAGTGAGTCCACAGCACATCTTCATTAATATGTTAATCATAATTTAAAAAGACAAAATAAGATGCATCTTTGTCCAGAAAAGCTATTTAATATTAGTGCACAGAGATGTCAAAAAAATTTCAACTCCAGCTCCGCATAAAGAAGCAGAAAAAAACGAAGTCTGGATAAAAATTAAGTAACAGACAAGATCTCATCTACCTGAGGAAATGAGTCAATGGTGAACCAATGAAAGAAAGCATCACCAAAACCCCTGTTCCTTAGAGAAGAAAATCTATGATCAACACCACAATTAAAATGGCCCCTTCTGTCATGGAAGCCCCTTCCAATGTGAGTGCTTGGAGCCTCTTCCAATAGTTTATTACTGTTTTAATTGCCTCATGCATTCATGGAGGAGGCTGTTGAAGGCCCTGCAATCCTCCATGTTGCACAAACAACTTCTGCCACAGGCCCAGCAAAACCCAACACATTAGAGTCCCTTCTGCCACGATATCTTTTTAAATTAAAAAAAAAAAAAAAAAAAAAANTGTTGGAAACAACAGGAGATCCATAAAGCAAAAAGAGACAGCATTTGTACCATTACTTCTTGCTGGAACACTCTTTGTAGGGAGACTGCTTAACTAAATTTTCTGTATATTTTCTTAGGCAGAGAGACTATTTAGGCAGCTTGTCATCACTGGCCTTAATAACATTTTTTAGAAAAAAATTCTTTCTAGTCTACAAGTGTTTTTAGAACCAGCTTTTATACCACAGCAAAGAATGAGTTCATCCTCAAAAAAGCAGTGTTGGCTTTGCCTCGCACGTGTGGCATTCTCTCATTTGGACTAAAACCCCCAAAACTTTCATTTGATTAGTTCTTCAAAATCAGTAATATTCACTTTGCTCTTTATACGGGTGTAATGTCCTTGGCCATTTTCCAGAAACTGTAATCTATGTATGTAATTTTTATATATTGATTATTTAGATATTTTCTATATATTTTATATAGATAAAGATATTAAATATATATTATAATTTTTATATGTATATTGATTTTTTATATTTATATAATCAATATAAAAAGAACAACACAATATGCAGGGAAAAAATACTGGTTAAATCTTGAAAAACAGTAAAAATGTGATCTATTATCAACCCTAATAACCATTACATCTGCTTAGATAAAAGCACCTCTTTCAGTTAAAGTTGTCTTTTACTCACCACTGCAAATAAGTTGAATTTTTATGATTACATGTCTAAAGAAAACTTAAAAGTCCCTTTCTCACCTTAAGTCTTCAAGCAACTTTCCCACAATCTTAAACAAGTTCCTTGTGGATCACCCCAATACATACCAAATAGAAACTGCCTGTATCACAGCAACAAACACAAAGTTTACAGATATATCCACAGCTACCAAAATAAGTGCCAAGCATAACAGAAACATCAATATCTTTTGCATTAGCGCACATCAGAATCCTGCATCGCTCCTGCAGTTGAACAGGATGAAAACACAGCCAAAGCCGTCAGTCTGCTGCTACACAACGTCACCTACAAACAACTCACAAGCGCGATGTTGTTAGCAAATGAAACCTTTCCAAGATACAGCTTTGTCTTCTCTGCTTTGATAACAGACCCTCAGCAGGAACATTCCGAATTCTAAATGACAGAATTGCGGGACAAAGCAGAGAGGCCACCACAGAGCTCCCTCTAGTGCGAGCCAGGAACGACAATTGGTTAAGTCCAAGATCTCAGCTCTACAGAGGAATGGGTTAGTGAGGCAAATGAGCTATTTCTTAGCAACAGAAATAGCTAAGAAGCTAAACAGAAACNAAGATCCAGAAGTAAGGAAACTCCAGAAGACTTTTCATATCCAACTCTGCAGTCTCCAGGTACAAAAGAAAAAAAGGATACAAAAACTTTATGGAAAGCATCCTAAAACCATCCTGAGCCAGGGTTCAGCAACCTTCTCCAATACACACCAAAAGCTTTGCATGAATGTGACAACATGAGACTGTCCTAAAGCACAAGTCAGTTAACTGTTTGCTTGCCTGCCCAGAGTAATGCAGATTATGTTCCCAAGAAGGAATGCTCACTAAGCATTAGGGTTCGCCATCCACTGTGAAAAATTTTACCTCTGACACAAAAATCGGGAATTGTATATACACCTGAGATGCAGTCACTAAAACTATTCTGTTGGAAACAACAGGAGATCCATAAAGCAAAAAGAGACAGCATTTGTACCATTACTTCTTGCTGGAACACTCTTTGTAGGGAGACTGCTTAACTAAATTTTCTGTATATTTTCTTAGGCAGAGAGACTATTTAGGCAGCTTGTCATCACTGGCCTTAATAACATTTTTTAGAAAAAAATTCTTTCTAGTCTACAAGTGTTTTTAGAACCAGCTTTTATACCACAGCAAAGAATGAGTTCATCCTCAAAAAAGCAGTGTTGGCTTTGCCTCGCACGTGTGGCATTCTCTCATTTGGACTAAAACCCCCAAAACTTTCATTTGATTAGTTCTTCAAAATCAGTAATATTCACTTTGCTCTTTATACGGGTGTAATGTCCTTGGCCATTTTCCAGAAACTGTAATCTATGTATGTAATTTTTATATATTGATTATTTAGATANTTGAATTTTTATGATTACATGTCTAAAGAAAACTTAAAAGTCCCTTTCTCACCTTAAGTCTTCAAGCAACTTTCCCACAATCTTAAACAAGTTCCTTGTGGATCACCCCAATACATACCAAATAGAAACTGCCTGTATCACAGCAACAAACACAAAGTTTACAGATATATCCACAGCTACCAAAATAAGTGCCAAGCATAACAGAAACATCAATATCTTTTGCATTAGCGCACATCAGAATCCTGCATCGCTCCTGCAGTTGAACAGGATGAAAACACAGCCAAAGCCGTCAGTCTGCTGCTACACAACGTCACCTACAAACAACTCACAAGCGCGATGTTGTTAGCAAATGAAACCTTTCCAAGATACAGCTTTGTCTTCTCTGCTTTGATAACAGACCCTCAGCAGGAACATTCCGAATTCTAAATGACAGAATTGCGGGACAAAGCAGAGAGGCCACCACAGAGCTCCCTCTAGTGCGAGCCAGGAACGACAATTGGTTAAGTCCAAGATCTCAGCTCTACAGAGGAATGGGTTAGTGAGGCAAATGAGCTATTTCTTAGCAACAGAAATAGCTAAGAAGCTAAACAGAAACCCCAGACCTCAGAAAGCTGAGATTAAGTGAAAACATCATGGCTTGGGCTCCGCTAGAAGACAGCGTCACAGAATCAGAGGATGGCTGAGGCTGGGGGGAGGTCAGTCATTGAGTCCACCATCCCATTCCCAAGCAGGGACACTACTGCCAGCTTTGCAGATCTCCACGAGCAGAGACTCCACAGCCTCTCTGGGAAGCCTGTGCCAGTGCCCGGTCACCTCCTCAGAAAAAAAAAAGTTTCCTTGTGTCCAGAAAGAACCTCCTGTGTTTCAGTTTGTTCCAGTTGCCCCTGGTCCTGTCACTGGGCACCACTGCAGAGAGTCTGGCTCCAGCTCCTTTACATCCTCCCCTCATCGGTGAGACTGTCCCACCCCTTTTGTCCTTGCCCAGTGGCCTTAAATACCAAACCCAAACAGGCTCCTTTCACTAATCAAAACGTAGCTCACCAAAGCACAACAAAACTGTACCAAGAAAAGCCAGAAGCAGATTTTCATCATGTTGCTAGAAGGTTTTGACGTGTTTTTTTTTTAACCCTGTGTGTATTTGGGAGCACATAGCTTCAAATGAACCAGCTTATGCTGGTTCAGTTTTCCAGAAACCATTTTGTGGAATGCTCACATCAGGACATGTATAAAGAGGTCTCACAACCTAATAGCCTTTCCCATGGCAAAAAAAGTTTGGTCTTACTAAACTCACTGCATCTAAAAAAATGTTGAGAAACTGACAATGAAGAATTTTAATCCCATTAGATAAGCAGCATTCCCAGTGCCTGCAGTGGGAGCTGACAGCCCTGGGCCCATTACTGAAATCAGAGTAGGTGTTTGTGTCCCCTTCTGCACTGGTGACATTTCTATTTCCTTTCAAATAAATACAAACTGTATGAGAAGCTAACCCTGCAAGGTTTTTACTGACCCTCTGTAAGCATTTTTAGTTGAATAACTTTCCCATAAAGGTTAGAATATTATGACAGCAGCAAATTTTATTAATTGCATGTATAATTACTTTTGTTATTTATGCATTATTACAAGAGTCTATGATTATTTCTGACCAATACAAATTCTCTCACAGCCTAGTGGTCAATAACCAAATATTTAGATTTTGTGTAGGCTTTCTTAAAATATTTTTGAAAAATCATGCCTCATTCTGAAACTTAACAACTGACACTGATCTTTCGACTTGTCCCTAAAATCCTAGTTATTTTGCTACTAAAACCCTATTTTTTTCATGTTTCTTGCTTTTCCCCCTACCCTGCCATAGGATATTTGTGCCAGAATTTTTTTTTTTAATTGGAAAAATCATTAACAGTCTTCTGAAGGAGAAAAGCAACAACTTCAGCAGAAGTTGACCAGCTAAATTCAATTTTTCAATTGTAAAAAATCTCAAGATGAACACTTTAAAGACTCCACCATATCTTATGGGGATGAAGCGATAGCCTTAGCTAAAAACAAAGTGCTGTGTGTATCTGAAATTGAGGCACATGTAAAATACTACTATAACATCATTAAAATAGTAATGTTGATTCCAGGTAAAGACTTGCTTGATGGTATGTTTGTCAAACAACATAATTTATTATGTCTTTTATTAGACCAATCAATGTAACTGAAGAAGTAGGCATATCTACAGGAAGGTGTAAGGGACACAAGGGAGCACCGAAAAAAGAAACTGCCTTTTTTAAATATGGCCTGGTCTAGAAAAGCCCTTCCCTGCTGTATGTTCTCTGTGGAATGGGATACCAAGTTTCTCCAAGATACTGATATGGTTCACTTGCTTGTTGACATGTTTATTGCTGAATATGATAGTCAAAGCCCTTTGATATTAACTGTACAAAACCAATAATTAAAATCCGTCACATTCAATTACCGCTAGTAAAAAAACCTTACCCCTAAATCAAGCTACCTGGTCAAAAATTTAGTTAACAAATTTAAGAACTTCAAACAATTTTGTATAAAGGACAAATCCATACCATATGATTCAGGATATCAAATAAACCATTGCAAAGAACAGACCAGATATACACAGCTCCAAATATTCTTGATGAGAAGGGTCATTCTCAATTACACATTTATGTCAGCTCATTATTGGATCAACTGATAAATACTTCATGAGAAACTGAACAGTGAGACATTTATTACTTGAATTATGGTAGGATATATTTGCATATTGGGGTGAGATAGAGGGTGTTACTTTTCATAACTCTGTATTCAACAGTCAAAAGAAAATCCTCAACCTGATTTGAAAAGGACACATCTTACAAGGAATTAGATTCCTGATCCAAAGTCCTCCAAATCAAAAATCAGTAAAGCATATTATTCTTTACTATACTGAAATGAATACCTGAATATTAAAAATGAATACATCACTATTTATTTGCAGCAAAATAATCAGTATATTCAAAATCAAATGATCAGTGCATGAACATCTTAGATTGCTATCATCTTCCTTTTGTGAGGGGATACACAGTTCTGATTCAATTCAACAGCACCATATTTAATAACTCCAACAATAGTTTACCAAACATCACAGCAACAAGTGAAGTTCTAAAATACAGGTAAATAAGTGTACTAGCTAGTGACTATAGTCAATAATTTAGAGATGTGTTTAGAAATATGAATTATATAGTCACCCAATGTTATAAGCAAGTGATATAAATTAATTTCCTATTTTCCACCTCAGAATATTTTTAATTATGTATCCACTATACTGTATACTGATATCTGAAAGGGTTGATGAAAGTAACAGCTTAACTGATGGTTCTGAGCATCTTCATCACAGCTTGTTCATCAAAGCTATTTTATCTGAAAAGATACTTCACCAGTAGGAAAGTTACATGCAAAAGGTACTTATTGCTCTGCCATGCTAAAAACTGCATATACATGGGAAATATTCTATTTACCCCAAGCAATTGCTGCACCCATTTTTACTTATCATTACCTTTTCTATGATCTGCTTAACAAACTCAAGCACACTTCTAGTCATTACCTATAGCATGAGGTTTCACCCATCCATTTACCAGTATAGCCACCCTGAGTGGGGATTTCACAGCCAATCCTCAAAGTCACAGAGCTGGAAACACAGGCTGAGCTCAGAGGGACACACAGGAGAAAGCTACAGCCTATTCCAAAGCAAAGGCTGTGCTGTCCTGTTGCCCCAGTGTATAACAACTTAATATGTTCTTATTATATCTCAGGAATAAATAAGCTATATTGTTTATGTTTCATGTCACATGGTTTTGAAAAACCTCCACCACACCTGCATGAGCACCCACACACACAGAGACAGAAGACACTTACAAATTTTTGCTAAAAGCTGCACAGTTAGAAACATTTGGGTAACCATTGGTGAGTGTTAAAGCTCTGAGGGCCTCTCCCACCAGAGTTCTATTGCACTGCTCCTCCATCTTTAGAGCTGGGATGAGTTCCAGCAGAGAGTTTGGATGGGGCTGATCCATCAGTCTCAGTCCACACCTGGAGCCTCCTTCTCTGATATGGGCAGGGCTCACATTCACATCCACTCTCCAGAAGGCACACACAAGCAATTCCAAAATTCTTTTTCCCTCTCTGTTAAGAGTGATACACAATGCTGGCATAACAATGGAGATTACCTGCTACTTGTACAGCAGAGTTTCCTCATACAAAGTTGTTGTTACGACATATGAGAAGTTCCCACATTGGCATGCAGATGTTTTACTTACACTTAAATGCACCACAGAGTCCTTGTACATTCATGCCCTTGCACTGGAGCTGTCAGCAGCTACTTCACAGCTGACACCACCCTCTCTGAGACAGTCAGGTAGGAACTCAGGGTGAGGGTTGAGTAGAGGGGCATGGGACAAAGCTGTTAGGTCCTCTACAAAGTAATGGTAATTTCTCCTGTAGGTTAGCATGAGGCAGCTAAGTATTCTTGTCTCCTTAATATTATCTAGATAATAAACAATCGATAATGTTTTCTTCTAAAGTATTGTTATCTTAGTTCTCCACTCTGGTACAAGCACATAGACAATCAAAACACAGAATATTCTGTTGAGATCGCCACCAGCTGAAAAGCATTAGAGCCATCCCAGCTTGTAAGTTACATATTCATCAAGTACCTCTTAACTGCAGTGTGTTGATGTCATAAAGTAAATATTTAACTACAGTCATCATTCCTCCAAGCAGTTCTCCTTATTTCACACATCACAAGCTTCTGGTTTTCTCCAGGGAGTTTCTGATCACTTCCACTAGTGTTATCCAATACCCCCTCGTCTTACTCTTTCCTGCTTCTGTATATACAAGTCACTGCAGCACTTAAATAAAGAATACAACCCAGAGCCACTACTGGAGACATGCAAGCACAGGCACAAATCACTGTCAGTCCCTGGATTTCCTGGTAGTAAAATCATTCCACTCATGTATCTAGAGAGTTTCTTTGGTGCGCAGCTTTTAACCCAACCCAGCCTATCCCAAAATTTTTCACATAGTTAATGTTCCCAGCACGCAGTATTAAACAAATCCTTACAGCAAATGTGAACTATTTAATTGCTTCTATCTTGTCCTTTGGAGAAGCCAAAAGAGCCCCAAATCCATGTGTTTAGCCTCGTCTCCGTGCAGGGCTGCTCCTTTGCTCTGGGAAGGAGAGTGATGGGAGCTCCTGGAACAGGTGTGTGCCGGTGCAAATCAGCCTCATGCATTTCAGGGAACTTCGCCACTTTCTAGCCTGTAAGGTTAAGGTTTACCATCACTCACCAAAAACAAACTAGCAAAAAAATCCTAAACAGTAAAACCCACAAACAAATCAAAAACCCGAAACAAAGCAACACCAAAAAAAAAAAAAAAAAAAGGCAAAAAAAAACCCCTCCAAAACAACAAAAAATTGTTTTCACGTGTGGTAAACTTCTGCTGGTCTTTTCCCCGCCGTGATTAGCTGCCTGGCTTGGAAAGCTTGGTGGAAACAAGGCTCTCTAATTGTTAGGTAAGCGCTATCTCTGTTAGGTAAGTGCTTTGTTAACCGCGGAGAGCAGTACCCTCGCTGCCTCGCCCGGCCGGGGAGACACACCCTGCCCCGGCTCCTGCCCAGCCGGCAGCCTGCCATCAGCACACCCTGCGCTTTCCTCCGGGGGAGCAAAACCCAAAGCAGGTTCTCAGCACCACGATTAACCCAAGGCACAGGAAGTCAGGTTTAACAGTAGAAGGAGTTTGCAGAAGGAGAAAGGACTTGCTGTCTAACGCCGCACCGAGCTCTAGGCGGGGGCTGAGAGGTCAGGCAGGTGTCTGGAAACAAAGCCCAGGGTGGTGCCCGAGCTAGAGCTCCAGCACTGCCGCCCCGACTGCCTCTCCGGCAGCCCCAGAGCTCCCCAGGATCCCTCTTGCCCCAGAGCTCCCCAGGATCCCTCTTTCCCCAGGCTCCAGGGGCGCTTTTTCCCCCGCCCCCAGGGTGGCCCCAGCCGGGGCTCGGACAGCGCAGGCGGGGGCGGGCCGGTTGCAGCCCGTGACTGCGCCGCGCCCCTACAGGAAGCGCTACCACTGCCGTACTGTCCCGGGAGAGGCTGTTCCAGCACCGGCTGCGCTCGGATCCCGCCGCACAGGCCGGGAGGGGCTGTCCCAGCACCGGCTCCGCTCGGATCCCGCCGCACAACCCGGGAGAGGCTGTCCCGTGAGCCGTTCCGCCTGGGTCCCGCCGGGACAGGTAGGGCAGCGCTGGGAAGCGGGATGAGGTGCTCCTTCTCCCCGGCCGCGCTGGCCACGGGCGCTCCCCAGGACCTCCGCGTGCTCCCCGGGTCGGAGCGGCTGCCGCAGCGGGAGTGGCAGAGCGCTGTGCCCTGGCCACGGGCGGGCCTGGGCAGCAGTGGGGCAGCCCTGGGAGAGCGCCCTTCGGGAGCGCCCTGCGGTGCCCCACGAGAGGCTGTCGCACGTCCCCTCCTCGGGCGGTGATCGTGTTTTTACCTGCGTCGGGTGACTCCGTGCGGAGTTACGGATTCGTTCCATACTCCCGACAAAACGGGCTTTGTACCTGTTCCCGTCGGGGAGCTTTTATTACCTGCTCCGGCAGCAAAGCCTCTGCAGTTTCAGAACGTACCTGGGGCACCCTGGGGGGGCTTTTTCTCTGTGAGTTCGCCAGCGAACGGGGCTGCCGCTCTCTTTGGCCGGGAGAGAGCAGGAGGTGGCCACGGCGGCTACGGCGGTAAGTGCGGATGTTACACAATGAGAACTCGCACCGGCAGGACCAGTTCGGATCGGTGTCTTTCTTCAGGGGACCCATTAGCCTCGAGTGCGTGTAGGTGCTTGCGCTGGATGACTTCATTGACAGGATTCACTCAGGGTTCATCGCTGACACTTCAGAAGATTGCGCTGTCATTCTTTGTTAACTCACGTTAGTTTCTGTCTGACAGACCCCGGCCATGTTCGCGTTTTTGGTAGTGCTGTGTCAACTGCATGTGACGGCGTTCGCGTTTCCTCACTGCCCTGGGAGATTAAATACCTTGAAACAACCTGAATGGAAAGATGGTAACTTAGTTTTAACATGACTTAAGCCTCTCCAGAATTGTTTCTAACTTCGCTTTGCTGGCTTCTTTAATTGTTGTTTGGTTGTTGTTGTTGTTTTGGGGGTGGGGTTTTTTTGGTGGTTTTTGTATTTTTTTTATTAAGTTGTTTTATGCTTAATTTCAGATTATTTTAATATCTTTTGCTGAAATGATTGGTAATTGACTTAGGTGTTAATATCAAGTATTTATCAGATTTAGTTATAAATGCAGTTTGGGACAACTGAACTTTTTCCAGGTCTCTGGGATTATTGTGGTTGATACAACCAGAATCCTTCAAGTAACATCAAAATTCAAAAAGTTTGAAATCTGTGTTAAGGCAGTATTGTTTTGGTACTATTTGAAAACATCACCGTTGTATTTTTATATCTGAAATTGCTTTGTATTTGAAAAGGTTTATTTAGTTGTTTTTTGAAATTGGTATTTTCTCCTAGTAGCAGACCCCCTTACAACACCCAGAAAGATAAGCACAGTGCTGCTTTTGCAGTTCTTCACTTTGGAGGGAGAGAAGTGGAGAGGAACTCATGTGAAAACAAATAACTTCCCCAGAAGGACTCAAGCACTACGAAGTCATGTGATGCTTAACATTTTAAGCGTCAAGACTTCAAAAAGGAATTTCTAACTTAGCTGTCCAGTCTTCTCAATGAACTAAGAGTGCTGAAATCTTAAGACAGACTTTAAAAAGTCATCACATTGAGCAGGAGGCTCCTTAAGGGCAGTATGTGGAGCAGAAACCATGGCTAGCAGAAAAATGCTTGAGACAGATAATTTGTTAAAATCCATATTGCTCTAGGCAGAAAATGTCAGGCTGCCTCTTTCCTGTGAGTTCCTGTGAGAACTCTTTCCTGACAATAGGCCCAGACCACTCCTCCTTTAAAGACAGAATTGGAAAGAGAAGGTCCAACTAAACCCTTTATCCAATAATTTAGCAAGTGGAACAGTTGCCAAAGGTACGAGGTACCTACCCCCTTCAGCATTTTCTGGACATCTTTTACCAGCAGAGCTACTTTACTGAGCATATTGTTGGGTTGTATTTTAAACTAAATGCTGGGCACCCTAAAACTGCATGGATCGTTTTATCAAACCAAGCACTGCAGAACTGCATCCAAGTCCCTCACATTTAGAAGACAATTCAAAACCATCTGTTTCATTCTTCAAATACTGTCTTAATAACTGGGTTGCAAATAAGTCAGAGATGGAGATATGGAGATACGTGACAAAGTGAAAAAGTGCAGATAAATGGATAAAAAAAATCTTGAAAAGAAAAAAGGATCCATGTACCCCTGGGAATTGAGAGTTCTAGGTTCCAGGCAACTTATCTATACATTCCATTTTAAAGAAAATGCATCAGTTCTCTAAGGTAATTCAGAAGGACAGCTAATACTACTTGCATGGTAAAGAGTGAAACACTACTGAGCACAACTGAAGAGCTCTGCTTCAGAAGCGCAAAGTTACTTTTGTAATTTGCACTGAACCAAGAATATTGATAATTTTTTTTTTCTGGGTAATTATTTTCCCTTTCCACTTGTGGGTTTGAGGGAGTTTTGATTTTGGTTTGGAGGTTTGGTTTTTTGTGGGTTTTTTTTTTTTTTTTGGTTAAGTCCTTTTCTCTGGTTCCTTGTAGGTATAGTATAAATATTTTAAGCTTAGATTTTCTTGCAATTTCTTTAGAATAACAAAGACAAATGCATGTGTACATGTGTAGCTGCTTTAGTATAAACTGTAAGAGTATGTAAATTATGTAAATACATGCTGTAATATTCTTTAAATAGACTACAATATTAAAGACATAAACAACCAATATGTAAGTTATGCTGCAGTTTTCAGAGAGCAAAGTGTTATGAGATACCACTGCAAGATCTAACAGTAACTATTAGCGTGAAAATTCCTGAGCGATGTGATAATCTTGCCAAACAGGCTAACAAGAACACAAAGCTAATTTGTAGCTGAATAACTTTATCCTGAATCTCATCTCCTTTTTTAGCCATCCGGCTTGGTATGTAACAATGCTGTTTCTGCATTACACTTGGCAAAAATAATCCTCTAGCCATTTTGCTCAACCAAATAGCCTGAATTTCTTGGACAAAGATTAGGCTTTCACTGAAAATCAAGCCAGAAACCTAGTTTTGTCCTAAAACGATTTTTTTTTTTCTAATAAGAAACTGTAGCAAGAGCAGGCTGAAACTTGATTATGGAAAATGCCTAGTGAGGAAATACATTCCTGTATTCCAAAGCCTTCTATAATTTCACTCACTGTTCTAGAATCTCACCTCATGGAGCACAAAAGAAGAGACTAATTGTCTTCAGAAGTGCCTGTTGTCAGTAAAATTCGTATAATGGACAAATTTAAAACAAACTTGGTTCTATGGCACCTTTACATAAAGCTGAATGGCACTAATGTGAAAAGAAAACAATTGTAGAATGAATAGGAGTCTGCTGATGTGATTTAAAACCCAAATTTATCTGTAGATAAAATTTGGTACTCACAGGTACCATAATATTGATAAATGTATATTTGGTTTCTTCCTTCCCCCACCCTGACCTCCTCCTTTGCCTCCTTCCCCTACTATGGCGGGGTGTTGATTACTTTGGATCTGACTGAATTCTGCTTTATGTGGCTTTGTTCTTAAGAGCTCACCTAAAAACTGATTCTCACATCCCAGAAAGGGTCACACCAAAACTTGACCAACAGCTCTCATGACAATCAAATTCTCTTGGCCAGGATAAGGAATAGCTGAGATGGCTTATGAGACGGGAAAATACGTTTATTTTATGTTACATAGTTAGAAAAGATAGTAGTGAAGAAGACATTTTAGGAGGGGACTTTGATATTTCTTTTTCTTGTATGTAGCTGAGAGATACTAGGGAAAGAAATTATCCAAATGTGCTCCTTTAAGATCTTTACCATTCTTAAAAAATACCAAATTTAGCCTTCCTAACTTGTTTTAAATCAACTTGCTTTTTTTTTTTTTTTTTTAGTGTTTGCATCTGCAAGGGAGGCCAATTTATTCATTGGGCGACATCTTCTGAACAACAGATTTGATTTTGAAGCATTCACAGATGATAACCTGGAAAGGGAATGCTATGAAGAACTGTGCAATTATGAAGAAGCAAGAGAAATTTTTGAAGACCCTGATAAAACGGTAGAAGTTCAAGCTGAATTTAATATAGTGAGGGAGGTTGTTGGCTAAATAACCTTATTTTTGTCACAAATTATTGCAACATAAATTATTGTACAAAAATACTGTAACTCCTCTAACACAGCACTTAAAGATGACTACTTATTTTACTCCAAAAGTAGATATCCCAATTACATGGAGTTCTTGCTTTGGATGCACAGTGAATGCACTTGAATACGTATTATTGTCTTAAAGACTTTAGAGGTGGACTTTAATTCTGCAAACAAATAGAAATGAAGCTTCAGAAGTCCCACCTGTGGATATTCCCATATTTTCAGACTTCTGGATTTTTTAGTAACTTTTTAGCATCCAATTTAAATGTGTTGCACATGCTCTCTGTATTAATTGGCTGATTGCATATTTGTGTCATGCCAAAGAAATGTTTTGTAAAAGGCCAGTATGGAGCAAGTCTGCAGTTCAGCTACTGCTGAGTATTCCTATCACACCATATTCTAACTCCCTACCTAGATGTAGCTGAGAAGAACTCTGGTATATATTTTTAAAAAGAAACAATAAGAAACCTTTCAGCCCAATAAAGAAATGTGAGGATGGTCTGAAGACTGGTTGTTGTACATGCAGCAAGAATCTCTTTGTGACTCTAGGTGTGCTCTGCACTAAGCTGCAGGAAGAGCAAGGCATGCACTCCTATTCTGAAGGTGGAAATATTAATTTGCCATTGCTAACACTTTCCTAAGAAAAAGGTTAATTGTTAAATTGAAATCTTACTGGAGTCTTTTGCTAGGTAGCAAAAGTGAAAATTATAGCTAACCACATTTAATGCCTGATGATCATACAACATAAAAGCTTTTCTCTTAAACAAATCTCATTATTTTTCCTAGCTGATAGGAATTCAAATACTGTTCATGCAGATGTCAGATTCTTAAGAACTTGACTTTGCCTCAAATACTCTTCTGTAGGGATTTACAAAAAATAATCATAAGCACTTTTTTGGTGTCAGAATATATCCTAACTTCTACTGTAATCAGGCAGAAATATGAGATAACGCTGGATGGTTAAACACACATTTCTTGTTTGCCAACCAGCATCTGAGAAATTTTAATGCAAAGTTGTATAAGAAAAATATCATGGGATGAGCAAATACAAATTCTTCAGCAGGAGTTATTTCTGTTTATGCCATTGTCAAATTTTGCCCAAATTTTACCATATTTAAAATAAGCCAACAGGCTTGTCACTTATGTATCTTATATAAATCTGATTCTTTTTGGGTTTTGTAGATGGATTTTTGGAAAGACTATTCAATTAAAGACTCTAAAATAAAAATAGGTAAGTCATCTTTTCACTTTTTCTTATATTGCAATATTTTCTGGTTGTTATAATAGTATATTCTTAACAGATCGAGCATTCAGTTAAGGAAACCAGAAATTACCTTTTACTGGAGTCCACTGTGAACTGTACAAGTTTACTTCATTATGTAAGGCATTAATTATATTATAAAGCTGAAGCATCTTCAAGTGGGATCCATTATAGGTCTGTAAGTAAAAACTATAATTTCCTTGACCATTTCTTTTTTACACACTTGGTAAACTTTGCAGTACTTCTGTGGCTGCTCTCCGTGGTTTTGTTTTGTTTTTTTCTCCCCATTTCTTTAATAGTCATATAACAGCCTGATTTAGGCTCAGAGTAGTCTGATACCAGATGCCTAATAAAAAATAGTCAATTGGACTTGAGGCAAGATCTACAGCCTGATCAAGGTCACAAGTACATGAAGGAATATTTGGAAGGCAGTAGAAGACAGGCATCTCAACATTTTTGCTTTAAGCTGACTGCGAATGATACCCTTGGGTTGTGTCGCGCAGACTTACAGCTTCTCGCAGCAAGCCAGAAATTTGAGGAAGGGCCAGCCTTATAGCACAGCAAAAGTAGTATTTTACAGTGTGAACTGCAGACTGGGTAGATGGAAAGAATACATAATGAAAACCACCAATGTTTTCTCTTCAGGTGACGAGGCACTACAAAAGGTTAACGTCACAGGACTGCTCATCAGCCTGGTTGCTGCCGGGGTGCTATTGGTTATAATTGCCCTGATTATCTTCTACTGCTGCAAGAGCAGATGCAAATCAAGGCAGCCACCAGGGTAAGGAACTTCACTGCTTAAAAATCCCCAAACACACACCAAAAAAGCTCTTGCTTAAGAGTGGCATTTAAAAGTCACTGTGGGTTGGTCTAGCTGTATTCTCAGGGAATCCAGTGGAAGTTCTGGTTCTTACGTGCCCAGAAGCAAAGTTAAGTGAGCAAGCACTAGCAGTAGTTACACTGCAGTTAATAACACAAGAACATAAAACAATACTGCACACCCAAACCTTTGGGTTTGGTTTTTAGTGTGTGTGGTTTTGGTTCCAGAATGTTCTTACTAAGATGATGGAACAACTTTAGTAGGTTGGGGCCTGCTTTCAAGTAGGCTGTATGCTCTTCATGGCACGTGTTCTACCTCAGATGTGAAGTAGTTGTAGAAGTAGATGATGAAGTAGTTTGGAGGGAGTAGTTGGCTTTTTTACCAGTTCTCTACTCCTGCTTGTTCCTTTGTCCTAAACTTGAGAAGAATATAAGAGGATTATGTGCTTCCTCTTCCCTATAAATTTCATATCACTGAGCTGTTTTTTCCCTGTGGTTTGGAGAGAGTGTTTGGCTTCTGGTCTTTGTGATCACTGAAGACAAGTTTTTTTTTCTCTTGTGGGGTTGTTTTGGGTTTTGTTTATTTTATAACTAAGACTTTACATTCTTGCTTCCGTATAAAGCAGAAGTTTCAACTTACTTGCTGTTACCTTTGTTTAGGTACATGGTAGGAAGCAGAAGACGTAATTCAGCCAACATCTTCAGAAGGCACGAAGAGTTTTCTTTAGACCCCCTTCCTCTCAGAACCGACGACTCGGGACTACCCACTTACGAGCAAGCAGTTACTTCAGATGGACAACACAATGTGCCCCCACCCCCTTACCCAGGGCCCCCGAGAGATGCACGGGTGTTTCAAAAGTCCATGTCTCTTCCTGGCCCCTAGTCACAAACCTCCTTCTGGGCTGAGGGGGGATTACTGGAATGCTGTGGCACTTGGAGCCATGGTTTAGTTGAGGTGTTAGGGCATGGGTTGGACTCAATGATCTTAAAGATCTCTTCCAACCTGGTGATTCTGTGATACTTTTTCAAAAGTGTGTGCTACCTTGCATATTGCAAGATGACTTACAAAAATGTGAAAGATCTTTTGGACAACTAGGAACAAGTGACATTCCCTTTTGGGAAAGGAGGTCACATGTTGCAAAGGCTGCAGGACCATTCTTTGCACAAAGTCACTGTGCTAAAAGGAGGGAATGCATAAAGAGCAAGTCTTGTGCTGCTGCCCTCTTCTATATGCACTTTGAGCCATCCCATCAAACTATTGATGTTTTATCAATATTTCATCTTCTTTTTCTTCAGGAAGAACAGTATTTTAATTGCTCATATTGATACTAACCATTTTTTTGTGACTTAGTACTTAAAACCACCATAAAAATTCTACTCTGTTGTTTGATATATTCACTTCTTTGCTGTGTGAATTTTCTATTCATCTTGTAATAGATTCGAGTGTGAAAATTATTTTATGATTTGATCTTTCAAATATATATATAGTACTGCTACTGGATTACACTATTTTATTTTAGACATTGCTGGTCAGATGAATTAATTTGTTGTATTTTTATGATTATAATTTTGCATCAAAAGGAAGCATTCATACATGGCACACAGTTCAGACAAAGTATACTTGTATCAAATTGTTCTGATGTTCAACAGTAAGTACCAGGTCAAAGAGAGTAAGTAGAATACTGTGGGCCAGGGGATGGTAAACAAAGACCTAGAGATTTGTCCCTTGTTAAAAAACTGTGAAACCCAGGTTTCACAGATAACGTTTCTTTCACAGTTTAAAAACTAAAATGTTGAGAGAGACCAGCAACTTTCAAATTAAAGGCCAAACTATCCCACAGAAGCACTTTGATAAGTGTGTCTTGCACTACAGGGATGACAAAACAACACCTTTAAGAAAAATGAAATATCATATTGGATCAATAACCAAGAGTCAAGACCTTCAGGGAGTTATTCGTTCACTGTGTCAAGACAGTTTGTGTGTCTACAGTTGTAGCCACCATCAATTTTATATCTTATTAAAAGATCAACCCCCAGCATTATCCAGCCTAGAGATCTTGCTGAGCAAATTGCTGCCCAGCACTTGTGTCCCATCACCTCCTCACCACAGGGGGCCACAGAAGAGGGTCTCACAGGAAACATGTCAGCCTGGTGTTTTCTTGTTTGACAGTGGCTGTACAGTTAACAAACACACAATTAAGTTTTTTAAGAAGAAATAACTTCCCCCCCTTTTTCCCCCCTCATTGAGTCAATGCTGACAACAGCAAATTATATTTCAATTTGGTGCCTACAATCACTTCATAAGTTAAAGGATTAAAGGTTGGAATGAATATGTAACATCTCACTGAATCTTACTGTTTTTAACATACTAGACGCTACAGTGCCGTTGAGTGAGATGCAGAAAATTAGTCTGAGATTTTCCATCTGTAAATGCATTTGTAATAATGAGAACACTCCAAATCTTGGAATATAAAGAGGGTACACTGACAGTGCTACACAATGAAGTCCTGCCCTTTGAAAAATACATGCAGTGCTGTTGAGAGCAGTGCCATTGGGGTTCCTGTTCATAAAACTTCACCATGGAATTTGGCATTTGGAGAGTCACAAATCTCTCTACAGCTTCTTTCTTGTTGAGAGATGGGGGAATCTTCCAATGTTTAATTCACTTTTGCCCTACTTGTGAAAGCATCTTGAAGTTCTCGACGTTCTGTAAGACTGAAATAAGTGAATTGTGGGAGGTCACTGTTGACAATCAAAATAACAAGGTTACGAGAAGCTATGGAATTATAAGCTTGCAAAAACATTCTCCCATGTTTCCCTTTCATTTAGCTAACAAATTTTAAAATTTTTTATGTGATTTTGAGCTCTAGAGCACACTTTTACCTAGATTTTTCCTGGGACACAAAAAGTATTAACTAATGGAACTGATAGGAACACTTTGAAGGAAAGGAATTTCACAGGGCTTGTGAGCATACAGAGATTCTTTAATGTTACTACAGACATCTGGCAAAGTCACATTTTAAATACACTACAGAAATTGTACATCACCCCATTCAATCACTGGGAATTTGATTTTTCTACTATTCCTACAAATCATTTGCAACTGATTCCATGCAATACAAGCAAAAATCTTGTCCTTCGCAATTAATCAAAAAACTTAAGAGGGTGTAACTGTTAAACATCAATGGTGTAGTGCTTTAGGCAGTAAAGTGCCCTTTCAGTAGAGTAAAACACTCAAATTTACTCAAGGAGTCTGCACCCTAGATCCTGACAATATGCAGGCACTGACATTCAAACACTGGTTGCATATAAAATGACAATTTGCAAGACACATCCTGCTTGTTACAAAGAAGGAGCAAAGTTTCAAATTTAGTTGAATATAGTGTAAACTTACAATTTCTTTTAATGGCAGTTGTTTAGGTTGAGTTTGTTTTCTTGCTTTCAAACACTGACTCCTGGCCTGAGACACTCTTACTTTGTATCTCTTTTGAGAACTCATGATTCAGCAGGGTTAACAGAATGAAAATCAACAAGAGACAGACTATGAGGAGTTATTAATTTATAAGTTGCCATGCCACACTTTCAGATTTTACGTGCAGCTTCTTTTGAAAATGGAGTAGCTATTATAATATATAAAGCAGCAACCACCTGTACTTCAGAGGCCTTTACAAAGCCACGTAGTAGGAGCAGGGGGAATGGCTTTAAACTGACACAGGCCAGGGTTAGCTCAGGTATTGGGAAGAAATTCTTACTGTGAGGGTGGTGAGGCCCTGGCACAGGCTGCCCAGAGAAGCTGTGGATGTCCCATCCCTGGAAATGTTCAGGGCCAGGTAGGATGGGGCTCTGAGCAGCCTGGTCGTGTGAAAGGCGTCTGGAACTGGATGATCTTTAAGGTCCCTTCCCAAAGAAGAAAGAACCCAAAGCATTCTGTGATTAGGAAGAGGTGGAGGAAGATTTTGAGGAACAAAGAAGCAGCAAGTTAACTTGGCATAGAGATATAAATTATCAGTGTTGTGATTTTGGCGTTTCTTTCAAGGACCATTAGGAAAGACAGTGGATTTTAAGTGATTTAACAGAGATCTACTGTGACAGTTGAAAACAGAAATGTCTGAACAAAACACTGTCAAACACACATATTCTCTTTTAAACATGTCACATTAAATGCTGTTAGCCATTGCCTTGAAGAGTTTTCCTGAACAGCCTTTTTAGCATCATGGAAGATTACAGCATGCAACTTTTTATAAAACAAGACAGTTCATTAATTAGGGCAAATAATAAGGGTCAGAAAAGTGATCTCTGGCTCTGTCAGCTGGAAAATAAATCACCAAACCTGGTTACTGCTGTGATAAGAAAGCTTGCTATGTGATCTATCAATTATGCATTTATAGTTTGGGGGGGTTGTTGGTTTTTTTGTGAATTCATTAGAACAGCAAAAGCAAAGTACCACATGGAAGTGCACTTCCTCACCACAGCTCATGAAAATGTGAGTTGTGAGGCATTTGATTCTGATCCTGTCAAAGTCTATGGCAAGGTCTTTATTGGCTTCAGCTGAACTGGGATTGGAGCAAAAAATGAGATAACTGGTCACTTCAGGTAATAAAAAGTGCAGTACTCTGCCAAATTATTTACCACAATGCTGTTGCCAAGACCAGTTTAGAGTATTCTAGTGTTATAATGATGCCCATATTAACTAGAATGTTTAAGTCTGATCTGTCCTTAAAAGTTATATTTGAAGTTTGAAAAGCATAGCAAAATTCCTTATCATTCCTGAGATTACCAGCTGTGAATAAGATGAATTTATTACCCACAGCTTATTAGCAGCACTGTTTATAGCTTTAAATAAACCATCAAAGTAATAAAAAACCACAAAAACCAGCAACAAACCAAACTTTTCTATCCAGTCTCTCCTGCCAACAAAAGTTTTACTGCTGCTATCCTCGCTTGTTCCATGTGGTATAGAAAACAGGAAGGAAATTCCAGGTTTAAAAAGCCATTTTCAAACACTTCAAGCATGGTCTTTCTGTACTGTAAATATCTTTCCATTAATTCCTGCCACTACAGATTTATCACTATCATTTCCAGAATCTAAAACTTGCATGTGTTTTCCTCTAAAAATCTTAAGCAGATCTTCTCAAATAACCTGCTCTTTATTTAGCTATTTTTGACTGTTTCCAGTCATTTCTGAACTCTATAAACTGTTACTTAATCTTATGAACATATTTCCTTCTACTCATTTGTCAGAACATTTTAGATGCACTTCTCACTGGCTATATTTAATTCTAACTTTGATGTTAAGTGCTGTCATTTTTTGAGTGACGGGTAGCAATATTTTAAGCTCTGCTAGACTCTATATTATTTTGTAAAACAATTTCCAAATAAACATTTATATAAATTAATCACAGCAAAAGAAAAAATGCTAATTTAGCCTATGATTAAAAAATGAAAAAAACCCTGACAACCCTTTTGATTTCTTTTAAATGGAGTTGGTAACAACATGCCCTCTTCTGAAAGCACTTAAAGCGGACTTACGAGAAAGATGGGGACAAACTTATTAGCAGGGCCTGTTGTGACAGCACAAGTGGCAATGGTTTTAAACTAAAAGAGAGTAGATTTAGACTCCATATGAGGATGATTTTTTTTTTTTTATGATAAGGGTGGTGAAACACTGGCACAGGTTTCCCAGGGAAGTGTAGGATCCATCCCTGGAAACATTCAAGGCCAGGTTGCATGGGGCTCCATCTGTGAAGGTATTCCTGCCCATGGCAAGGGTTTGGAATTAGATGACCCTTAAAGTTCCCTTCCAACCCAAACCATTCTGCTATTCTATGACTCTTCGTGCCATACAGCACTTTTTGGTAGAGAAAAAGGGCCATGGTTTGTTTTCTGTAACATTGGCAATTTCTACTCCAGACAAACTCTTCCTGCTCCACTGCTCCAGTTTACCTGAGCACCTGAGGTTCTGAACCATGAACTGCAGTCACTGAAGATGAACTCTTCAAGACAAAAGCCAAGTTAACCAGGTGTTAACCCTTCCATCTTCCTTGACTTTTGTCAGGCCTTTGGTGAGGTTTAACCCAATAGAATGGCTAAAAAATACCACTTCCCTAGGGTTAGAAAAATCCCTCTAGTGAGGACCAGAACAGGCATGCAAAAGGCAAGGCAGGAAGCAGGAGCTGCTCATTTGGTAATGGTGATTTCAATCTGAAGTGGAGGCACACATGATACAGTGTGAATGAACTTCCACAGAGAGGCAGGAGGGCAGCTAGACAGAGCAAATACTGAGCACAGTGAATTTCACTAAATTAAACCACTCTTGATTTGCCCTCTGGAAAAAATAGAGCTGTGCTTTTTCTTCCAACCATACAAGAGGAGCTGAGCACCCCACAGACTACCAGAATCTCCTCCTATATTTGAACATCCAATGAAGCTTTTTAATCAGTCAACTGAACTATACTTGAAATACAGCTGATGGGACAGATGCTTCATTCTCATTAAGTGTCTTGGGATAACAATTCCTTCTTTCACTCCTGCTTTTTTCCGTAGCACCTAGACTACTGAAACACTGAAGCAGTAAGGGCCATCAGATGCAAGTATCTTGCTGCCTACATTCTGGGAGCCTCCAGGAGCTCACACTTTAAAGGGAGCAGACAGATTTCAAAGCATTTGGAAAAATATTTCAGTCTAGAAAACGGTGCAGTTAAACATAAGTTTTGAAATGGCCTTGTTTTCATTTCTGATGCAGTGCCTACAGGGCATTTAAGAAACAAGAACCTCTGATTGCTCAGTAGTTCAAGCTTCAGTTTAATTTCTCTAAAGAACAGCAAGTACCGAATACATAAACATCCAATATTTCACATTAAACACCCAGCATTGATACTATACAAAGGAAAGTATCTTCTAGTAAGAGTTAAAATAAAATACTCTCTATTAAAAATATCAGTTTGTTCAAGATCAAAGGTTTTATTGAAGTTTTTTTTCTACATGTCCTTGCACATTTCTCCCACTTACCTTATACCAGTGCTGGTCCCTTACTAGATCCTTTCATAAATCATCCAGTGAAAACATAGACAGCTTTCTCAAGAGTGGGTGAGTTGAGGCAACACAAGTGCCAGGGGTGGCACCCTGGAAGGAGTGGAACCACACGACCAGAAGGAGGATTGGGAACGTGAAGGAAACGAGACCTTTCAACTCATTGCTGCCCTGAGCTTTCTACCAGCTTGACAGTCTCTTGTCATGTCAGAAGTCAAGCTTTCATAGACCAACTTTAACTTAATAGAATGAATTCTGAAGATTTTGCTTCATTTATTTGTACATATACCCAAGTTGTCAAATAAATGCAGAGTAATGTAAGTGAAGAAATGCAAAGGAGAGTATTTGCTGTGAGGTTCCAAGACTGAGTGTGTTCTTTAAAAGGCAGCACTGTCTTCCCTATTCCCACATATCTTAATGCCTAGCTTTATGTTTAAAGAGGCCATGTGCCAAATTAAATGCAAAATCTAATCTGTTAAAGCAACTGCAATTTTCTGCTTTGGTCAGAATCACAATTACAACAACAAACAACACAGTCAGTGATTAATAACAAGCCTAACCAAGACTCATGTTATTTTTGCCTATCTGATCTACTTACTCATTCCTGCTCATGCAGGATACCACAGGCTGGCAGCATCCACAGCCTGCACAAAGGTGCTGCACCCAGCATCTGTAGTGGATGTCTACTGTCCAACAGTGCTCAGCAGAAACACATGCTGCAGAGACCTTATTGTGTGCACTTTTCACAATGTGTTGATACATCAACTCAGCTTTGACCTGACCTTCTTCAAACTTCATCTGATTAGGCACATTCAAGTTATTTGAATGTTTTATCTTTCAAACGTTAGTTTTTGAAAAAAATGTCCTCAAGCCTCCAAAACACTGTTTCCAAACAAATGTGAAGATTCATTCTCTCAGCACAAGGCTATTTGTTAAACTTATTTCAAGAGCTTTTGTTGACAAATGGTTAGCCACTGAAAGCTAACCACTAAGATGTTTGTGTATGTTAGCAAACTATTTATGATACTGTGATAGCTCTAAAATAAAGTACTACTATGTACTGAAATACAATCCTTTTTGTCCACTTTCAACAACCAAGCTGTAATCTCAGACTTGCACCATTAACTGCATGTTCTGCCTTTAACTACTTTCTTCTATCAACAACAGCTGAAGCTGCTGATCCAGCATGAACATCTGACTATTCTCCCGTGATTCTTTTCAGCCCATCAGAAATTGCCCTAAAGCATACTAATAATTTTGCTGCAAAGCCCAGTTTACAGATTTAGCTGAATGCCTCTTAAAGGAAAAAAATATATATTTTGACATTTAAAGGAAGAGCCAAAACAAGATGAAAACCAGGCATTATCTGTTATGGAAAAGCAAAGTACAGGAGCAATGTACTCTGCGAAAGAAGAGGGCACTGGGGATGGAGGGACATTGGAAAAACCGTGTAAGCCAGGTTGGTTGTATCTGCAGTAAAAGGGGTGCCAAGAGCACAGGCAGCAACTGCTGGCCCTGTGAACAATCACCACATGCTGTCCCAGGCACAGGGACCTCCAGTGGTACTCTCCTGGTGTTTTTACATCCATGACACCATTAAAGCTGTGACATACCATATAGCTTCCTGCCTGGCTAGCCTTCAGTGATGCAGCTGACACCCCTGAAGGACAGGCTGCTATCCAGAGGGACCCAGACAAGCTCAGGAAATGAGCCCATGGGAACCTCACGTTGTTTAACAAGACCAAGTGCTGGTGCTGCACCTGGGTCAGGGCAGCCCCCGAGATGGATCCAGGCTGGGGATGAGCAGATGGAGAGCAGCCCTGAGGAGGACTTGGGGTGCTGGTGGGTGAGAGGCTGGACATGAGCCAGCAATGTGCACCTGCAGCCCAGGAAGCAAATCCCATCCTGGGCTGCATCCAGAGCAGCGTGAGAGCAGCTGCAGGGAGGGGATTCTGCCCCTCTGCTCGCTCTGGTGAGATCCCACCTGGAGCATCCAGGGTCCCAGCACAGCAAGGACAGGGACCTGTTAGAGTGAGTCCAGAGGAGACCACCAAGATGAGAGGGATGGGGCACCTCTCGTGCAAGGAACGACTGAGAGAATCGGGATTGCTCAGCCTGGAAAAGAAAAGGCTTTGGGGTCACCTAATTGTGGCCTTACAGTACCTGAAGGGAGCCTGCAAGAGAGGTGGAGAGGGACTTTTACAAGGGCCTGGAATGACAGGACAAGGGAGAATGGACTCAGACTGAAAGAAGGTAGGTTTAGATTTAGAAATTCTTCCCTGTGAGGGTGGTGAGGCCCTGGCACAGGTTGCCCAGAGAAGCTGTGGCTGCTCCATCCCTGGAAGTGTTCAAAGCCAGGTTGGATGGAGCAACCTGGTCTCCCAGGAGGTGTCCCTGCCCATGGCAAGGGAGTTGGAACTGGATAATCTTCAAGGTCCTTTCCAACCCAGGCCATTCTATGATACACAACATACAAAACAGTCACACTCAACTCAAACACTGTCCGATATTTTTCTGTTAACATAAGTAGTAATTCTAGCACACTATGCAACAAAGAAGCTAATAAATAAATATATCAGTTACAAATAAATACATTGATACTAATCATGAACTGGAACATTACTTTGGCCCTGAATATCTGATTGATACATTGCTTTAACTATAATGAAATCACAGAAAACTGCCAACTACCCAACCCTGCATTTCATTTGGCATATGGTCACTTTAAACATGTAACCAGACCTCAAAAAGCAATACTGCCATTCAGCATTGTGTCACATTGAATGATTTAAACAGAAAGAGGAAATAGGAAAGTTTCCCTAAGGGACAGTGTATATTAGTTAACACAGTTCTGCAACAAAACTTGATTCTCATTGAAGTGTCACATGGGCAGAGGAGCCCATCACTGTCTGCAGAGGTGCATCCTCAAGCACTCCTAGACTCCAGAGATTTTCTTTGAGAATGTAGCAGGAGCCAAGACAACATCTCATCACCAAAAGTAAAACTTCCCCACCATCTTCTCGTGGCTGCACAGTATCACAGCTCACCCTGAGCTAGCTCTCATTTCACGCAAAGGCAAGCTGACTCAGCTCAGCAAAATTACAGAAAAATTACCTCTGGTGAAAAAAGGGTAAATGTTCTTTTGCCAGTGGAGTGAATTTGTTACTCAACTTGTGGCCAGAGCTCATCACTAGGAGTGAGAGGGTGAAGCTGGGAAGGAGGCACAGTAAGGCTCTCTCCTTTGGGTGTCAGCAAGCAGCTGAGGCAGCCCAGACCTGCTGCCACACCACGTCTGGAGGCAGCAGCACATGCTGCAGCACTGGAGATCACTTCTCAGACCTTAAGCAGATGATTCCCATTAAAGTGTTACCTTAAGTACTTATAGCTGTCTCCTAGCTATCAAATGACATTTTTGACTCTATAAAGGATTTATTTTTTCCAAGTGGAGACTCTTCATTTAGGGAAAGAAACGAGAAACAAAAAAAAATCAGTACTGCTCCAGGCTGGTATGCTGCACATATTCTGTTACAGTGCTTCAATTTAGGATTTTGGTCTTAACTAGAGAGAAAAAAATCTATTAGCTTATGTTTCAGCAAGGTATTTTTATTATATTAAATTCTTGCCTTCAGAGAGAAGAACATACAGTATCACTACTGGCTACAGGCACTCAGTTATGAACTACAGCTCAGAAGGCATTTTAGCCCACCAAAGCTCAGCTCCTCAACGGCAAGTAACAGCTGCACTTGAAACAAAATCATTCCTTATTAAGACAAGAATCCAAGTATATCCAGAATCATTAACATGCCTAACATGACTTCTAAATACACATTTTAATATGTACACTTTAATCTACACATTAAAAAAAAAAATCTAATTAACATGATCTATCAAAGGGATTTTTCTATCCCTGAACAGATCCTTCAGAAAAGCTGCTTATAAGTATCCTGGATACCAGGATACTGTAAAAGCACTTACTCTCAACATACTCTTTTGTTGTCTTAGAGAAAAGTGTTACAAAATACCATTTGGTTACAAAAAGATAAAATGCACAAACTTTGAGAAAGATTTCCTAGACAGAGGATGGCAACGTGCAGGAGGGGTAAGTTTAATGAGAAAACTGCAGAAGTCTCCCTTGCTGATCTCAGAACAAGATTTATCTCATACACTGGAAAAGCAAATCACTGGATAAACTGACTTTATCTGATGGTTATGGACATTAGTGATTAAGTTTTCAGTCTACTCTACCTCTATTAAAACCATGTAAAAGAAATTAAAATTAACAACAGCTGTCACAATTTCTGTTTCACTCAACTTCACTATGTGATTGCCAGAAAAAAGGATCAACTCCAGCAACGTTCAGGGAAACACTGTGTCTGTGGTTCACTTAGTGGTATAAATGCATTGTCTATGTTTCCCTGCCTGTAAATCTGGACTGGTGCCTGTTGTTTGTGATTTCTCATGTAACATGATTTTACAGCCATGTACCCACCCCCACATTCTCTTTAGAGAAATTTCATAATGGAAACAAACAACACAACAGCACTCTTTAAAGTTCATGTTGCCATTACTTGAGGAAAAAAAAACCAAACAAGACACTGGCAGTTTTATAGTTTATTGATACATCGTTCCAAATTTGGGACAAGAAACTCCACAGCAACACATTCTCTCTGGAAAACCGAACACGGCAACTAGATGGAAAAGGCATTTCATATCAGTTCTATGTATCACCCTCCTCTCAGGCCCACTTGAGGAAAACAATGTGCTCTAAGTGTAATAATATAATGGAGATTGGTGGAGATCCTGCAGGGAAATAAAAAACTGTGGGTCCTTTCCCTCTGGAAATGGCACTTTCAATAGTATCAGCAGCATAAACGCTTCACCATTAGCATACAACTGGAGTCATTTTCTGTCATCAGGCCTCGTTCATATGTAAAAGAGCAACCCTCCAGATTCCCAGGGAAAGGAGGTCTCCCACCCCCCTCATGCGCTCCTCCAGCTGCAAGCAATACAGGTGCTAACTTATGCAAACACAAGGAAAACTCACTCTGCTGGTTTCTGGCTTTAGTGAGCTGCTGCTGCTTCTCCCTCCACCCTCTGCCCTGGCCTCTGGGTGACTTCCCTCTTCTCCTCAGTGCTGATGGCTTTCACACTTAACTTTCTTTCCCTCCCCATCCACGGCTGCATTTCTTCCTGTTGCTTCTTGAAATTAGGCATGAGAAAAGCAGAACCTCAGCTTTTCCTCCTGAAGACTCTTACCTTTCTGCTTTCTCATTTGATACTGATCACTCCATCTTTTCATTCCAATGTTGAGGTTTTTTGTAACCTTTTTTTTTTTTTTTTTACATCTAATCTGATTGGCTGCGGCCAAGTTTCTAAATGCATTTCACTACAGAATTCATTTCACTCTGTGGTTCAGTATCGCCCGCAGTGCTACAAACTGAGTCTTCAAAAGACTTACTCGCTCATTAGCATACACCTTCCTCTTCTGAGCAATGCCTTCAGGTGCAGTCACCCTCTTTTCAAGGGCATATTCCTCATCTTTACCTCTGAGGCACATTCCTCCTGCTCATCCTGGCTTGCCTATCTTCAATCTGCAGGGAAAGCAAGATACCACAGTTCACCCACCAACCCTCTGCACGACGCTGATGTCTCCTTTGCTCCGACCCTGTTCGGTGCAGATTGTGCCCATTTTCCTTATTCTTTGTTTGAACAAGCATACAGCAAAAGATACAGGAATTTACTGTCTACAAACCAGGTGGCTTAGACTGCTCTAAATAAAAATAATCTGCTTTAGCCAGTTCTCACTAAAGTAGGCCTCTAGAATTTCTCCGATGTTTTACCATTTAAATTTAGACTGCTCTAAATAAAAATAAAGAGAGCAAATAGATATTCTCTGTTCTCTTGCTAGTTGACTTTTGGCCAATACAAGAAAGCTGGAAAGAGACTTTTTACAAGGGCATGTGATAGAACGAGGGATAATGGCTTTAAACTGGAAGTAGGTTTAGATTAGATATTAAGTTGAGATTGTTTAGCGTGAGGATTGTGAGACACTGGAACAGGTTGCCCAGAGAATCTGTGGCTGCTCCATCCCTGGAAGTGTTCAAGGCCAGGTTGGATGGGGCTTTGAGCAATATGACCTAGGGGAAGGTGTCCCTGTGCATGGCAGAGGGGATGGAGCTCGATGATCTTTAAGGTCCCTTCCTATCCCAAACATTCCTTGATCCCATTATACGATTCTATTCAGGCTCCAGGCCTGCAGTAACTTATTGATGGGGAATGCCCGAGTCTTTTGGAAGGGCAAAATGTTTATATGACATACAGACATATAAAAGAGGAGGTGGCGGGTGGTGGCTCGGCGAGCCCCGCCGCGGGGG